>WHVD01000163.1:0-179584 GCA_015178975.1 Hysterangium stoloniferum | reverse complement strand
GCTGCTAGCATGCGGAAGCAGGAAATGTTTATGGAAGAACACAACGCAAGGAGACTCACCCGCAAAAGAGAAAGGCGTGCTGAGTATAGAAGTCAACAGGAGGCGAGGGGAGCAAGAGAAGGAGTCCCCTCCAAGCGACAGCGGCGTGAGTACAGAGCGCAGTGCGGAAACAGAGCTTCCGTGCCGATCCTTCCCCCCGTGGGAGAGAAATGGGGCCGACTTCGCGTGAGACCGATGATAGTGAGGGTGGGATGCCTTGTCAATTAGGACGACGGGAACCAAGAGCTGGAAGGAGAAGGAGGGTACCATCTTTTACGACTGGGAGCTACTTTCGACGCATTAAGTTGCAACACATAGTTCTTACCCGAGGGGACGGTCAAACCACTGCCCCAACAAGAAAAGGGATACCGTAGGGGACCAATTGAGTTTTTCCTCGGACGAGGGATGAGGAGGAGGACGAGAACAGGAATGGCGTGTATAGCATCCGATCTCTGGGAGAGGATTGCCATGAAGGGTTCCTTCTCCCGTCTAAAGTTCGTTTCATAACAGCGACCCCAACCAAAGACAAACGCGGATGACCGTCATCCAGAGTATGGAGGGGTCACCGCCCAAGTCAACAGTCACTGGAACGCGAACCTTCCATGATTCCGGTCCCACACCTCTCGCCAACGTCGAGGCCTTCCCATCATTTCACCTACACACACTCCCTCAGCCCCTGATTCTAAACGCCTCATTTACCTCCCTCTTCAAAAGCTGTACCAGTCCCAACCTCACTTGGGATGTCGAGGCCCCCTCCCATCCTCCACCCGACACACACTCCCTCAGCCCAACGCGAACCTTCCCCGATTCTGGCACCTTCGTCTCTCTCCCTCCCGAAAGCTATACCGGTACCGACCCAACTTCCACCGTCACTGGGTATCCCTCCCGACTCTCCGTATTCATATTGTGTGTCCTTGGGTAGCCCTATCCAGGACCTTCCACCAGAGCGAATGGATGTCGATTTGGACCCCCCTACACCGGACGTCATCGATCCCATGGCAAGCAGAAAGGCGAAGGAGATGCAGAAAGCCACCACTCCTCTCCGAGAACAATCCCCTATTCCCGTCCTTGACAGCCCAGTTTCCCTCACTGAGCCCGTATCCACAACTTTCTGGATGCGAGTAGCTGTCAACTACCCTTCCAAACAGTTTCCTGTCAGAAGGGTGCTATCAGAGCTCGTGCCAGTACTTCAACGACCGGTCCTTCAAGGGAGCCTCAAGGGTTGTCGCGGTCTGGCTCCGTTGTCGGAGATAATGGAGGATTTCTATCTCTCCTTCGAGGATCTCGCAGAGGGGAAGAACTTTGCACGAGCAGCACAGGAGATTAAACTCTCTATGTTCCGGCACATCATAGTGGAGCTTCACCGTCTGCCCCCAGACTCAGCGAATGTCCTCTCTATTGCTGGCTTAGTAGATTTACTCGAGGCCCTCGTCCTGACGCCTCCCACAGAGACCACCATGCAGCCACACGTTCCTGCCCCACTGCCCGTGTCTTCGTTTCCCCTCCCCAATGCTCCTCTTCTCGCGCGGATTTCCACTCCGCCGGTTAGTGTCTGCGCAGTCGTTCGTTGCAGAGAGAAAGCCTACAGACGATGGGCTGACTCCTTGTACAGGAATTCTAGTGATTTGACTCGGGCGAGAATAGCTGAATCCTTCAGAGTAAAAAGGGAACGATGGGGAAACCTCATTTTGGACCTTGGGGGATCCTCACAGGAAGCTTGGGGCGGCGTCCCAGATGCTCTTCGACACCTAGTATAGCACATCCCTTCAAACTGGGGGGCACTGTAAAGGGTATGCATATATGCATACCTGGACTAAGGAATAATAACTGGATTATAGTACTTTATTATTTACCTTTTATTTTCTTTCTTTATATTCTTTCTATATTTTGAGCACACCTTGATTTTGTAGTTCGAAGCTTTGTGTATACGTATGGGCGCTCTCGGCGCCAAAAGAGACAGACAACTTTTACCCAGCAGACACCACCTCGTAAATGACCCAGACGTCGAATAGCGAGAGGTGTCAAGGGTAATGTTTCAACTACCCTTAAAGGTAGTATTTTCTTGCATACTAATCTACTTTGGACTCAAACCGCGAAGGTCGAGTTCCAATCTAAGGTCTTTGCGCTAGTCGACATTATAGTCGACTCGCGCTATTATTTCTTTACTCTAGATATTCAGCTTCGCGTTGATTATCTATTCTACATCTAGCTACAAGTTGTACCGTGAAGGTCAACTCTTTCATTCGTTCATTCTAGCCGTCAAGAGCAACTGTACAGTTGCTCTTGTGACGCATAGCGTGTCTTCTTACTAGCACAGCTTGTCTGACACTATTCTTCGTATATCGAACGGTCAGAATCTATCGACTCTTCACACTAGACCATTCGGGAATCAAGTGAGTCAAGTCCTCAAGGGTTCCAGGTCATAAGAATAGATCCTGTGTGGATAAAATAACCTGATAACGACCTAACCAGACTGCTACAGTCACCGGTAAGAGGGGGTAGTCTGTATTGTACTCCTCCACAAAGGGAGTAACCTGATCTGTAGAAATTCAGTCGGCGTAGTACGCATCCCATTGTAAGTCGATGGGCTGGGCGTAAATCATATGACCCCTAAAGAATTGCTTAAGGATGAACTGTTTAGGCGGGAACGAGAGAACGGGTTCAGAAGCATGGGTAATTTCGACCTTAGCTCCAGGGACGTTCAACTGTTCAGTTGACAGGTGTTCTTCTCGTGGACTTGGAGGGGCATCCATTGACGGTCCAGCTACTGCTTCGATGGGACTTCCAGGAGGAGCTGGTTTTTGAAAAGTCAATGAAGACTTCCTCATGGTGACATTACGGGGTGGTTCCAGACTTGCAGGTCTTTGACGAGGTTTTGAACTACTCGGGGTCACAGAGGATCTCAGCATTTGGTTCTTGCCAGTGGTCATTTACATGTTTAGAATTTGATAGTTCAAATAAATGTTTTTCTTCGTAGGGAAAGAGCGGTCCAGCCCGGATCACCACTGTGAAGAGTGGTAGAAGTTCTAACTGTTCTATATACGAAGAATATCGACCGTTGAAGTACGATACCACGATGTATTGACTGTCTAAGTCTAATACAGACCAAATGCGTATTGACTACCTAGTTCAATACGGTAGAGAGAAGTAGCTATCTAAAGTAAGGTAGATAGCTAGAACGAATAAGCAGAATCGACTGGTTAAGTGCGATTCTGGACAACTGCTTGAGTGCAAGTAGAGTAGTTAGAGAGTCGAATAATAGAGTAGCGTGGATGTAGTCCATGCAAGTTGAGATAAGGATTGAGTTTCGACTGATACAGTTCGAAACTCAGTTTGAATGAGTAGCTAAAGCCTGTCTGTGACGGTCGAGACGATACACCAATCACAACTTACAGGACACTAACGGGTGTCTGGGTAAGTCGTGGTTGCGGTGTAAAAAGTGTCTGAGTTCTAAACTACGGGTGCTAGAATACATAAGTCTGCGTGTGCACCCACAAGAGTCGATGTACCGCATACATAGGTCGTCGAACTAATTATAGATAAAATAAAAGAGAGAAAATAGAAATAATAAAGGAGATATAGCAAGAGCTCATCCGACTATATTTCCTGAGTGTATTTCGCCATACCTCTCACATCAAGTAGTCCATTTGCTGTTCGAGGACTGGAGGAGTGCTTGACTAGGGACTGAAGGAAAAGAATGGATCCATTTTTCCCCCCCCCCTTTCCACATCAATATCTTCCCTCACCATCCCTAAACCCACCAGCCTCTCTTCAAATACTGGGGGCTTGGCACCTTACAGTTTGGGGGGCTCAACACAAGACACCTGGGGGGCATCCCCAAAACTTTCCAGAACTTCATATAACACATCCCTTCGAACTGGGGGGCACTGTGAGGAGTATGCTTTTACCACTGTTTCATTATGGTAAAACACTCCTTTTATTTTATTTATATTTTACACATTTTATTCATATTTTTCTATTCTTTATATTCTTCGAATATTGCACCATTTCATTAGTTCAAAGCTTTCTGTATACTTGTGTGAGAGGTACGGAGAAATACACTCAAGAAATATAGTCGGATGAGCTCTTACTATATCTCCTTTATTATTTCTATTTTCTCTCTTTTATTATATCTATAATTAGTTCGACAACCTATGTATGCGGTACATTGACTCTTGTGGGCACACACATGCCAGACCTATGTATTCTAGCACCCGTAGTTTAGAACTCAGACACTTTTACACTGCAACCACGACTTACCCAGACACCTGTTAGTGTCCTGTAAGTTGTGATTGGTGTATCATCTCAACCATCACAGACGGGCTTTAGCTACTCATTCAATCTGAGTTTCGAACTGTACCAGTCGAAACTCAATCCTTATCTCAACCCGCGTGGACTACATCCACGCTACTCTATTATTCAACTCTCTAACTACTCTACTTGCACTTGAGCAGTCATCCAGAATTGCACTTAACAGTCAATTCTACTTATTCGTTCTAGCTATCTACCTTACTTTAGATAGCTACTTCTCTCTACTGTATTGAACTAGGTAGTCAATACACATTCGGTCTGTATTAGACTTAGACAGTCAATACATCGTGGTATCGTACCTAAACGGTTGATATTCTTCGTATATAGAACGGTTAGAACTTCTACCACTCTTCACAGTGGTGATCTGGGCCAGACAGTACTTTCCCTACGAAGAAAAAATGATATCTTACAACTATAAGCTTCTAAGCACGTAAATGACTACTGGCAAGAACCAAACGTCGAGATCTTCGATGACCCCGAGTAATTCAAAACCTCGTCAAAGACATGCGAGTCTGGAACCACCCCGTAACGTCACCATGAGGAAGTCTTCATTGACTTTTCAAAAACCAGTTCTTCCTGGGAGTCCTCCCGGAGCAGCAGCTGGACCGTCAACGGAAGCCCCCCCAAGTCCGTGAGAAGCACGTCCGCCGACTGAGTAGTCGAACATTCCAGAAGCTAACGTCGAGACTATCCATGCTTCCGAACCCGTTCTCTCGTTCCCGCCTAGACAGGTCATCCTTAAGCAATTCTTCAGGGGTCATATGATTTATGCTCAACCCATCAACTTACAATGGGATGTGTACTATGCCGATCGAATCCCTGCAGATCAGGTTACTCCCTTCATGGAGGAGTATAATTCGGATTACCCTCTTCTACCGATGACTGTAGCAGTCTGGTTAGGTCGTTATCAGGCCATTTTATTGGCGCAAGATCTATTCACGCAACCTGGAACCCTCGGGGATCTGACCCGCTCGATTCCTGAATGGTCAAGTGAGGTTACTTCTGTTATGGAAGAAGGAAGGTCGATTCTTAAGCAAGAAGTGTTCTCTTCATTTCTTGAAGCGCTCTGCACACACGACGATGCGTTGCAAATCCTTCATGTTCTGCTTGGTGGGGATCACATCGTCCCTAAGGTTGACTACCAGTATATATACATCCGGATGTTGGAGGAGTCTCTTAACGGGATCACTCGGAATTCTTCGTTTACGTATTTTATCTTAAGGGGTCGGTTAAGGCGAAATCAGAGGAGGCTTGATAAGATGGTGTTGGAAGTGCTCTACCCTTATGGTGATTCCATCCAGGTACCCGATTCGCCCATCTCCACAACCAGTTCATTTGTTCGTACCCTGAATGGGTCTCCCGACACTCGTTTCCTTTGTTCGCTCAATCGTCCCATTATTTTGCAGGATTTCCCACTCGGATATGAGGACGCAAGTCGCAGAATGTCTTCAGGAAAAGGGAATGGAAATCTGCACTCCCCTCTATCAACCTCAACCTCGTCGACCTTTAAATATGGCCGAAATCGAGAGAGGTATTGCAACGGAACCTAGCCCTACCCCCCATCAGGGAATTCACTGCTCTCGCGTCACATTTCAATGAATTCCGAGTAATCCTAATGTCGGCGATCAACAAGCTGCGACTAGGAATCGATCAGTCGCCAACAGGGGTCGACCATCTTTCTCTACTGCATTCACTGAGGGTATAGCTGGTCAGGTTGCTGGTCAAGGATCACTGAATCCAGTCGATCCCCACCATTCCCTGCCGATCTCCTCGAACCCCTTTTTGCCAGCAGGAGGACCCCCTAGTAATTCATCCAGGAGTTCTAGTGCCTCAAGCTATGGAGGAAATTCGGGACGTGGGGGGCGTTACGGTAGAGTACCTAACTCTCCCTTTCAAACTCCGATGCAGCCTCGAGTCAGTGCGCCTATTGATGACTTACCTAAGGATAAAAGGATCGCTCTTAACACCAACGACATCAAGATAAAATGGTCAGACCTTCCTGAATACGATGGAACTCAGTCCAAGGCATTGGATTACATCATGGATATTATGAGTCTCTCGGAGATCTCAGACTCCATGAGCACACTGTTGGGAGTCACTCTGCCAAGACGACTTACCGGTGATGCCAAGATCTGGTGGAGCACCCTAGACCGTGAACATCGCACTGAATTCAGTCGATCTCACGGATCGTTTCTTTGGGGTATCATAGAAGGACTACTTGGAACTCGTTGGCGTGAATCCTTAGCTCTAGAATGGGAAGCCATGAAATTTCAACAAATCGGTCACAATCATGAGACACCCGTTCATTACATTCAGCGGAGGGTCAAGCTCTATCGATTCCTGTACGGGTTCCACCAAAACCGAAAGGATGAAACGTGCAGACTCATCCTGACGCTGCCCACGGAATGGCTTTACCTTCTACAGGGACAACCTATCGACGACATCATGAGCCTGCAGACTTATGCAAACAATTTACAAGAGGCGTTGATTAACGCTTGGGTTCAAACACATCGAGAGCGTTATCGGTTCCAAAAGCCTAGAGTCATGATCGCCGAGCAGGACGAGTCGGATCCCTGGCATGAGGAAGAACACTCTGGAGGAATTGACCCCACTAACTGAAGTCACGTCCTCCTCAGTGAACTCGAGGATAAAACCGTCCCTAGGAGATCGAACACTAAGCAGGGTAAGAAACACAGCAAGTTCTTTTTCGAACGAAGTGACAGGAAAAGCATCGCCAAACCTCTGAAGGAGTGTTGGATTTGTGGGAGTTTAGAGCATTTCAAGATCGACTGCCCCCATGCGGGCAGGATGTCGCACTATGTCTCTATTAACAAGTGCTCCACGCAGAACCCAATGGAGGAGGCGGAGGATCAAAGGGCTTATGAAACGGTTTATGGATTGAGTGTACAGGGACAAGTACATAACATTGATGAGGAATCGATTTTCATTTCTGTCTACCTTCCTCAGCCAGAGGACAACATTGTTTCAGACGTGAAAGCATCCTCGAATGAGAACGAGACATCACAAGTTTATGTTTCTATATCAGACCATGATTTTCTCGAGAAAGGAGACTGGCTAGACACTCATCGTCAGAACCGTGAAGGTCTGACTGAGATGAGAGTTTTATCGTGACCTGAACCTCCCACCATTGAAGAAATCATCGACGAGGACACATTTGCGAACCGATCTAAGGAAATAAGTCAAACCTACTGTGAAGAGTGGTGGATTCTGACCGCTCTATATATGAAGAATAGTGCTTATTCAACTACTATTAGAGAGTATTGACCGTCAGTACAATAATATAGACTACTAGACTGTTAGTACTAGTATAAGAACGCACTGCACGCCTCAAGAGCAACTGTATAGTTGCTCGTGGCAGCTTAGAACAGTAAGATAATGAGTTGACCTTTTACGGTACAACTAGTAGCTAGAAATAAGAAAGATACTCAGCTAAAGACTGAGTGTCTAGGATAGAGTATTAGTAGCGTGAGTCGACTACGGTGTCGACAAGCGCAAAGTCTTGAAAGCGGAACTCGACCTTAGCGGTTCGAGTCCAAAAGGCTATTAGTAGACTAGAGAATGCTACCCTTATGGTAGCTGAGATACTACCCTTGACACCTCTCGCTATTCGACGTCTGAGTCGTTACAAAGTGGTGTCTGCTGGGTAAAAAGTTGTCTGTCTTTAGCGCTGAGAGTGCCCATAGATATACACAAGACTTCGAACTAAGAAATACGGGTATGCTTGAAGATCTAGAGAGTTAGGGAAAAAGAGTAAGAACTAAATAATATAATACTATAATATATGTATTATTCCACAGTCCAATCATGATATATGCATACCCTTCATAGTGCCCCCCAGTTCGAAGAGATGTGCTATACTAGGTGTCGAAGAGCATCTGGGACGCCGCCCCAAGCTTCCTGTGAGGATCCCCCAAGGTCCAAAATGAGGTTTCCCCATCGTTCCCTTTTTACTCTGAAGGATTCAGCTATTCTCGCCCGAGTCGAATCACTAGAATTCCTGTACAAGGAGTCGGCCCATCGTCTGTAGGCTTTCTCTCTGCAACGAACGACTGCGCGGACACTGACCGGCGGAGCGGAAATCCGTGCGGGAAGAGGAGCATTGGGGAGGGGAAACGAAGATGCGGGCAGTAGGGCAGGAACGTGTGGTTGCATGGTGGTCTCTGTGGGAGGCGTCAGGACGAGGGCCTCGAGTAAATCTACTAAGCCAGCAATAGAGAGGACATTCGCTGAGTCTGGGGGCAGACGGTGAAGCTCCACTATGATGTGCCGGAACATAGAGAGTTTAATCTCCTGTGCTGCTCGTGCAAAGTTCTTCCCCTCTGCGAGATCCTCGAAGGAGAGATAGAAATCCTCCATTATCTCCGACAACGGAGCCAGACCACGACAACCCTTGAGGCTCCCTTGAAGGACCGGTCGTTGAAGTACTGGCACGAGCTCTGATAGCACCCTTCTGACAGGAAACTGTTTGGAAGGGTAGTTGACAGCTACTCGCATCCAGAAAGTTGTGGATACGGGCTCAGTGAGGGGAACTGGGCTGTCAAGGACGGGAATAGGGGATTGTTCTCGGAGAGGAGTGGTGGCTTTCTGCATCTCCTTCACCTTTCTGCTTGTCAGGGGATCAATGACGTCCAGTGTAGGGGGGTCCAAATCGACATCCATTCGCTCTGGTGGAAGGTCCTGGATAGGGCTACCCAAGGACACGCAATATGAATACGGAGAGTCGGGAGGGATACCCAGTGACGGTGGAAGTTGGGTCGGTACCGGTATAGCTTTCGGGGAGGGAGAGAGACGAGGTGCCAGAATCAGGGAAGGTTTGCGTTGGGCAGAGGGAGTGTGTGTCGGGTGAAGGATGGGAGGGGGCCTCGACATCCCAAGTGAGGTTGGGACTGGTACAGCTTTTGAAGAGGGAGGTAAATGAGGCGTTAGAATCGGGGCTGAGGGAGTGTGTGTAGGGTGAATGATGGGAAGGAGCCTCGACGTTGGCGAGAGATGTGGGACCGGAATCGTGGAAGGTTCGCGTTCCAGTGACTGTTGGCTAGGGCGGTGACCCCTCCATACTCTGGATGATGGTCTCCGCGTTTGTCTTTGGTTGGGGTCGCTGGTTACGAAACGAACTTCAGACGGGAGAAGGAACCCTTCATGGCAATCCTCTCCCAGAGATCGGATACTATACATGCCATTCCTGTTCTCGTCCTCCTCCTCATCCTCGTCCGAAGAAAACTCAATTGGTCCCCTACGGTATCCCTTTTCTTGTTGGGGCAGCGTTTGACCATCCCCTCGGGTGAGAACTATGCGTTGCAACTTAATGCGTCGAAGTAGCTCCCAGTCGTAAAAGATGGTACCCTCCTTCTCCTTCCAGCTCTTGGTTCCCGTCGTCCTAATACAAGGCATCCCACCCTCGCTATCATCGGTCTCCGCGAAGTCGGCCCATTTCTCTCCCGCGGGGGAAGGATCGGCACGGAAGCTCTGTTTCCGCACTGCGCTCTGTACTCACGCCGCTGTCGCTTGGAGGGGACTCCTTCTCTTGCTCCCCTCACCTCCTGTTGACTTCTATACTCAGCACGCCTTTCTCTTTTGCGGGTGAGTCTCCTTGCGTTGTGTTCTTCCATGAACATTTCCTGCTTCCGCATGCTAGCAGCGACTTCCTCAGATGACGGTCTGACGGAAGGGCCTAACAGCTTGCTCCAATCCATACCGGTATTTTTCCCCGGCTCATCACCAAAGGAGAAAGTCGAAAGGGGGGTTGATTCTTGGGTACCCCAATTGCTCTCGACATTGTCTGTACGAGGCACGCGGGTGATGAATCCCCCGCCGGTCGTGGATGTACTGGCTGTCGGGGCTCGCGGGACCTTTTTGAACTTAGGGAGGACTTGCTTGTTTTGTTGGAAAGGGAGCATTATAACACGATAAAAGTGGTGAAGTTGAAGATAGAGGGAAGGACGTGGTGTGAAAGATAAAGAAAATTTATGCGAATTTACGTGTACCTTTTTTTTTATATATATTGAATTGAAACTCCGCTCGATTGGTCGTTAAATAGAATTCATTAATTGTGGCCGGGTTTTGGGGAAATGTGTCCGCTGCCAATTAATGGTTGTCCCAATCGACCGAAGTGATAGAAAAATGAAAAAGAATAAAAGCCAACGAGATGGCTCACCGAATAACTGAGATATTTCTGAAAGGAAGTTACAAAAGAGAGGGAATAGATGATCCCTTGAGTCGCATATATCCCGTTAAATGTTGAACAGCGCCTTGTATGCCCTCAAAAGTGCCGGAGCGTTTCTAAGGTCAGTGCTGCTTAACCACGAATCCTCCTCGGGTCCATAACCTTTGCAGCGCACCCTAAATAGCAGACGATTTCGCTGTTTCCTATGTCCAACAATAGCTTCGACTTCATATTCCTCGTGATCTGTTTTCAACTCTCTTAGGTTCTCAAGTTGGGGTCTCGGACCTAGCTTGGAAGGAGAGGGTTGATATTTCCTGCAGATGATCCCGATTAATGACTGGATGCATAGGATACTCCGGGGGAATCTTAAGCCTAAATACTTGAGAGTTCAATTTCTCAAGGACCTCGAATGGTCCAATCCGTCTTTGTATCAGTTTCTTCCCCGTTCCCTTGACTTCCACCAGTTCGAGGGAGTGGGGGTTCACCAATACAAAGTCTCCTTCAGAGATATCTTCTACAGGTCTTTGCTTCTTGTTATACGCTCGTGCTTGAATCTCTTGGGCTCGAGCGATGGAATCCCATGCCATCTGCCGATGATTTTCTAGCTCGAGGATCCATTGGTCGGCCATAGGGCTGTCTGATAGTTCTCTAGGAACTAGGGGCTCGTCACCTCCTAGAACTCGAGACATTCCTCTTGGGAGGTATCCCATTAATAAGAAGGCCGGGGCGTAGTTTGTGGAACTGTGAACAGTCGAGTTGTATGCGTGAACAACTACCTCAATCCACTGGGACCAGCTTTCTTTAGCAGAGGCACAATAGGCTCGAAGCATCTGTTCTATGGTCGCGTTCATATTCTCCGTTTGCCCATCCATTTGAGGATGATGAGCCGAAGATACCGCAAGGGTGGTACCATAGATCTTAGAGACTTCCCGCCAAAACCTGCAAGTCCATCTCTTATCCCGGTCACAGATTATTCGCGAGGGCAGTCCGAAGGGGCTTGCTACCTGTTTGACAAATATTCGTGCGAATCCTTCAGCGGTAAGGTTCGAAAAGGTAGGTATTGTAATAGCGTAGCGCGTCAATTTATCAACGGCAACGAAGACTGCGGAATACGAATCCTTTCCTGAATCGGGTAGTCCAGTGATCAAGTCCATAGAAACTACCTCGAATGGCCTAAAAGGTACGTCAGCCGGTCTGAGGGCTCCTTGACGAGCGGTGCGATCGACTTTGGTTTTTTGGCAGATATCGCAGGTACGCGTGTACGACACGCAATCTTGTAGCATTCTCGGCCAAAAGAACCGGTCTTTCATCAGGTTGAACAACCGCTGGCCTCCGGCGTGTGCTCCCTCAAAAGGGTTATCATGCACCAACCTTAGAATCGAGTTAATCATGGTTCTGGGTACACAGACTCGACTTTTCCAGTCCGAGTCGCGAAAGTACAGGAGTCGGTTTGCTCCCACGAAGTAGTGAGAAGGAGTAACAACTGCGTTGGGTGAAGGGGTATCTAAAGCATAGAGATTCCTGAAAACCGGGTCCTTTGAATAACCCTCTAGGAATTTCTTTGTATATCCCTCCTCGATGCTGATTAGTAGCTGAGGATGACGCAATGCGAAGTCAGACTCGTCTTCCTGGTCATTCCTTATTGCGTTATGAATATCCCATTCTGACCGTCGGACCTTTTGAGTTACTCCAAAAGGCTCCATAGAATCGAGTATGGTAGAGAAGACCGCCTTCTTAGCGGGTTCGTCTTTCCATAGTTTTTCCTCAGTATTCTTGTCCAGAGAAGTCGAGGTGATAGCCTGCAAATCATCTCTAATAGGGCTCACGAAGGCTGGTACCCGAGGGAGTCTGGACAGTGGATCCACGTTGCTGTGAACTCTCCCTGCTCGATGCAAAATCTCGAGACCTGGAAATGCAGCGTATATCACCCCCCATGCGGCTAGTCGACGATTAGTGTTCTCGTAAGATCTAGCCCATTGCAGAGCTGCATGGTCCGTAATGAGCAGGACATTTCACCTTCAATGAAAGGTTGAAAGTGGACCAGTCCCTCCTTTGCTGCTAATGCTTCCCGTTCAGTAGCAGAATAGTTACGCTCTGTGCTTTTCAGCGTGCGACTCCAATATGCAATGACTCGTTCAACAGTAACTTCGGTCGCCTCAAAAGTGGATCCCCACGAATCCGACCACTCAATTTCGGGCTGTTTGGTTTTGTACCGATGAACAAAGGAAGGCACGTCCTGCGCACGGTCAAAAGCCAATTTGGCTTGGGCGTAGATTTTTGTATCCACTAAATCTCCTAAAGCCATCTTCTGGACTTGTTGGAGGCAACAACCCAAGGCAAAATCCGAGGTGTCCGTATACAATCGGTAGGGCATCCCACTAACTGGATGTCCCAACACTGGAGCTGATCCTAATGCGGTTTTAACATCCTCATAAGCTCGGACATGTTCAGCAGTCCACGTCCAAGGTGTTCCCTTTTTTAGGAGCGAGAATAAAGGGGACACCATCCATGAATAAAATGGTATATATGCTGAAAAGTAAAGGACCATTCCAAGAAACCGTTGTAGATCAGAAACCTTAGTGGGTGGGGCCAATTCCAATATAGCGCGAACCTTTTCTTGATGGGTTGAAAAACCCAGCCTAGATACTTTATGACCCAATAACAATATCGAATTATATCCGATAAAACATTTCTTGGGAGAGAGAGTAATACCGGCCGAAGCGATAGCGCCAAGCACCTCATTCAGATGAAGCAAATGATCATCCCAGTTCTTAGAGAATATGACTATGTCATCGATGTAGACTAAACAAAAAATCCACAAGTAGGGTGCTAGAACCGTTTGCATGATGCGCTGAAATGTAGAGGGGCCGTTTCTGAGCCCAAATGGCATCCTTTTAAATTGCCACAGCCCTCTATGGGATCTAAAGGCTGTTTTGTGCTTATCGTCCTCCAACATTTCTAATTGAGTAAACCCTGCCAGCGCGTCGAAAGAAGAAAGAACATTTGACCCCGACAGCGCTTGCATAATCTCCGATTGACGTGGTAAAGGAAATTGCAGTTCCTTGTAGAATTCCTCCGATATAAGGGAAAGATCCGCTCCCGTGTCCATTCGAATTTTAACGCGTTTGGGTGAATCGGGAGTTCCTACATGACCGAAAACATGGAGCGCTGCAACTCCTATGCTAGAGTAACCACTGGGAGGATCCCGTTTTCGATAAAGGATTGTAGTATCCTCCTTCATCAGACGACTGGGACGAGGGTATTGGATTCGAGGCCTCTTACTTTCCTTGCGCAGGGACAAGATTACGTTCCTGCGTTCACTTCGGCAAGGAACACGCTTCGAAGGGGAATCCAATACTGGATCATCGTCGCTGTCCTCCGAATCCGAATTCTCGTACGGTAGTAAATCGGGGGGGTTCCCGGGATCAAACGGGAACGTGTCAACATCAGCTCCAGGCGAACAGAGCGAATTCAAACTGATTTGTTCGTGAGAATCTCCAGTCTGACAGTAGTCCTCGGTCAGGCCTTCAAGGTCCTGCTGATGAACACTCAGCCGGTCTCCTTTTTCGAAGAAATCTGCAGCGAGTATGGATACGTAAGCTTCTGACAGAAGAGCTTCACCAGTCGTTTGATTTTCCTCCCTCACTAATTTGTCTTCGACAGGGGGCGAATAAACGGAAACAAAAGTCAATTCGTCATCAGAGTTATTTACTTGTCCTTGTATAGATAGTCCATGAACCGCTTCATATAACCTTTGCTCCTCAGCTTCTTCCGACATATCCTGTGCGGAGCATTTGTTGATAGAGACATAATGAGACATTTTGCCAGCTTGAGGGCAGTCTATCTTAAAATGCTCCAGACTTCCACATATCCAACATTCCTTGGTGGGTTTGATCGAACTCCTCTTGTTACTCCTCTCAAAGAACATTTTTCCGTGACGCTTTCCCTGTTTTGGATCAGCGACGTCTGGAACGGTCCTTCTCGTCGAGCCTCTCTCGTTAGTCTCACTAATGAGAATATGGTTAGGTGAAGAGGAGTCGCCGGTGACTCTAAAATCCAATTCTTGACCCTCCGATAACATTACACGCGGTTTCTGGAACCTGTAACGTTCCCGGTGTGTTTGGACCCAAGCGTTAATCAGAGCTTCTTGCAGGTTATTAGCATAAGTCTGTAAGCTCATGATATTATCGATGGGTTGTCCTTGAAGAAGGTAGAGCCATTCCGTAGGCAGTGTGAGAATGAGTCTGCGTGTCTCATCCCCTCTGTCCTGGTGGAACCCGTACAGGAAACAATAAAGTTTAACTCTCCGTTGGATATAGTGGACGGGTGTCTCACGATCGTGACCAGCCTGTCGAAATTTCATAGCTTCCCATTCTAAGGCTAAGGATTCACGCCAACGAGTTCCGAGCAATCCTTCGACGATACCCCAAAGAAACGACCCATGAGATTGACTGAATTCAGTATGATGCTCACGGTCTAAGGTGCTCCACCAGACCTTAGCGTGCCCCTTGAGTCGTCTTGGCAGAGCAACTCCTAAGATCGCACTCATAGAGTCTGATATCTCCGCGAGACTCATGATATCCATGATATAGTCCAGGGCTTCGGATTGAGCTCCATCGTATTCAGGGAGATCAGACCATTTGATCTTGAGGTCGTTGGTGTTAAGAGTGACCTTCTTGTCCTTAGGTAAGTTGTCAATAAGCGCACTAGCTCGAGACCGCATCGGAGTTCGAAAAGGGGTATTAGGCACTCCATTGTGGCGTTCCCCACATCCTGAGTTCCCTCCCTGGTCTGAAGTATTCGAACTCCCAGATGAATCGCTAGGGGGTCCTCCAGATGGCAAGAAAGGGTTTGAAGCGATCGGTAGAGAATGGCGGGGACCGTCTGGATTAAGCGATCCTCGACCAGCAACTGGGCCAGCTATGCCCTCAGTAAATGCCGTGGAGAAGGACGGTCGACCCTTGTTGGCGACTGATCGATTTCTGAGAGTGGTCGCTTCATCCCTGAAGTTAGGGCTGTTGGAGACTCCCTCAAATGCGACGCGAGAGCGGTGATCTCCCTGGAAGGACGTTAGACCTGGTTCCATCGCGATTTGTCTCTCGATCTCCATCGCGTTCAGAAATCGACACGGCTGGGGTTGATGGAAGGGAGCGCAGACCTCAATCCTCTTCTCCTGAAGGCGTTCTATTACTTGCGTCCTCAAATCCAGTGGAAAATCCTCCAATATTACAGGACGGTTGAGAGAATGCAGAAAACGAGTATCAGGGGACCCGTTTAAGTTGCGAACAAATGAATTGGTCGTGGAGATAGGCGAATCAGGGACCTGGATCGAGTCGTTATAGGGGAGGAGTACCTCTAAAACCATCTTATCAAGTCTTCTTTGGTTTCGCTTCAACCGACCTCTTAAAGTGAGGTATGCCAGCGATAGATTCGGCGTGACTCCATTGAGAGACTCCTCCAACATATGGATGTACATGTACTGGTAGTCAACCTTAGGCACAACATGATCTCCTCCAAGCAGGACATGCAGGATCTGTAACACATCATCATGCATACGAAGTGCTTCAAGGAACAAAGAAAACACTTCCCGCTTAAGAATTCTTCTTCCTCCTTCCATAGTAATCGTCACCTCGTTCGACCATTCAGGAATCGATTGGGTCAAATCCTCAAGGTTCCCTGGTCGCGTGAATAAATCCCGCGCCGATAAAATCGCTTGATAACGCCCTAACCAGACTGCTACAGTCTCCGGTAGAATAGGGTAATCCGTACTGTACTCCTCCGCGAAGGGGGTAACCTGATCCTCGGGGATTCGATCGGTGTAGTACATATCCCATTTGTAATCGATGGGCTGGGCGTAAACCATATGACCTCCGAGGAACTGCTTAAGGATGACCTGTCTCGGAGGGAATCTGAGAACGGGCGTGGGTGCTCGATTAGACTCAATGTTAACTCCAGGGGTGTCCAACTGCTCGAGTAACGAGCGTTCCTCAGGTGGATCGGGGGGAATGTTCATTGACGATCCAACTACTACTCCGGGGGAATCCTCTGGAGTAGGTGATCCTGGAGGAAGCTGGGGAATGTTCGTAGACGATCCAGCTACTACTCCGGGGGAATCCTCTGGAGGAGCTGATCCTTGAAAAGTCGACGAAGACTTCCTCAGGGTGACGTTACGGGGTGGTTCTAGGTTAAAAGATTTTTGACGAGGCATGGAGCTACCAGGCGTTGATGAAGGCCTAGACGTTTGATTCTTGCCCGTAGTCATTCACGTGTCCAGGTCTTAGTAGTCAAATAATAAGTTTTTCCTCGTAGGAAAAGAACGGTCCGGCTCGGATCACCACTGTAAAGAGTGGTGGGTTCTGACCGCTCTATATACGAAGAATAGTGTTTATTCAACTACTATTAGAGAGTATTGACCGTCAGTACAATACTATAGACTACTAGACTGTTAGTACTAGTATAAGAACGCACTGCACGCCTCAAGAGGAACAGTAAGATAACGAGTTGACCCTTTACGGTACAACTAGTAGCTAGAAATAAGAAAGATACTCAGCTAAAGACTGAGAGTCTAGGATAGAGTATTAGTAGCGTGAGTCGACTTCGGTGTCGACGAGCGCAAAATCTTGAAAGCGGAACTCGACCTTAGCGGTTCGAGTTCAAAAGGCTATTAGTAGACTAGAGAATGCTACCTTTATGGTAGCTGAGATACTACCCTTGACACCTCTCGTTATTCGACGTCTGAGTCGTTACGAAGTGGTGTCTGCTGGGTAAAAAGTTGTCTATAGTTTAGCGCCGAGGGCGCCCATACGTATACACAAAGCTTCGAACTACAAATCAAGGTGTGCTCGAAATATAGAAAGAATATAAAGAAAGAGAATAAAAGGTAAATAATAAAGTACTATAATCCGGTTATTATTCCTTAGTCCAGGTATGCATATATGCATACCCTTTACAAGGAGGGTACCATCTTTTATGACTGGGAACTACTTCGACGCATTAAGTTGCAATGAATAGTTCTTACTCGAGGGGACGGTCAAACGTTGCCCCAGCGAGAAAAGGGATACCGTAGGGGACCAATTGATTTTTCCTCGGATGAGGATGAGGAGGAAGACGAGAGCAGGGATGGTGCGTATAGCATCCGATATCTGGGAGAGGATTGCCATGAAGGGTTCCTTCTCCCGTCGAAAGTTCGCTTCGTAACCAGCGACCCCAACCAAAGACAAACACGGAGACCGTCATCCAGAGTATGGAGGGGTCACCGCCCTAGTCAACAGTCACTGGAACGCGAATTTTCCACGATTCCAGTCCCACGTCTTTCGCCAACGTTGAGGCCCCTTCCCATCATTCACTCAACACATACTCCCTCAGCCCTGATTCTAACGCCTCATCTACCTCCCTCCCCAAAAGCCGTACCGGTCCCAACCTCACTTAGGATGTCGAGGCCCCCTCCCATCCTTCACCCGGCACACACTCCCTCAGCCCAACGTGAACCTTCCCCGATTCCAGTCCCACGCCTTTCACCAACGTCAAGGCCCCTTCCCATCCTCCTTCCGGCACACACTCCCTCAGCCCCGATTCTGGCGCCTCGTCTCTCTCCCTCCCCGAAAGCTATACCAGTCCCGACCCCACTTCCGCCGTCACTGGGTATCCCTCCCGACTCTCCGTATTCATATTGCGTGTCCTTAGGTAGCCCTATCCAGGATCTTCCACCAGAGCAAATGGATGTCGATTTGGACCCTCCTACACCGGACGTCATCGTTCCCATGGCAAGCAGAAAGGCGAAGGAGATGCAGAAAGCCACCACTCCTCTCCGAGAGCGATCCCCTATTCCCGTCCTCGACTGCCCGCTTCCCCCCACTGAGCCCGTATCCACAACTCTCTGGATGCGAGTAGCTGTCAACTACCCTTCCTAACAGTTTCCTGTCAGAAGGGTGCTATCACAGCTCGTGCCGGTACTTCAGCAACCGGTCCTTCAAGGGAGCCTTAAGGGTTGTCGCGGTCTGGCTCCGTTGTCGGAGATAATGGAGGATTTCTATCTCTCATTCGAGGATCTCACAGAGGGGAAGAACTTTGCGCGAGCAGCACAGGAGATTAAACTCTCTATGTTCCGGCACATCATAGTGGAGCTTCACCATCTGCCCCCAGACTCAGCGAGTGTCCTCTCTATTGCTGGCTTAGTAGATTTACTTGAGGCCCTCATCCTGATGCCTCCCACAGAGATCACCACGCAGCCACATGTTCCTGCCCCACTACCCGCATCTTCGTTTCCCCTCCCCAATGCTCCTCTCCTCGCGCGGATTTCCACTCCACCGGTTAGTGTCCACGCAGTCATTCATTGCAGAGAGAAAGCCTACAGACGATGGGCCAACTCCTTGTACAGGAATTCTAGTGATTTGGCTCGGGCGAGAATAGCCGAATCCTTCAGAGTAAAAAGGGAACGATGGGGAAATGTAAGGCTGTCGGTATCAGCCTCACTCGGTCAACACGGACAGGACTAAGTTTTCTTTATTTTTACATCTCAGTAGGATACAAGGTGAATGCGAGGTTCCCTAGGGAAGAGTGGGGAAAGGATTAATGGTCAAGGAGAAGATATTCTATCACTATAAGATATGGGGTTTTTATATAGAGTCAAGGTGAATGGGGTGGAAGAACAAGGAACCGCATGATCAGGCACAGGGGTGCTACTTAACAATAAAGTGGCGGATCAATGAGTGGCTGATGGGAGAGGTTGGTGATGATGACCGCATGATAAGGCACAAGGGTGCTACCAAATGGCGGAACAATGAGTGGTTGATGGGAGAGGTTGGTGATGACGTATGTGGTAAGGTGGCCAGGCTTACAGGAAACATCATTTTGGACCTTGGGGGATCCTCACAGGAAGCAGGGGACGAGGGGAACATAGGCATGGATATGGGCTGAGCGCCCTCTTTCAAGGGGACAGGGACTCTACATTCCACTTGCCCTAACCGTCCATCGACTCCGAAGACCTTAACGTTCTCAGTCAAAACTGATCTGAGACGTGGCAGGACCTCCGTTGGTATATCTGGTCCCAAATTGACTAACTTGTGAAGATCCTCTGAGGCAAATTTCTCATTATCAGCCACTGCAGCCGTCTTAGGACCAGGCGGTTCGAAATCGTCTGCAATCTCTGGTTCAACAGGTGGCTTAGGTCTTTCTGAGGCGACTTGACGGTCCTCCTCAAGTTGAGAGAGACTTTCAATAAGGTGTGCGATCTTGGTCGCGCCTGCTACCATTAAACTTTTCTCCTCGAATGACCTGGGCTTGTGAGCCCAACGAGCGGGGTCATGAATTATCCCTATTGTCTCCCCTCGTCGGATAGTCTTAGGGGTTAGTGATGGATTGGCTAAAGGTACTGCCGCACTATTCCTTGAAATTGCCGTGATTGGTGTGGCTAATATAGAACTGTCCTCGTTTTGCAGTACAATTCCTTCAACAATCCATTCCTCGCCCTTTAGATCTTCAACAAAAATAGGCACTAGTCTGGCTGACTCTGGATCGATAGTGCAATCCTCCAAGGCTCGCGCAACTCTTTCAGTACGCACACCTTTATCGGGGAGAGAGGTGAGTTTGGATGACTCCTTCTCATGCTTCCCGAAAGGGGCCTTATTGACGGTGAAGGTCAAAGGTTGAGGTTCCTTAGAAGAGCTGGCTGGAATAAAACCCTGTCGTCCCGGGAGAATAAGTCTAGATCCCAACGGCTGATCTCTTAGAGTACCAATTTCATAATTAATATGGAAGTCTTCTCCCAAAAGAATTGGCACCGTCATTCCTCTAACGACGTAAGTTTCAGCCGCGAACTTCAGTAACGTTCCACTGTCGTCCTCCAGGTAAATGGGGACATTAACATATCCGATAACCTTAGCGTTACCCGTGAGCTGAATTAGACGTAATTTGAGTCCTTGTTTCAACTTATACATGCCTTGGGGCAACGTCCCAGATGCTCTTCGACACCTTGTATAGCACATCCCTTCGAACTGGGGGGCACTGTGAAGGGTATGCATATATGCATAATTGGACTAAGGAATAATAGTTGGATTATAGTATTTTATTTACTTTTTATTTTCTTCATTTACATCCTTTCTATATTTCGAGCATACCCTTATTTTGTAGTTCGAAGCTTTGTGTATACATATGGGCGCTCTCAGTGCCAAACGATAGACACTTTTTACCCAACAGACACCACCTCGTAAACGACCCAGACGTCGAATAGCGAGAGGTGTCAAGGGTAACGTCTCAACTACCTATAAAGGTAGTGTTCTCTCGCATACTCACAGACTTTGAACTCGAACCGTGAAGGTCGAGTTCCACTCTAAGGTCTTTGCGCTCGTCGACATTATAGTCAACTCGCGCTATTATCCCTTTACTTTAGATATTCGGCCTCTCATTGATTATCTATTTTACGTCTAGCTACGAGTTGTACCGTGAAGGTCAACTCTTTCATTCTTCATTCTAGCCGTCAAGAGCAACTGTACAGTTGCTCTTGTGATGCATTGCGTGTCTCCTTACTAGTATGGCCAGTCTAGTAATCTACGGTATTGTACTGAACGGTCAATACCTGCTAGTAGTAGTTGAATAAACGCTATACTTTGTATATTGAACGGTCCGAATCTATCGACTCTTCACACTGCTAAAGAAGGATTGGTCCATTTCCAGCCCTTTATCGAGGGAGAACATATCCTTTTGATCACTGATCATGCGGTGTTACAATGGGCCAGATCTTACGAGAACACTAATCATCGACTGGCCACATGGGGGGCGGTATACGCTGCATACCCCGGTCTGGAAATCCTACATAGAGCAGGACGGATACACAGCAATGTTGACCCATTATCTAGACTTCCTCGAGTACCTGACTGTGCTAGCCCCACGAGAGACGATCTCTTACCACTCGTAGCGGATTCTTATAACCGGAACGACAAAGAGACGTTATGGGAGAACAAACCAGCAGAAAAGGCCGTCTTTCTCACTCATCACGAGTTAGTTGAACCTGTCAGAACCATCGAAGAGGTCCCCCAAACGAAATGGGACTTGCACAACCTTCCCAGAAACGATGAGACTGATGAGGCAGATTTTACTCTCTCGAATCCACAATTACTTATAGAGATTGATGAGAATTATGCTAAGGAACTTCGCAACGGATACCAGAAAGATCCCGCCTTCAGGAATTATTACACCGCCGATCCCATTTCTCCAAACATGGTAGCCACTCCTTCACATTATTTTATCGGCAAGAATAAGCTATTGTTCTTTCGAGATTCGGACTGGAAAAGTCGAATCTGTGTTCCTAGCAGCATGACGACAACCATACTCAAGCTGATACATGATAATCCTTTCGAAGGAGCTCATGCAGGCGGCCACAGGCTTTTTAATCTGATGAAAGACCGTTTCTTCTGGCCGAGGATGTTGCAGGACTGCGTGGCGTACACTCGCAGCTGCGACATATGCCAGAAAACTAAAATTGATCATTCTGCTTGACAAGGAGCCCTTCGACCTGCGGATGTACCCCTAAGGCTGTTTGAGGTTGTCTCAATGGACCTGATTACCAGATTGCCTCCTTCTACAGAGGGCGGTTATTCCGCCATCTTCGTCACCGTGAATAAACTCGCGCGTTTCTTGATCTGTGAACCCACCACTTCAGATCTATCCGCAGAAGGATTCGCGCGAATCTTCGTGAATAAAGTAGCCACTCCTTTCGGCCTGCCTTCAAGGATAATCTGTGATCAAGACAAGAGGTGGACCTGTAGGTTTTGGAGAGAAGTCTGCAAAGTATACAGAAGTGCCCTTGCAGTATCCTTGTCCCACCATCCTCAGACCGACGGTCAAACGGAGAACACTAATGCTATTGTGGAGCAAATGCTCAGAGCGTACTGCGCCTCTTCGAAGGAGGAATGGTCTAAATGGACTCAAGTAGTGGCTCATACCTACAATTCGACGGTTCAAAGTTCAACAAGCTATGCGCCAGCCTTTTTGCTGATGGGCTACTTACCAAGAGGAATGTCTAGCTGTCTAGGAGGGGATGACCCTGTGGTGACCAGAGAATTATCAGATAGCCCTGTAGCCGACCAATGGATCTTAGAATTGGAAAATCACCAACAAGCGGCGCGGGATTCAATTGCGCGAGCACAAGAGACCCAAGCTCGCAGTTACAACAAGAGACGGAGATTAGTGGAAGATATCTCAGAGGGAGATTATGTTCTGATTAATCCCCATTCTCTCGAGCTCGTCGAGGCCAAGGGACCCGGAAGAAAACTTATACAAAGATGGATAGGGCCGTTTGAGGTCTTGGAAAAGATCAATCCTCAAGTCTTCCGACTCCGCATCCCCTCGGAATATCAATTACATCCAGTGATTAATCGAGACCATCTTAAAAAGTACCACCTCTCCCCTAAGGAATTTGGATCCAGGGAGCTACTCGAGAACCCTCGAGAACTCAATTGTAACGACGAGGAGTACAAAGTAGAAGCTATAGTAGGACACAAAAAGCATCGTAATCGACTCCTTTTCCAGGTTCGATGGAAAGGATATGGACTGGAGGAGGACACTTGGTTAAATGGCAATGACCTTCGTAACGCTCCCGCTCTTCTTAGGGCTTACAAGACTATTTATCGAATTTAATGATCATTTCACATCCTTACGACGACAACACTGTTTATCTACTTCTAGCTCTACCCCCCCCTACTTTCTTCCCCCTTGGCCTTTCACTTCAATAACCGAGCGGAGCTTGAAATTAATATAAAATACGTAAATTTGCTAAAGAAAATTTTATTCCCCCTATCTCTTCCCTCCACGTCAACCTCTCTAATCAGTACACTATGTCGCAGGAGCAACAACCCAAACCCAAGTTCACCAACTTCAAAAGAATACCGCGACCTCAACCTATTAATACCTCTACCACGCCGTCTCGCACTGAACAAGTCGAGCACTCCACGAGTAATTCTGGAACGCCTTTGCCAATACTCTCCACTGCGCAGGGCGACATCACGGGAACGTCCACCAACTCAGGGAACGGAACTGCCTTTACTCCATACGCTCCTCTTCCCAGACCCCGATTTCCCAATTTTAAAAGAATACCTCGACCTCAAACTACAGTTCCTTCTGCCCCATCACCTCGAACAGAAACTGTCGAGCACGTGGAGGAGACCTCATCATCCACGAATCCTACGCAGACGGACTCCGTTTCAAAAGCTGCACCATGGTCCTCTAATACTTGGGGGGCTCCCTCAGGAACATGGAGTGAAACCCCACCACCTTCTCGTAGTATTTTCCCTTCTACCGAAGAGGAGATCAGAAAGAAACAGCAGTCTGAGGCCTTCTCCACACAGGTTCAGGAGGAATTGAAAACGCTTAAATGGAAGAGGAGAGAGGAGTACTTGGAAGGACAGCGGAGGATGGGGCTAGGGATAATGTCCCTTCAAGGCAGACACGGCAGGAATGGAGGAAAATGGAAGGGCATGATAATCCTTCAATCATCGCTCCCCCTTCGGGTCGTAAATGGACAGATTTCGCTGAAACAGATTGCAGCGACGGGGGCACGCCATGTGTTCAGAGTGTAGGCCAGAAAAGTAGGAAAGGAAAAGATGGGGTCACCTTCTACCATTGGGACAAAGTACGAAGGATCAAATTACAAAGCATTGCATTGCGACATGGAGATGGAGTTGCATTACCTCCCAGACCCCCTTCACACCGTGGACCTCAGGAACAGACCTACCGGATGGGGCCTGGTGATCTTTCATCTGACTCAGAGGACGACCAATCTCGCTACCCTGCCTATGACAGCAAGTACCTTGGTGCTGACTGCCATGAAGGTTTCCTACTCCCTGACAACATTCACTTCTTCACGAGTGATCCTAACCAATGACGAAAGCTACCAACTTCTGTCAGAGTTTGGAGAGGGTATCATCCAGCAGACTCTGCAATCCCATCCACTTCCTCTCATCTCCCTCCACCTCCACCGGTCTCTTCCGTACCCACATTACAGCGCTTTACACCCTTTTTGGAGCTACCGGGAAGTCTTGTACCATCCTCCGAGCTGCCTTCTCTTCCCCCTATACCACTACCCCTCCCCTTCACAGGACATTGTCTTATATCACCGTCCTCATCCATACCCAAGCCTCCTCCAGCACCGCAGCCAATCTCACCCCTCCACACGTCACCTGACCCTCTCGTCGCCTCCCACTCTACTTCGACGCCTTTGGTCCCTGCGGTGTCTAACATTCCCCTCACTTCCTTGACACCGTGGAGTCCACCGCCCGCCTCTCCCTACTCCCCTTGCATTTCTCTGGGAAGTCCCATTCAGCATCCTAACAATACATTAATGGATGTTGATCACCCTATCCCGGAAGTTCTCGCAACCCCTATGGAGGAAGTCCTCGAAGCGCCTCTCTCAGCCATAGACGTCTCCAAGGAACCCCCCCCGGCAATGGAAGCCTTCGAGGAGCCTCCCCCCTTAAGCGAAAAAGCAACAGGGAAATGAAGAACTCAGGCCGACGAGCCCCTTGTCATGGACCCCCCCTCAACCCACCCCATTCGCAGCCCCCCGCCGCAGCCGTCCTCTCCCCTCCACTCTGAGGATACGGCTGGCCCCTCCCGTCCCTTCCAGTCAAGTTGGATGCGTGTGTCTATTAATTCCCCCTCTGACATCTTCACTGTGGGACACACATTAATGCGACTGGGACCAACTCTGCGGCACCCCCTTCTTAAAGGGCATATCCAGGGGTATAGTGGGTCTCTCACTTTGTCGGACCACATGAGCACATTTTATTTATGCGTCAACGACCCTAAGGAACAGCTGCGTTTAGTGGAGGATATAGAACGGGTGGAACTTTCCATGTTTTGGTCTTTACTTGTCAACTCCTCTTGTGTTCTTCCTGACCACACACCAACCCACTCTACAGTGGACCTCGTTGACTTGTTGGAGCAACTGTTGCCGGATTCGGACACTTCGAGAGGAATCCCCTCTGGGGGAGACATGAGCTCCACACCGCTCATCACTCCTACCCTGCCATCACTACACCCTCAACCCCCTCTCCTTGCCTGTATAACTGACGCTTCCGCTGATCACGTTCACGCCATAATTTGAACATGCCAGAAGGCCTACGGTTGTTGGGTCTCGTCGATCCAAAAACTGGATGGGTTGACATCCACCAATGACGCTTCGAGGCGGGAGGACATCGCTCTTTCCTTTCGTGCCAAGCATCTCGCCTGGGGCAACGCTATCCTACACCTTGGGGGTTCATCGCAGGACACATGGGGAGGAGTTCCAAGCGTCCTTCAACATCTTCTTTGACATAGCTCTTTGATCTGGGGGGCACTGTGAGAGGTATGGCGAAATACACTCAGGAAATATAGTCGGATGTGCTCTTACTATATTTCCTTTATTATTTCTATTTTCTCTCTTTCATTATACCTATAATTAGTTCGACGACCTATGTATGCGGTACATCGACTCTTGTGGGCACACACATGCCAGACTTATGTATTCTAGCGCCCGTAGTTTAGAACTCAGACACTTTTTACACCGCAACCACGACTTACCCAGACACCCGTTAGTGTCCTGTAAGTTGTGATTGGTGTATCATCTCGACCATCACAGACAGGCTTTAGCTACTCATTCAAACTGAGTTTCAAACTGTATCAGTCGAAACTCAATCCCTATCTCAACTCGTGTGGACTACATCCACGCTACTCTATTATTCGACTCTCTAACTACTCTACTTGCACTCGAGCAGTTGTCCAGAATCGCACTTAACCAGTCGATTCTGCTTATTCGTTCTAGCTATCTACCTTACTTTAGATAGCTACTTCTCTCTACCGTATTGAACTAAGTGGTCAATACGCGTTCAGTCCATATTAGACTTAGACAGTCAATACATTGTGGTATCGTACTTCAACGGCCGATATTCTTCGTATATAGAACGGTTAGAACTTCTACCACTCTTCACAAGTGGGGTCGATTCCTCTAGAGTGTTCTTCCTCATGCCAGGGATCTGACTCTTCCTGTTCAGTGATCATGACTCTGGGCTTCTGAAACTGATAACACTCTCAATGTGTTTGGTTCTTGCCAGTGGTCATTTACATGCTTAGAAATTAATAGTCGTAGAGTAATGTTTTCTTTGTAGGAAAAGAGCGGTCCAGCCCGGATCACCACTGTGAAGAGTGGTGGAAGTTCTAACTGTTCTATATACGAAGAATATTGACCGTTTAGGTACGACACGAAGATGTATTGACTATTTAGTTCAATACGGTTGAGTAAAATAGCTATCTAAAGTAGAGTAGAGAGCTAAAATGAATAAGGAGAATTGACTGTTAAGTACGATTCTGAATGACCGCTCGAGTGTAGAAGAGAGTAACAAGAGAGTCAAATAACAGAGCAGTGCAGATGTAGTCCACATGGATTGAGATAAAGGTGGAGTTTCGACTGGTACAGTTCGAAACTCTGATTGCATAGGTAGTTAAAGCCTGTCTGTGACAGTTGAGACGATACCCCAATCACAACTTACAGGACACTAACTGGTGTCTGGGTAAGTTGTGGTTGTGGGGTAAAAAGTGTCTGAGTTCTAACTACGGGTGCTAGAATACATAAGTCTGACGTGTATGCACCCACAAGAGTCAATGTACCGCATACATAGGTTGTCAAACTAATTATAAGTGTATAATAAAATAGAGAGAAAGTAGAAATAATAATGGAAATATAGTATGAGCTCATCCAGACTATATTTCCTGAGTATATTTCGCCATATCTCTCACACCCAGTGAACAGATAATTTGTTGAGGGCTTCATATTCAGAATGTGTAAACTGATACATGTATGACCATTCACCATTGGGCCATCCATCCCAGTCTTTAACTTTTCTATTTTCCATTGGTCCAATAGATGATTGTAGATCCTTGAGATGGTTCCCAGATATGAAGTTAGGAGATGGTGATAATTTCTCTAATTTTGGGAAAGGAGCTGAGGGAGCAGTAATGGTAATATTGGGCTTTGGTGGTAATTTTGATAAAGGAATTGAGGGAGTAGTAATGGTAATGTTGGGCATTGGTGGCTTGGTGTGAGGAGTATGCTTTTACTTCATTATGGTAAAATACTCCTTTTATTTTATTTATATTTTACACATTTTATTCATATTTTTCTATTCTTTATATTCTTCGAATATTGCACCATTTCATTAGTTCGAAGCTTTGTGTATACTTGTGGGTGCACTCGGCACCAAATGAAACTCAGACACTTTTTACCCCGCAACCACGACTTACCCAGACACCCAATTAGTGTCCTGTAAGTTGTGATTGAGATATCGTCTCGACTGTCACAGATGGGCTTTAACTATTTACACAACCTGAGTTTCGAACTGTACCAGTTGAAACTCAACCTATATCTCAATCCACGCGAACCATATCCACACTACTCTACTATTCAACTCTCGTTATTCTTTCTACACTCGAGCAGTCATTCGGAATTGCACCTAATGGTCGATTCCCTTTATTCATCTTAGCTATCTACTCTATCTTAGATAACTACTTTATTCAGATGTATTGAACTAAGTAGTCAATACTCATTCAGCATGTATTAGACCTAGACAGTCAATACAACTACGTGTCATACCTAAACGGTCGATATTCTTCATATATAGAATGGTTAAAACTTCCACCACTCTTCACACTTGGAAGCAATATCATCAGGAAGAGTGTGAGATTGGGCTTGGGAATTGAATATAGATCGGTTGATATAATTTGGATTTAAAAAATAACCAAAAGGATTTCCTGTCAATAATGAATTCATTATTCTGTATTAAATAATTAAGTATAGCTTGTACATACCGTCCAGGTTGTAACCAGGTAACATCCTAGGTGGATAAGGTCCATGATGGTACAGTCCAACAACTACATACAGTATGTATATAATTTGTAAAATAAAGACATCACTAAAGGAAACTTGGCATACCTTTTCCAGGAATAAATATTTTTGGTTTATTGTCTTTGGTATTGACAATATCAGGCCTAGAATGAAATCCAAATAGTTTGTGAAAATGATGGAACAGAAACTATATAAATAATACATGAGAATCAGTTCAAAAAAATGTTATGATGATATACCATTAGAGAAATATGTAAGAGGAATAACTGAATACTGTAAATTTCAGAAAGTCCAGTAAGCAGTGTATTGTATATATATTTCCCTGACTGGTATAATATAATCTGTTGCTGTGAGAGTGACCAAAACAGATAAACACTAAACCTACACCTCAGAGTCTAGAGTGGAAGCCACTCACACTGTATAAGTGAAAGAGGTAACTTCTCACTGTCTTAATCTATCAGCCAGGTACTCCTAACCTAATCAAAGAGCAAGCTATAAAAAATAAGAAAAAGAGACAACTATCTAAGAGGAAGGATAGTAAACCTTTCCAAAGTAAGAGATTCCCAAACTCTTACAGAAGTGTAGAATAACTGGAAAGAAACAATGCTCAATAACAGTGGATAGTAGAAAAGCTGATCAGAGTGTCACCAAATGATATAGTGTGCTTTGGGTCAGGACTTGCAAATATTGACTGTTGAGGCTCGGAAGTTTTTCAAACTCCGACATTGAATCTCACTGTAGGTGCCGCGCACTGTGAGGGTGCCGCAAAAAGTGGACAATTGCCGCGAATATACATTTTGGCTTCAAACTAAAACATAGCTATATTTTGAATGTTAATACTCAAAATACCATTTTAAATGATATATACTCTTAAAAAAAGTGGCTAATTCACAATTTTACATTAAAACCCAGTCTTAAAGTAAATTAGCAGAGCCCCAGTAGACATAAGATAGATTATGAAGAATATATACAAAACTATATTTATTTTATGCTAGTTAAATGCGTATTTGAGGGCATTTTGAGGTGTCGCGGCACTTGCGCGGCAACGCGACACTGCGCGGCACTTTCCCATGGCCCTTCAACTTCGTACAAAACAAGCGAATCCTAGCAACCATTTCATACCGTTACGCAACACCCTCAATGGCCAACTTGATTCGATCTGCAAAGTCCGGAAGCGATTGGACTGACAGTGAACTCACGGCCTACAATATCGTCGTGGTACGACAGACCAAAGCAGAGTTCTTTGGGACCGAAAATCTTCCAATTCCCGACAAACCGTCCCTTATCGGCTTTTTGACGACCGAAGATCGACGCCATGCCTCTGATAGCGACACGAAGAGATTGCTGCACTACTTGGATCTAGCTCTGGATCCAAAGGTTGGGCAGGAGACAGCGGTTGACAACTTTGCAGCAAAATTGTTGGAGAAACTGGGCTATGATGAAGGGGATAGGATCATTTTTATTCGCCGTGCTCTGCCATTCCTCATATGCGGGACAACTTGTTCCGCCCAGACCGACGTCTGTGTTATGAGCGACGATGAAATCCTCCTCCTGGTTCAAGATGACAAAAGACTCTTCAGTTTGAAGGACCCAGAGCCGCAAGTAATCGCGGAGGCTATCGCAGCATACGCACTCAACAACAAAATCAGAAAAGATTCTCTGAATCTTCCAAAGCTTCCAGCTATTACTTTTCCGGCTATCACGATGGTGGGTACAAATCCCAATTTCTACAAGATCACCGTCACGTCGGAATTGAGTCGGGCCGTTCAACAAGGTCAATATCCCACTGCTCAGACGCAGGTTCTCAAATATATTCCTGAACTGCCTAAACGCCACAGTCTTGGCATGCGTCCTCTCGAAAACAGGGCGGAATTACTGGCATGCCTGGCCGCTTTCAAACAGTATATGAATCACTAATTGGCCACACTGAAAGGCTGCTGTCTAATGCAGCCTTACATTGGCATCGGTCCAGACATTGATAGGACCAAACTGTATTCCTCGGGAACGGTGAGTATGATACATGATGATGATGGTAAGTAAAATGATATATGAAAAAACTACTATGCGTGTCTGTGATAATGTAATCAGTATGTCGTAAGCCACCAGGCTTACACACACTTAGTAATTCAAATAGTCATTTCGTGACCTTATGTTCAGCTTTCTTTACATTTTGTATTTAACAGTCGGGTTTTGGAATTTCAGCAGCTCTCCAAGCTCATATGATGTTTTACTTCCATCTGTTGGTCCATGTCCATGATTTTGTTTCAGCGGCAACTTTTTTCCATGTTCTTTGTCTCTTGTTGCCTCTGCTCATTTATATCTTGGCATCTTTGACTAGTCAGGTGCTGGAATGTAGCATCTCGCACAACTGCAAGGATTGATTGCTATTCCGGAGTAGCCTAAATATTCTCTCATTAGTTACCCGTTGTAATTATCACGTAGTCCACAAGGCCATTGTCTTTCCAAATTGGATATCAGAATCAACAGAAGTGAATCCCAACATACCTGCAAAAAGCATCCACTCTGACAGATGGTCTGATTATGATGACAATGTGTTATTGTGGACCATATGGTAAAATTCTTCCATCATTGGTTCTGCCCTGTGTGAAGAGTTGTGGAAGTTCTAACCAGTCTATATATGAAGAATATCGACTGTTTAGATATGACACAAGGATGTATTGACTATCTAAGTCTAATACAGATTGAAATATGTATTGACTGTCTAAGTTCAATATGACTGAAAGGATTAGTTGTCTTAAGCACTGAATAGATAGCTAAGACAACTGGAAGGAGAATCAACCTTACAGTATGATTCAGGATGACTGCTCTAATGGTTAAGGAAGTAATAAAAAGTCAAGTAAGAACAGAGTAGTATGGATGTAGTCTGTGTGGATTATGGTAACAGCTCAGGTTATGGGGTAAAAAGTGTTGGAGTTCTAACTACAGGTGCTGAAGTACATAGGTCTAATGTGTATGCACCCACAAGAGTCTATGTACCCACAGGAGTACATAGATCATATATGTGTATGATAAATAGAGAGAAATAGAAATAATAATTGAAATATAGTGTGGGCCCATCCAGACTATATTTTGGAATATATATTTCACAGTACCTCTCACACTTACAGTTGAAGCTCAGATCTTACCACCTGAACTTGCTCATAGCTACCAGCATCTCATGCATTTGGATTCTTTCCTGTGAACATCCTTATCTTCATCCCACTTTGTTGAACTTATTCCATCCATAATTGTACCATAAAGGTCAATTCCATTTCCCTAAATCACCTCTAACTGCCTCACAGTTGCTTATGGTTGTTAAGGGATGTGCAGGCTCATGGAGGGTTTCGGGAGAAACCCATGGATAATCTGGTAGGACTTGGCTTCAGCTTATAGACTGCACCCTCATGAGACTGTGGTGTCCAATTTCAGACAGGCATTCAGGTATAGTCAATAGGTCAATAGGTTGGACAGTTGATAGGTCAGGAGGTTGGGAGGTCAGTTGGAAAGCCCATGGGCTCCAATAAGGTTGATAGCATTGTGATTCAAAGATGAGAGATGGCAATTAAGTAGGGTATATGCTAAGTTACTGGGGGAGAACTAAGTTGATTTTCTAACTGGATTGTATGTACAAACATTGCTAGGATATATAGACTGTTGAATGTATGCAATACCAAACCTAGTAGTAATCAAAGACAAAACAGGTAATCATGAAATAAGAGTAGTAATATTAAGAGTCATGTGTGGAGCTTATCAGAGAGTTTCTGGAGAAACCCACAGGAAAGCTGGTAGGACTTTGCTTCAGCTTATAGGCTGTGCCCTTGCAAGATTGTGTCATCCAATTGAGTAGTTGGTGGGTTGTAAGGTCAGAGGGTCGACTGTAAAAATCCCGTGGAAGTCAAGGGGTAGGAAGAGTAGTGGAAGTTCTAACCGTTCTATATACGAAGAATATCGACTGTTTAGGTACGACACTAAGATGTATTGACTGTCGAAGTCTAATACAGAATGAATGTGTATTGACTACTTAGTTCAATATGGTAGAAGGAAGTAGCTATCTAGAATAAGGTAGAGAGCTAAACAAATAAGTAGAATCGACTGTCAAGTACGATTCTGAATGACTGCTCGAGAGTAAAGTAGAGTACTAGAGAGTCGAATAGTAGAATAGCGTGGATGTGGTCCATGCGAGTTGCGATAAGGATTGAGTTTCGACTGGTACAGTTCGAAACTCTGATAGAGTAGATAGCTAAAGCCCATCTGTGACGGTCGAGACGATACACCAATCACAACTTACAGGACACTAATGGGTGTCTGGGTAAGTCGTGGTTGCGGTGTAAAAAGTGTCTGAGTTCTAAACTACGGACGCTAGAATACATAAGTCTGGCATGTGTGTGCCCACAAGAGTCGATGTACCACATACATAGGTCGTCAAACTAATTATAGATATAATAAAAGAGAGAAAATAGAAATAATAAAGGACATATAGTAAGAGCTTATCCGACTATATTTCCTGAGTGTATTTCGCCATACCTCTCACACAGAGGGTCCCTTCTGTGATAGATAATAGTCGAATCCTCCTTCATAAGTCGACTGAATCGGGGGTATTGAACTCTAGGTCTTTTGCTTTCTTTTCTTGCAGCCAGTTTGACGTTCCTCCTGATACGTCTACCGTTAGGTACCTTGGGAGTGGCGTTTGAAATAGAGTCGTCCGCTTCAGAGTCTGACTCATCGCAAGGAATTAAGTCGGGTAATTGCCCTGGGTTGAAGGGGAAGCTCTCCTCCTCCCATCCCTCTGACTCAGAGGGGTCTTCTATAATGTAGGTCTGACTTATTTCCTTAGATTGGTTCGCAAATGCATCCTCGTCGACGATTTCCTCAATGGTGGGAGGTTCAGGTCGCGATAAAACTCTCGTCTCAGTCAGACCTTCATGGTTCTGACGATGAGCGTCTAGCCAGTCTCCTTTCTCGAGAAAATCATGGTCTGATATAGAAACATAAACTTGCGATGTCTCGTTCTCATTCGAGGATGCTTTCACATCTGAAACGATGTTGTCCTCTGACTGAGGAAGGTAGACAGAAATGAAAATCAATTCCTCATCAATGTTATGTACTTGTCCCTGTACACTTAATCCATAAACCGTTTCATAAGCCCTTTGATCCTCCACCTCCTCCATTGGGTTCTGCGTGGAGCACTTGTTAATAGAGACATAGTGCAACATCCTGCCCGTGTGGGGGCAGTTGATCTTGAAATGCTCTAAACTCCCACAAATCCAACACTCCTTCGGAGGTTTGGCGATGCTTTTCTTGTCACTTCGTTCGAAAAAGAACTTGCCGTGTTTCTTACCCTGCTTCGTGTTTGATCTCCTAGGGACAGTTTTATCCTCGAGTTCGCCGAGGAGGATGTGACCTCGGTTAGTGGGGTTGATTCCTCCAGAGTGTTCTTCCTCATGCCAAGGATCCGACTCGTCTTGCTCGGCGATCATGACTCTGGGCTTTTGGAACCAATAACACTCTCGATGTGTTTGAACCCAAGCGTTAATCAAAGCCTCTTGTAAATTGTTCGCATAAGTCTGCAGGCTCATGATGTCGTCGATAGGTTGTCCCTGTAGAAGGTAAAGCCATTCCGTGGGCAGTGTCAGGATGAGTCTGCACGTTTCATCCTTCCGGTTTTGGTGGAACCTGTACAAGAATCGATAGAGCTTGACCCTCCACTGAATGTAATGAACGGGTGTCTCACGATTGTGCCTGATTTGTCAAAATTTCATGGCTTCCCATTCTAGAGCTAAGGATTCATGCCAACGAGTTCCAAGTAATCCTTCTACGATACCCCAAAGAAATGATCCGTGAGATCGACTGAATTCAGTGCAATGTTCATGGTCTAGGGTGCTCCACCAGATCTTGGCATCACCGGTAAGTTGTCTTGGCAGAGTGACTCCCAACAGTGTGCTCATGGAGTCTGAGATCTCCGAGAGACTCATAATATCCATGATGTAATCCAATGCCTTGGACTGAGTTCCATCGTATTCGGGAAGGTCTGACCATTTTATCTTGATGTTGTTGGTGTTAAGAGCGATCCTTTTATCCTTAGGTAAGTCATTGATAGGCGCGCTGACTCGAGGCTGCATCGGAGTTTGAAAGGGAGAGTTAGGTACTCTACCGTAACGCCCCCCACATCCCGAATTTCCTCCATAGCTTGAGGCACTAGAACTCCCGGATGAATTACTAGGGGGTCCTCCTGCTGGCAGAAAGGGGTTCGAGGAGATCGGCAGGGAATGGTGGGGATCGACTGGATTCAGCAATCCTCGACCAGCAACTTGACCAGCTATACCCTCAGTGAATGCAGTAGAGAAAGACGGTCAACCCCTGTTGGCGACTGATCGATTCCTAGTCGCAGCTTGTTGATCACCGACGTTAGGATTACTCGGAATTCGTTCGAACGTGATGCGAGAACGGTGAATTCCCTGATGGGGGGTAGGGCTAGGTTCTGTTGTGATACCTCTCTCAATTTCGGCCATATTCAAAGGTCGACGAGGTTGAGGTTGATAGAGGGGAGTGCAGATTTCCATTCCCTTTTCCTGAAGATGTTCTGCAACTTGCGTCCTCATATCCGACGGGAAGTCTTGCAAAATAATGGGACAATTGAGCGAACGAAGGAAACGAGTGTCGGGAGACCCATTCAGGGTACGAACGAATGAACTGGTTGTGGAGATGGGCGAATCGGGTACCTGGATGGAATCACCATAAGGGTAAAGCACTTCCAAAACCATCTTATCAAGCCTCCTCTGATTTCGCCTTAACCGACCCCTTAAGGTAAAATATGCAAGCGAAGAATTCCGAGTGATCCCGTTAAGAGACTCCTCCAACATCCGGATGTATATATACTGGTAGTCAACCTTAGGGACGATGTGATCCCCACTGAGCAGGACGTGAAGGATTTGCAGCGCGTCATCGTGTGTGTGGAGCGCTTCGAGAAATGAAGAGAACACTTCTTGCTTAAGAATTGTCCTTCCTTCTTCCATAACAGAAGTAACCTCACTCGACCATTCGGGAATCGAGCGGGTCAGATCCTCAAGGGTTCCAGGTCGCGTGAATAGATCTTGCACCGATAAAATGGCCTGATAACGACCTAACCAGACTGCTACAGTCGCCAGTAAAAGAGGGTAATCCGAATTATACTCCTCCACAAAGGGAGTAACCTGATCTGCAGGGATTCGATCGGCGTAGTATGCATCCCATTGTAAGTTGATGGGTTGAGCATAAATCATATGACCCCTGAAGAATTGCTTAAGGATGACCTGTCTAGGCGGGAACGAGAGAACGGGTTCAGAAGCACGGATAGTCTCAATGTTAGCTCCTGGAATGTTCGACTGCTCAGTCCGCGGACGTTCTTCTCGTGGACTTGGGGGGGCTTCCGTTGACGGTCCAGCTGCTGCTCCGGGAGGACTCCCAGGAAGAACTGGTTTTTGAAAAGTCAACAAAGACTTCCTCATGGTGACATTATGGGGTGGTTCCAGACTCGCAGGCCTTTGACGAGGTTTTGAATTACTCGGGGTCATTGAAGGTCTCGACGTTTGGTTCTTGCCAGTAGTCATTTATGTGCTTAGAAGCTTATAGTCGTAAGATATCATTTTTTCTTCGTAGGGAAAGTACAGTCCAGCTCGGATCACCACTGTGAAGAGTGGTAGAAGTTCTAACCGTTCTATATACGAAGAATATCGACTGTTTAGGTACGATACCACGATGTATTGACTGTCTAAGTCTAATACAGACCGAACACGTATTGACTACTTAGTTCAATACGGTAGAGAGAAGTAGCTATCTAAAGTAAGGTAGATAGCTAGAACGAATAAGTAGAATCAACTGTTAAGTGCGATTCTAGACAACTGCTCGAGTGCAAGTAGAGTAGTTAGAGAGTCAAATAATAGAGTAGCGTGGATGTAGTCCACGTGGGTTGAGATAAGGATTGAGTTTCAACTGGTACAGTTCAAAACTCAGATTGAATGAGTAGCTAAAGCCCCTCTGTGACGGTCGAGACGATACACCAATCACAACTTACAGGACACTAACAGGTGTCTGGGTAAGTCGTGGTTGTGGTGTAAAAGTGTCTGAGTTCTAAACTACGGGCGCTAGAATACATAAGTCTGGTGTGTGTGCACCCACAAGAGTCAATGTACCACATACATAGGTCGTCGAACTAATTATAGATATAATAAAAGAGAGAAAATAGAAATAATAAAGGAGATATAGTAAGAGCTTATCCGACTATATTTCCTGAGTGTATTTCGCCATACCTCTCACACTGGCAGATGTTGTACATACAATCCAGTCAGAAAATCAGCTTAGATTCCCCCTAGTAATCTAATACATTTTCCACTCTAAACTCCTACTTGAATCACACCACTCACACTAGTTGGAGCCCATGGGCTCCAGCGCATCTATCTCTCTTACCTATCTCAACCTACGTCTTGACTCACAACCTCTCAACCCACAACCTCCGACCTACGACCCCTTGACCCACGAATCCCACCCGGACTCCCCGGGATTCCCATCCACCTGTCTGAAATACCAGAGCACTTTAACAGTTCATATATGGGCACAACATATAAGTTGAAGCCAAGCTCCACCCATTTTATAAAGTCAGACCTTCTGACTAGTACAATCTCTATCATCAGCCCTCCAACATAGAGCCTCCTTTTACCCTTTGCTTAGATCTTAACATTCTGCTTCTGTCAGTGGTCCATACCAACCCAACCTTTCAAAAATGAGAAAACATTGGGGCAGTTTTTTGAGCCACTGTAGATAAAAATCTCCAACTTCTGAGATAAAGAAGCCCTCTTACAATAAATCAAGTGTATGGGGGTTGGATTTAAGAGCAAGCATATGTGTTGGGTGGTCAAGGAATGAGAAGTGGATCACACAATTAATTTGTCATGTCCTTTGTGTATGACCTCTTGCAGACCCCAGCATAAGCAGATTAGTTGCTTTCAGGAATATAACTGATTAATGCACATTCACTGGAAACCATTTTATAGTATTTAATTATACTAATTTGAATTAAAAAATCTCATTATTCAACAGTAGTGGTCAAACCTTTGACTTCCATAGTCAAATTGAGTTAGCGACAATGCAATTTCCTGTTTCCAGCGCTGGTGTCGTGACGTGACAGAACGTGATCAACATTCCTCACGTGACACATTTAACCGACGCGTCCTTAGTGTACGGGGCGATAGTCCACTCGCTCTTGACTCCTTGGTCTAACACTGTTATGTCCCAAGCATCGCTCTCGTCACTGGTCCATGGCGTTGCGTCAATGGATATTAGCCAGGATGAATCGAAGATAAGGGCGTTCGTCCCTACTCATAAACCAACCAACTCTCAGAACAGCCAGAAGAGCCTCGGCAGGCAGAACAGTGTCACGAAACTTTTAACAAAGTATGCTAAGCCTAACCCGTTTCAACCAGCACCGTCCTCGCAGTCCAACGCTGTTCGCATGGCAATTGCCTCGCAAGCTCAGGCTCAAGGACGTCCGCTCGCACCATCGTCAACTGTGAATCAATTACAGCCTCCGACAGCACCACCGTCTCCATCCAAGGAAGCGAAAGAAGTAGCTCAATCTCTAGATATTGGGCGTTACGATGGTGGTTTTGAAGTGGAAAATGCTGAGGGTCGAGGAGAAGTGATCTCTGGAGATGCCGCAAAGGAACTTGCGTTAGATTCCAGTCAGGCGTAAGTTGTTATGTTTTATTTACATATAAAACGCACCAATTTATTTCTTTAAAAAGCCTTCGCCCGACATCATCTTGGCACTTGTTTGATTTCGACATCGGCCGGCCATTGGGCAAAGGTAAATTTGGACGTGTCTATATGGTCAGAACTAAACGCGAACCAAAATACATCCTTGCACTAAAATGCTTGTACAAATCGGAAATTGTGCAAAGCAAAGTGGAGAAACAAATCCGCCGAGAGATAGAAATTCAGCAAAATCTCAGGTAACTGAACTTATTTGTTTATTTGTACTCGCTTACAATGTGTAATAGACATCCTAACGTCCTGAGATTGTATGGCTATTTCCATGATGATAAGCGGATTTTTCTTATGCTGGAATTCGCTGGTAAAGGAGAGCTTTACAAACAACTGAGTAAATATGGCAAATTCTCTGACCGCCGGAGCTCCAGGGTTTGTTTGTCATTTCCTTTGGGAAATTTCATTATCTTTCCATCCTGTACTAACTGTTATTAAAGTACATTGCTCAAATGGCAGACGCACTAGGGTATTTGCACAGTAAACATGTTATTCATCGAGATATCAAACCAGAAAACCTTCTCCTTGGCATCAACGGCGAGCTTAAGATTGGTGATTTTGGTTGGAGTGTTCATGCACCCGGGAATCGGTTTGTTGTACAATTTTTGTACAGCGAACCGGGGGTTGATCTATAATCTTTCAGTCGAAAAACTCTTTGCGGAACGCTCGACTATTTACCACCAGAAATGGTGGAAGGGAAAGAACACTCCGAGAAGGTTGATCATTGGGCATTGGGCGTCCTAGCTTATGAGTTTCTTTGTGGTGTACCGCCCTTCGAAGACCTAAAGGGCTATAGCGGTACGCCAGTCTTTGATTTACTGTGATGGTTCTCAATTTTAGGAACAGCAACATACAAGAAAATATCGAAAGTCGACTTACACATCCCAGATACTGTTAGTGACGATGCAAAAGATCTGATCAAACGGGTAAGGGCTCGTAGTCTATGATATTTATCTTCCTTTTGCTCATACTGCCTCGTTTTCGCAGCTTTTGCAACACGATCCCGAGAAGCGTCTCCCACTGGCCCAAGTTGCCACACACCCCTGGATTCTTAGACATAAACGTAGCAGTAGAGGCCATAGCAATGAAGGTTAATCCATTAGCTAGTCTTGTTTTGACTTTCAGGCAGGATCTGGTCCCACATAATGTCTTGCACCACATTTAAGAAACATCGCATGTATATATGTTTTAATCTGGCATCCAATTCGATGGGCATCATAGCTGGGACTCATGCAAAAATATACTGAGGTGAGGGGTCGACTCCTGCCCCTGGCACTCGCCGTTATAGCCTTCATTTTCGTTGCACTTCTTTCTAAACCATATGTAACACATACAAAAAAGCAGAAGGACCGCCCATTGGGAGCGGTTACAAAAATATAATTATAATAGTATAAAGTAGTATCCTACATACAATCCATGTCGGCATACACTAGTATTTTGTTACCTTTACCCAATCGACCAATCAACTACAGGTAAAAATACAGTGATCAACGAAGGGAGAAGAATACATTAAACCAAAAACGAAAATGCTCGTACGCATCAAAACCCGCTTTCGGCATCAGCGTAGACCATTCCAAACTGATGGAGGTACCCTTGCCAGTTAGACTCCCAGCTCATAGCCGTTCCTAAGCCGCCATGACCTTCTGCTTCTGGATTGGGTTTGATGGGCATCATGTTCCACAGAAGAGAAGTAGGCCCTGTATCCTGCTCAAACATAAGGGGTGCAGGCACATTCCCTCGAACAGGATGGGCAGACGGCCCCACATTCGGAGGCAGTGCAAACTGTACATCTTCAGGCTGCGAGGCAGAATTGCCAGGATTAATACCAGAAATGTCGGTTATATCCTGCCAGGCTTGACCGTCATTTACTAGCTCGCCTACGGGACGAATCGTTGTCACTCGTGGTTGCTGAGTCGCATGACGCAGATTATCAAGCAATGCAGGATGGGCAGCGTTGAATGCATCAAATTCACGCTGAGGAGAAGGACTGTCTGTGGCGCATATACTAGGTTGCCTTGATGACACAACTATAGTGGAGTGGGTAGGGCTGTGCGACTTCGGGGCAATGAGACGACCCCGCCCCGACAAGATTGAAAGCTCATCGTGTTCTTCTTCGCAATTGTCACTATCCCCCTGTCGAGGAAGTTCCTGTGGTAATATCCCTGCTTGTATGCGAGCAGCTACCTGATGGGCGCGGTCACGGATTTTGGATACAATAACCTGATGCACAAACTATGTTTGAAAGAAAAATTACGATATTGAGAAATTACGCACCAGAGCTCGTGCAGGCCGACCAGAACTTTCCCCGAACCCAGCAGCCCTCTCAAAAAGGGTGTAGCACGCATCTAACTCCTTAATAGATGACTGTGCCAAGACAGACGTCGGACACTTCGTTGCTATGGATCCCACTACAATCTTTCCGAGAATAGTCAGTGCAATGAGCAACTACAACAAATCGTGCTTACTTACAGACGATGCCATCAGATGATTCCAGAAAACGCTATTTCGAATGTCAAAAAGTAGCTTAGAAACAGTAGCGGATAATAATAACATACACAAATCTGGTAGGGAGCTCAGGTTGTAAATCACACAGGTTGCTCATGAGAGCAATATACGTAGAAGCACTACGATAGGCAGCCAACGCGGAAGGTCCAAATTGGCAGTGAAGAATATCTTCTGGATGATCAGTAACTGCACGGGCAAAATATCGACGGTGTAAATAACTGTGTGGGGTTTTAGTTAGGCCAAATACAGCCAGTTAAATGAAGACTGACAGTAACGCTGACAAATAAATCGACCGATGGTGATGGTCGTTTTTCATCAGCATGAACTTCAATCTTGAACATGTGATATTTACATACTCATCTCAGCGAGAGCCTTCAAAAAAAATCGCTGAAGTGTTAATCCCTCCGTCGCAGCACCTAACTCACATGGTCCAGTCGCACCATTTGGGGGTATTTTCAAGGCTTGATGATCCCTGACCTTGCGATCCAGGGCCAGAATGGTCGAATACGGGGTTTGCTTGATTCCAAGAACCGCCCTGACGACCTGGGAGGTGCATTCCGAAGCAAATTGCAGTTTCCTGATATGAACTAGGCAGTTGAAATGTACAGCATGTCAACACCTATTTGGAGGAAAATTTATAACAGTAACGCACAACCCGGCTTTATTTCCCCTAATCGGTTTTCGGGGCGTTCTTCAGAGCGCGGCATTTCGCAATCGCAATAATCCAACGATAACGAGGGTGGACGACCATAATTTAGGCACTGAGAAGCGGAAAATAAATCTCTCCGGTGAATGAGAGTAAAAAATTTATGTTCACCTGATTTATCCCTAACCAATACAGCTCCCAGAAAAGTGCTCGGCGTTCCTGAGCAATGTCCTCGTCAAGCTTCCAACGCCAGCTGTCACGATCTGATGATCATCGTGTTATATCGAGAACAAGGTTTGATAAAAGATGCAGAGGCGTACGTAGGCCGATCTACGGCAAATGATCAGACAAAGAAGACGCGAGAACATATATGGCATCTCACATTCTGCGCCATGTGTGAAGACAGACCCATCAGGGCCCAACAATGTTGGGGCCCATTGTTATCTGTTAAGAGGTGATAGAAGGCCATTAGCAGCTGAAAAGGCGACTGAACTCGAGAAAAATGTTTTAATGAAATAAAAACCAACCATAGCCCTAATAGAGGGCATAGTGGGGTCCACCAGAATAGCATCGCAGCTCATTGAGGTCCGTGCAAGTTGGTGGTAATGTTCTGCATCCGTAATATTATTGTGCGAAAGGAAGGTTGCCAACGCAAATATCATAAACAAGACGGCGGCATTATGGGAAGTGACACGGGATAGTGACCCTAGAGTACTGTCGGATGAATAGACGTGGTGGAATATTTCATCGAAGAATCGTGTCTTAGATATCGGGTTGTATCTGCATGGAAATAATATAAACTATATGGTTACGGGAAGAATGATAACTCCATACAGCCAAGCTCCGTGGTCAAAGTAAACGTCGACAAGTTGTTGTGCGAGTGATATGTCTGGAAGGTACTCCTCCAGGCGCTTCATGACTGCTTCCTTTGAATCATGGAGGCTGGAAAAAATGCCCAGAGAATGTAACACATTGGGTGACGGTATTGTAGGACGCTCTGAAAATCGATTGCTCTCCTATACAATGGGCATCAGGTCTCCACTGATACGGCATAGAATGCTGAAACTGACACGAAAGAGACTCTGCCATAGGAAAAAACGATTAATAAAGATACACGCAAGACTTGAGGGCATAGATATATAACGCTCTTACTTCGACTCCAGCCGTATTTCCGAGAAATAATGAGCGGCCATCTTGCTCAATGGTTAGCGTCCCTAGAGAGTCGTTCATGTCATCGATCTCTCCCTTAACCTTTGTAGAAGAATTAGGATCGTCGTAATTTAAAGCGTACGGCTTCATCAGGAGAGGATGGATTTCATCCGAGATCCCAGCCTGGATACTCGCCAGACCCTCTTCGAGAAGTCGTATTCGTTCAGAAAACTCTGCGTTTTTTTTAGTTAATCGTTCGGTTTCTTCCATGAGTACCCTGAAAAACATTATATAATTCTTATAAAGCGGTCGCATAGAGTGAATTTACTTGGGCCGAGTGGGCAAGGAGCCTATCATTCTGTCAGTGCATAATCCGATTATGAGACAAACTGGTGGGTACCATCAGGACAAATTGCTCTTATTCCTCTCTTGATACAATTATGACAGGGAAATTGACCTGAATAGAGTGACACCGTGTTCCAAAAACTATCTGAAAAGAATGCCTACGATCACATCGTAATTTTAGCCTGTAGAATTGTGTGTAAGGTTAAGAAACTGGTAACGCTACAGTACTGCTAGACATACCGCCTGCACTCTGCGCAAGAGACCACTTTGTTGCGGTTCGACTTGGACGACATGGAGGTGGAGCTCGTTGCCGACTTTCCTGGTGTCGGTTGTTGGACGCTAACGTAGAAGCGGAGCTGTCATTTAGATCCCGAATTAGCTTCCGGTTAAATTTGGAATACAAATATAGAACTCTAAGTGCTATCAGATAATTACGATCGATCGGTACCGACACATACAGCCCCTTAATACGTCACCGTTGGACAAGCAAAGACATGAATAAACAATTTTTTTTAAAAAAGAAAAAAAAAGCTGTGGTAAATAATAACTGAGGGTGTTCAGAGCTTCAAATTTAGGGACACAAAGGACTTCAGATTTTCCCTGAACACAGATTCGGCATCTTTTTTCATTATACAAGTTTACGTACGCCATACAACGCCTGTCGAACAAACATGTCCACCGTCAGGCACCCTTTGCATCATACTTCATTTTCTCTAGGTTTCCAATGTTCTGCTGTATCTCCGCTATCCAGGAGAGGACAAGTATGACGGCCCCAACAACAAAGACAGGGAAGGACCACCAGATGATCTCGGCTACATCGGAGGTAACTGAAACTGCCAGCAAGGGAGGAATACATAACAAACATGCAGTCATATTTAAGGAAAGAGGTATACTGGAAAATACTCTATGTTGAGCGTGATGCGGAAATCGTGCTTGTAACGTAGCAAGGATGGTACGTAAAAAGCGAGGAAATGACAGGTTCGGCGGCAGATGCAACGCGACATTCAAAAGAAGCAAAATATTGCCCATAGTGAATACGGTTGATAAAGGAATCGGATCGGGTAGTGGTCTCCTCGAGTATGGTAGTAATATGTGAAATGGTGTAATCGGACGTGGAGAGACCAAAAACCAGAATTGGCTATGTGTTTCAAAAAGCGAAATTTCGGCATTGTGTCGCGTCATTGACAGTTAACCGACGACACTCACAATAAAATAGCGAAACTTAAACAACCCTGGAGAAACTTGTAATGCCTTTCGGTGTTTTGCTCATCCTCCTTCTTCAGACTCTCAATCAACTCCTCCTGCTCTTTAGAAGAAAAAATGTGAGATTGCTATAACTCTATAACTCTCCATTACCTTGTTCATCCAACACGTGCGTGTCTTCAATCTGATCATCTTGCACGAGCCTGAAAGGATTACGCCTCCTGATGGTGTCAGTCATGGTGCGCGTTGAAGTGTGTGTAGCGTGTTTGGACCCACAAACACCCACGAGACTAACTGAAAAAGCATGGCCTATCAAGAGTATATACCTCAAAGAGAGACAATCCGTCCAAAGTTTCCGGGCATAAAAAAACATCCCATTGACCCGACATCAAACAAGTCATTTGAAAGTGAAACACTTAATAGCAATGTAGCATATAGTACCTGATTGCATAGAACAAAAATAGACAGATATTAGCTTTGACCGATCGCCCACAATTTTCTTGAGTGCAAGGTTATTGCGTTACAGACCATAGTTTCATCATACAAGTCAGTGATATCTGAAAGACCTGTGATGCGGTGAGGGAACAGGAAGCAACCGTAAATCTTTCCTGGCATCACAAAGCGGAGGATATTAAGATATTCTTTCCACCCTGCCGATATATTAACCGTCATGGGATATTTCCGCATCGACCACGTGAAAATATTAGAACCAGTTCATCGTTCGCACCTAATGACATGGCCAAACTAGAAACAATCTCCATCTTGGGGGGTCATCCTAGGCTACTTACTCCCACCACGAGATTGCTGACTGATCGAACGTCGTGTCAGATATATAAAAAAGACACGGCGCGACTTGCCCGTCCCGACATTTATAAGGGGCTCAGGTAAGCTGAGACACTAGTGCCGATGTTGGAGTAGCATCCATTATGATTGACGGGGAAAGAAGACGGGACTGCTCGCGAAAGTAACATACTGAGGCTGTCCCTTTTTCTGCTCTGGCCACTTTTTAGATTATATTGACCCTGGCGACGTTCGTTGAGATCGGGGATATTGGCCATGTCCTGGCTATTGAGCCCCAAAAGTAATGCGATAATTGACGTCCGCCAGTGATAATCATTTCTTTCATTGCAGTATTGTCCTCGAAGAAATCGACATGTCGCGTTTTGCCAGCATGCCAGAATGACCCTCTTGAAGCCCTTGAGATTGAGAGAACGCACTGGAGTAACCCGTGCATGAGACCCGCCTCCTGAGCTCGAAATCCGCTCCCGCTGCAAGTGATCCCGCCGCTCCTTATCTCTCCTCGACGCCTGCTCCCCAACGAGCAAGAAGAGCGCCACCTACCTTAACTATTTTTATAATTTCGTTTGAATTCATCGAAAAAGTCCTCGACGGTCATTGTTTCGCTGGACTGCTCGTCGCGATGAGTGCAGAAGACCAATCGCACCACCCAGCTGACTGCCAGCTCCCGCCCTTGCTCCCGCCTTTGCTCCCGTACGATTCCGTGCCGAATGGAGAAAAGGCATATAAGTGGTTTCAGAGATATTCTGAAGGTCTTGTTAACGGGAGCGAAACGGTAAGGATTGCATACATTCTCACCTGCTACAAAGGCCTGAAGGGGACCCTAGGATCAGAAGAAGCAAGCCGACATCACCCAAAACTCAAAAAGTATCTCAAAACACGACGAAAATGTCCAACTTAGTTTGAATAAAGAGCCCTCGAATACAGTCACTACTAGTTTAGAAGAACATACAAGGGGGTGGGCGGCCCCTATTCTCACCCCTCAGAACGAACCTGTTGTTATTTCCACTTTACCGCCGGCCGCGACTAGCAAGCATCAGGCCTTGCGAGCTTTTGGTTGCATTACGACCAAGGAGGCAACGCCATCTGCAAAAAATTCGGAAGAAAAGCCACGTATATCGAAACAGACGTCAGTAGAGGTGAATCAAGGTACAGTATTCATGGCCCCCTCAATAGCTCCTGCCCATTAAGACTTCAGATATCACAGACTCCCAGCAAAGTGAATATGATGTCGAGACGATATTAACGGAGATAAAGCCCAAGCCAGAATCGCCGATAGAGCGGTCATTCATCCAAGTCCCCCACACCTCACCGACCCATCATGCCAACTTAAGAATCGGTTAGTGTTGACCATGTCTATCCTACTAATCATCACTGACTCTGACCAGTATATGAGGACGCAAAAATTTTCACCCCGTTTCGGGCGAGTGATCAACCCCCGTTCTATGCGTCATATCCAGCAGGAGATGGGAGAGGGTATTCAGACAGTGGCGACAGAGACGACAGGAAAGATGGAGGACGTGAGAATTCATGGCAAGGTGACGACTATGATAAATATACAAGTGGCGGCGATGGCGACAACGGCGGCCTGGGTGATAGTGCAGGCGGTAGTGCAGGAGGGGACGAGGGAGGAAATAAAAGAAAATCCAAGAAAACACAGATGGCCTGCCACTTCTGCAGGGGTAAGTGCTCATTGTCATTTAGATCTAGGTACCATCTTAATACCAGAACTCTTGAAAACGTAGGACGCAAACTCAAGTGCGACGGGGGCCGGCCAACATGTTACAACTGTGCCCGCAGGGAATTAGTTTGTAGCTATGACGAAAGTGTGCGGCGCCGCGGCCCAGGGCGGAAGAACCGGGGTCTGCTCGCGCAACAGCAAGCAGTCGGGGGAAAACAAAATGCTGTAGCTTCCGGATCGACGACATCACTTGACGATGCCTCGAGTCTCTATCGAGATGCAGTCCCGCTTGCGTTATACAGTCCTCCAGCTCCACTACCTGGACCTCCCATGCCGCAATATCCGTATTTGCCGCACGGGGCTCTCGGACCAGGCATGGGCCCACCCCTCAGCAGTGCAGAATCAACGGGAATGCAAGGACGTGACTATCGAGGACAGCCCTCTCCGCCAGTCTATACAAGGCTCCATGGATATCATCCACCGAGGTCTAGTTCGTATTATCCGCCACATGTCCCCCAGCCACATCCACATGAAGCTCCACGTCAGCAGCAGCACTATCGCGGAGATTACTTTCCCGTGCCTTATTCGGCCGCTTTCCACAGGGGTCCTCGAGATGGCGAGCCTGAACACGGAGGGTATGCTTCTGAAGGAGACGACGAGGGAGCTTCTGTTGGTTCACGTTCTAAGAGGCGTGCCTCTAGTCCACCAGAGGACACCAATCCCTACAGTCGAAGGAAATTTAACGACGATCGCAGTACAGGCACGTGAAGATCTCCCGACCGATCTGAACTCGTTGTTGCTAAAATGCCTGACCGAGGTGATGTAGCACATCACCAACTAAACTCTTATAATCGCTATCATTATTTCTATGTCGTATCTTCACTGACTTACTTTATATGCGCCAAAATTTCTTCTAGTGTTTGTCGGTCGTTTAATGTGTATAACGCCATGTGAGAATGCTTGTCGCTTCCACCCACACTGTATCGTCTATCAACCTCTTCCTCTTCGTGAGTGAAGATTGTTTTGTTTTTAGTATGTTGGCAGAGAAATATACAGCTCAGTGACCAGTGAAGTTAAAAATTGAAAAGAGGATGGTGGGGGAAGCTGAGCAGTGACGAATAGCGAATCTTAGCGAATACGTAAAATCATGGGAAGCGCCGATCACACATCGTCAATGAAAGTTTATAAAATAAAATAAAATAAAATAACACTCGGTCGAATACTTTTCACTTGTTTTTATTACTGTTTTGAAATTACAATGAATAGATATCATTACTTGTTACTCTAGAGTGGGTCAGTCCAAGAATTTAAAATTGTCCGTTCATTTTATCACACTTGATCTCTGCCTCAAGCTCATATATTCGATCATGTGGGGATATCACAACTGCAGCCCATGCAGTTATCTTAGATTTGAAGACGGTGGCTGAATGTAACATGTCATTGACTGATCGACAGGAGGGCATGTCTACAAACGGTATCGTAGAACAAGAAAGCACGGTTTCAGAGCGACACATGTATATGGAATGATGATGGAATGATGGAATATGAATGCCGGAACCCCGCCTCCGTCCCCAACTGGGAGCTCTAAACGTGTTCCATGATCGGCAATGATTTTCTCAAGCGTCCGTTACACACCCGTCGCTAGCATCTCCCACTAGCTTGGTGTATTTAAAGAGGGTGCCTTGAGATACCTTGAGTGAAGGAGGCGTCCATTCCTTCCGACGCTTTTCGAGCTCCTCTAGAGAAACATCCATGTTTATCGTATTCGCCTCGGCGTCGATGTGGATTACGTCGCCATCCTTGACCAAGGCGATGGGACCACCGACTTGGGCTTCTGGCACTACATGTCCGACAACGAAGCCGTGGGACCTGAGGAGGGGGGTGGATAATTAAATACGATGCCACATTACGGACTATATTAGGGAGGCTCACCCTCCACTGAAGCGGCCGTCTGTAAGACATGCAACATCCTGGCCGAGTCCAGCACCCATAATTAAACTAGTGGGTTTTAACATCTCGGGCATACCTAAGCGCAGTCTACATTTCGCTCGGATCACAGTGATCAGTGCTTGACGTACCAGGGCCACCTTTAGGTCCAAGATATCTCAAGACAACAACTGTCTTTTCGCCCTTTTTAATTTCATTATTTTCCACAGCGTGAACCATTTCCTCTTCCGAATTGAAGGTACGGGCTTTACCAGTGAAACTAAGACCTTCTTTCCCAGTAATCTTGGAGACTGCGCCGCCAGGGGCAAGATTTCCATGAAGGATTCTGGATAATTATATATAATTTGTTTTTGTAAGTCCGAACTACTGTTTGCATCGTACCTAATATGTCCAGTTTCCTTAAGAGGATTATCCAGTGGACGGATAACATCTTGTCCCTCGGGTAATTCTCCGTATTTCGATACCCATTGTTCAACATTTTCGCCAAGTGTGCGACCCGTGACAGTCATAGTATTACCATCAATACGACCATGTTTCATGAGATAGGCAAGAATTTCTAATGTGCTTGTCAGGTAGAGCTCGACGCAGACAACATAAAGACGCGGCGTACTAGGGATGCCTCCGATTTTATATACGTCCTCCATGACATACTTTCCGCTAGGTTTCAGGTCAGCAAGGAAAGGCGTACGGTCGGAAACAGCTTGAATCTCTGCTAGCGTAAGTTTAATGCCAACAGAGTGAGCGATGGCAATCAAATGAAGGACAGCATTTGTGGATCCACCAAGAATCATGGTAAGGACCTACAAGATACACACAGATATTTTATGGGCTTGCTTCAAACATAATAGAAAAAAATTAGTCACCAGCGCATTTTCGAACGCAGCACGCGTCATTATATCACTGGGAAGAATGTTTTTCTCCAAAAGATGCAACATAGCAGGGCCGATTTTTGCGCATTCCTCTAACTTTTCCTCAGACTCCGCAGGGAATGACGATGACCCTGGCAAAGTCATCCCAAGAACTTCAGCTGCAGATGCCATGGTATTTGCAGTGTACATCTGTTGCTATGATTAAAATTGTAAACTTTTTCAGGAGACGGATCGTACCCCTCCACAAGCACCAGGTCCCGGGCATGAGTGTCGAATAGTATTATACCGCGTCTCTTCAGCTGCTGGGGTCTGGCCGGCTTGCAAATATTCTCCATATGCTTGGAAAGCAGATACGACATCTAACTGTGGCGCGGACGCGCAAGAACCAGGTCGAATTGTTCCGCCGTAAACCATTATTCCAGGTCGGTTGAGACGTCCCACTGTCCTTATGGTATTAAATTATCCTCATCGATGATGGAGTTGAAGAATCACTCACACCCCATCAACACTCCTGGCATATTCTTGTCACATCCAGGAATAACGACCATTCCGTCCAGCCAATGTCCCCCGGCCGCGGTCTCAACTTGGTCAGCGATGAGGTCGCGCGATTGAAGAGAATACGACATTCCGAAAGTACCCATAGAGATTCCATCCGATACACCCACAGTACCAAATTGGTAAGGGATAATTGCCTTGGTCGAAGCGATGGATTTTTTTACAAGGCCACCCAATCCAAGAAGATGGCGATTACATCTAAATCCCAAAATAAAATGTTGCATCACTTTTTTTTTATCGTGTACTTGAGTTGCTTACGGATTTCCTTCGTACCTATTTTAAGAAACGACGTCAGTATAACCTTCACAACCCATCTCCATTAATATTTACCAAACACTCCCTACACCGACCATAGCTTTATTCAGGTCAGAATCCTGCTCAATCCCATCCGTTGCCCATAACATAGCCTAAAGGACATTGTTAGGACATGAAAATCGGCTGAAATGTGGTGAATATTGAACCTGGCTAGCCCCTTGAGCTTTTGGCTGTGTTACAGTCCGACTGTAACGATTAATCCCATCCTGACTGGCCGTACTACTAGAAAAAACCCTTTGGTTTGTGAGGTTTTTCTTCTGGACAATGCGTGAAACGAGACGCATTTTGTTATGAATTTCGTATATTTGCCGCTGTGACACTGACTGTGACTGGCGCGATTTTGCCGGAACGGGAATACAAGCGAGTGATACGATTCGTTCGGGAAAACCTCAATGTATTTTTGTGGTTGATGGGTTGTAAGTACATTAGTTTATTCCTTCTTACCTGATTGAATCAGAATAAATCTGAGCTTGAAATAAATACAAAAATAGTAAATAGTAAGTAGGGTTAATCACCGTGGAGCATATTCATAAAGCGCCAGTTTGCCCCCTTCTTTCAGTAACCCGAACGCAAGTCGGCAAGATGCTATACAACGCCGAGGTCCAGCCATCACTCTTAGGCGTATTTTTCCCCTACCAGCTTCATTCCAAGACAAATATGATATGCAGAACATTCTCTCCCCTGTACGAGACTCTAAATTGTGGATATCCCAATGCGAACCTTGAAGAGTAAAGGCGAGCGCCGTTCCATTGGACAGATTCGCACACTTACGCCTAATGACGATTAGGGACTTAATACTATGAAAGATGGGCGTAAGTCAATATATATGCTGTCATAACGGCTTTCGCCTATGATGGAGTTATATAAACACGTTTACCTTCCGAATCTTCGCCTTCCCTCCTGCATTCTCTCCTCACCCTCTCAAGATGCTGTCCTACGTCGTCGCTTTGGCTGCTGCCACTCTTGTTTCCGCATGGCCCGCCACCTTCTACACCGATGTCAACTGCACTCAAGTTCACTCTTCCTACTCGATTGCCGCTGAAGGATATTGCATAGACACTTATGGGGTGCAATCGTACAATGGGTCTTTGGAGTCTGCTGAAGAAGGTATTTGTATCTAAGCCAAAAAATGCCCTCATGACTCAACATTGCCCATTGCCTTCATCGTAGAACTCCTTTTATACGGTTTGAAGAAGGATTGCGGGAAGCGCCTTCCAGCTGCTGTAATTCCAGGGGACGAAGTGTCTTGCATCTTTATTTACAAGGTAATGGTTTCGCCCTAAGATCTCGGGTTGTAGCTGTTTCTGAAGCTGTGTGTAGCATATTGGTCCCTTTGCCGCAGCAGAGATTATGCCAGTAAAGCCTGAACCTGAACACAAAGGGCCAAAAGGTTTAAATATTCAGAACTAGCTCTTCAAATGAACGCATAGGGACCTTTCAAAACGAATGCCGGTAAGATTTTACGTCTGCTTACTTTATGGAAATTCACCACATGTCCTTTCTAGTGTTTTCTAGTTCTATCCCTGTTTATAATGACATTTCTTGAGACGAGCAATCACATGTGTCCGAGGTCCGATGACTTCGCTTACCAAACCAAAACAGTTGGCTAGACTAAGAATTGGTAATATTGAGACCTGGTAGCTGAATTCATTAGTGGAAAATTGGTTAATCATCGCGGGACACAGACATCTATTACATTAAGGTATCTCTTGACACTGGCCAAAGATAATTCCTTGAAGTATGAGAAAGAGACTAATAGCTGATTATGGAATAACATATAGTTAAGACGTTTTCGTGAAAATCAACCCCCTTTCTGGAGGATCCTATCACCTACATACTCCCACACTATAAATAGATTATACATCAGTTGATCCAGGCGTTGGTCTACACATTCTTGACTTGAAATGTATGTCAATCCAGCCATCTCAAGGGTGATCGTAGATACACACAACCTTCGATACGAGATTGGAGTGTCCGATTATTCGATTATTGACCAAGCACAAAGCAGTATGCGTGGAGGTTTAAGTGGCAGAGCTACTGTGCCCGTCTGGATGCTGGTATCAGCACAATAGGCAGGGATCGCTGCCTTTTGCTTCGAGTAGACGTTGCATAAATTTAAGTACCAGTCGAGAGACCAAGGCAGGTAATAATCTGAGAGAAACTAACAGTAATTCAGAAGCATGACAGCACCGTCTGAAGGGAGAAGGATATATACCCAGCACCGATGGTTTTACTTGTGAGAAGATAAAAAAAAAGGATGGTAGTGCCCTAAGAATAGAAGTGAGCCACAAACATACCAATAACCATGTCAGATTAAGGGCGTTTGTGCTGAAAATGCAAAAGAAATATGGGGCACTATCGCGGATGAGAACTTGAAGTCGAAGGAGTCTGTGAGTAATATGGTCAAAATTTCAACTGCGGGGGTGTTTATATCATGCATTCTTTCCACCGTTCTCATCAATCGTTCAAATGACTTCGCTGAAATGAGTGGAAAGGAGAGTTCTCACGAAGACCTAGTGTCTGTTTTGGTATCGAATATCTGATAGTGCGTAATAACGTCAATCTGCAAAGACTGTGTCCGTCAACAACGGCATTAGCCAGAGAGGAGCTAGAGCAGCAAGGATTAAAATGTCTTCCTTCGTGGATTGTCCCAGGAATACTTACTGAAGAAGTTGTTGGTTCCTGCCAGAATACATCTGACAAAGAATGGGGAAAGAGAACACTTTCGATGTAAATGAATTAAACCAGTGAGCTTGGGATTCGGAGGGAAAACCTACACTTGCTAAATCCGAAGGCCAATCCAGACGAAAACCAAGATGGCCAGAGTTCTTTGGGTCAAATAGCCCCCACACACAACATCATTGTAACTAAGCCATTTTAGGCCAACATCATCAGCCACACAACAACAGGAGCTTACTTTCTCCAACTTAAAAGTAGAACTTAGAATAATTTGTTGGAATTTGTGGTTCAGAACATTATGTACCCACATGTATCTATAATAGTCCCTATCCATGTCTGTGACTCTGTCCAGTATGCGGTCGTCTGAGTTCGGTTACTTCTGGTAACCAGTCTGTGTCTGTGTCCGAGTGGTGGTCTATTTGTCCACTAGGGTCACTATTCTGTGCCCCGATCCCCCTTTCATTTATCATTCTAACATAATTCACTGTACACATATGGCATGAAATACCAGCAAGTAAAGCCAGAGTAGAGCTTCCTGAAAACTTCATAAAGTGTTGGCAGTAAGGTCTGAAAGGACACATGACCGAATTAGAGTATCATGACTACTATGCTTCTTTGTTAGCATACACCTGTCAAGAAAATGTTGGAAATGATGATGAAACACCTTCTCCTAGGGGCAGTTCACCTATTCCCTCAACTTTTCATATGAAAATACTAATTGTGGACCATGCCTTTGGAAGTTAATGCATGATTTTACTAGTGTACACCTAAACTAGCACCAAACCTATCATGTCAGAAGGTAATTCACTAACTGACACATTGATTGAGACACAAGTACTTCTATTACAAGTCTATTAAATCCTTGTAGATTGTGTATTACAATGAGTCAACTCATACTACATATTTTTAATAGAAAACTATATTTATATTGTGGGGGAATGAGGCAAAGTGATAGACTCGTATCCTTGGAGCAACCTGGTGAGAGAAATGCTGTGATGAAAATGGGACTATTACAAATAGAGTTACTCAGTTGATATGAAAAATGATAGTAAGTTGACTGAGGTACTGTGTATTGTACTGTAGGTATTTATAGTGACTCACAAAACATATCTATTAATATCTAAGCCTAGGAGGGGGGAGAGGCTCTAAGTCAGAGAGGCTGATGATAAGACACAAGTTAATCAGGGGGCCAATGAAAGAGATCATACTAGTCAGGAGATCTGACTCTATAAATGTAGTGAAGCTTGGCTTCAATGTACTGTATGTATTACACCCTTATATGAACTGTTAGGGTGCTCTGGTATTTCAAACAGAGCAGATAGTATGATAGGAGATGAAGATCAACACTTAGCTCAATTGACCAGAGGGCTGAATTACTAAGTGTGAGAGGTATCCTAAAATATGTTTCTGATTATACATATTTTGCTTCCTATGCTTCCTCCTCTATTTCTACTATTACATCTTGCATTTGATAGTATTTACATTAGTTCAAAGATCTACAGTAAGCAAAAGAAGGGTTGCAATGTTCAGTAAATTTTAACTCAAATGCTTATAACTCCAGAAGTAAATTAGCTAAAATGAGGAGAAAATATACATTAGAAAGCCCTGTTTCTGAACTTTAACATGAGAGGCAGGTTTGTTCAAAAATATTCACTCATTGTTGAGATATTAAATATTTTGTACAGGAGTATCATTGCAACCCTTTTTTGCTTTCATTCTGTAGATGAAAGGGCAGGTTGTACTGGTCTTTCTTATCCATCGTTAAATTGTATTTGATTGTGTAATCATGTGACATGTTCAAAACATTCAACACATAACAAACAGACCACAACAGTCTGTTGATTCCAACATGCAGCCTCTTTCTACTTCTCAATGCAAACACATCCTCTCCCTCTTGAATTCTGGTCATTCTGCCTACCAGATCTCATCATACAATGCAAGCTTTCTGAGGCTGATAGTTTGTTAGGACACATGCACAGAGCTTATCAGAGGGTTTCCAGAGAAACCCGTGGGAAAGCCAGTAGGACTTGGCTTCAGCTTATAGGCTGCACCCTCACAAGATCATCTTGTCCAATTTCAGATGGGCAGACAGAATCCCAGGGAGTCCAGGGATGGGTGATAGGTCAGGAGTCGGGGAGGTCGATGGCAGGAAAGCCACAGAGTCGAGGTTGAGTGATGATAGGTTGGGGGTCAAGTGATAGGAGAGTCGGAGCCTGTGGGCTCTGACGAGGATTATGAAGAGTTGATAGATTCTGACCGTTCAATATGCAAAGAATATTGATTACTCAAGTACTACTAACCAGTATTGACAGTTGTTACGACCGTGTTGCAACCCTATCGGTCCCGAGGTTATCGCCACTTATCAACGTTTTCAAGTGTGAGGAGTATGCTTTTACCACAGTTTCATTGTGGTAAAACACTCCTTTTATTTCATTTATATTTTACACATTTTATTCATATTTTTCTATCTTTTATATTCTTCGAATATTGCATATTTCATTAGTTCAAAGCATTGTGTATACTTGTGGGTGCACTCGGCACCTAATGAAACTCAGACACCTTTTTACCCAGCAGACACCACCTTGTAACGACTCAGACGTCGAATAGCGAGAGGTGTCAAGGGTAATATCTCTGCTACCTATAAAGGTAGCGTCTTCTTGCATACTGATAATATTTGGACTTGAACTGCGAAGGTCGAGTTCCACTCTCAGGACTCCACGCTTGTCGACACTGTAGTCGACTTGCGCTGCTATCTCTTTACCCTAGATATTCAGTCATTTGCTGATTATCTCTTTACCTCTAGCTACCAGTTGTACCGTAAAGGTCAACTCTTCTATTCTCTAATTCTAGTCATCACAAGCAACTGTACAGTTGCTCCTGTGACGTGTAGTGTGTCCTTATACTAGTACTATCAGTCTCATAATCTATAGTATTGTACTGAACGGTCAATACTCCTTAATAGTAGTTGAATAAACACTATTCTTCATATATTGAGCGGTCAGAATCTATCGACTCTTCACATCAAGTCACCATTTCAGAAACCTCGGCCCCTGAAGCTGACGTATGCTTTCACAATGATCAAGCTCTGTTTACGCCCACGTCAAAATACTTGTATTGTCTGGTTAAACTTTTGATACGTCCCTTTTATTATGTTGATCCGTTCTATTCTATGTTTCACATATGTCTATCTATATTTGTAGTCCTCGAACTATTTCCTTTTATCATAATTCTGCTCTCAGTTATCATCGGTCTCCGAACTAATCATAAACTTCCCATTCCTAGTCAAGCTTATTGTTAATACCGTTCTCCACCTTTCTCCCTGTTAGTATTTTCTAGACGCCTGTTACTTGTATATGAACCCGCTGTAGTTGTAGTTACTAGGCAATCAGAATATCGACTCAGAATACCCTCATACATCTGTAACAGTCTCATACTAAGAATCCCCTCATCCGCCTTCACGTGCACTCACCCACTCCCTCTGAAGAGTGGTAGAAGTTCTAACCTGTTACGACCCGTTCCCGGATGTTTCAATATCCGACTTCCGGTCTCCCACTCCCGACTTCCGATCCCCGACTTCCGACTTTTGACCTCCGACTACGGAACATCATAGTTACCGTATCATCCGCATTCTTCCCTTGTTCCGCATTTGGTAATTTGTCCGTTGACAAGTATTCACTCGTTTGTTTGTTATATTCCCGTTACGGAATATTGCCTTCCTAATATGTCTTATTGTATTTCCGTTTTAAGAACACTTCCGTTTCCGTCTTATTATGGCCTTAGTTTGTAGTACAATAACGAGCAGACTTATATTAGTTTCCGTGAATTTGTACTTTACCTTAGATCTGATATCGACTTAGTTTCTTATTCCTTCTCCCGTCTTTCTGTACGCTCGATATTCGGAACTCTTCGGAACTCTGAATATCCGTAACTCCCATCATAAGTCTCACCTCCGAAATTAAGGACATTGAGCGTTTGCGTAGAGGCGCAGCACATAAGCTGAAGCCGACGTCCTGACCCTATCTAGTAGTTCCCGACTTCCCGGTGACTTCCCGATAGTTCCGGAATACGTTCCCGACACGGCACTTAACATAACCGTTCTATATACGAAGAATATCGACTGTTGAAGTACGATACCACAATGTATTGACTACTTAGTTCAATATGGTAGAGAGAAGTAGCTATCTAAAGTAAGGTAGATAGCTAGAACGAATAAGCAGAATCGACTGGTTAAGTGCGATTCTGGACAACTGCTCGAGTGCAAGTAGACTAGTTAGAGAGTCAAATAATAGAGTAGCGTGGATGTAGTCCACACGAGTTGAGATAGGGATTGAGTTTCGACTGGTACAGTTCGAAACTCGGTTTGAATGAGTAGCTAAAGCCCGTCTGTGACGGTCGAGACGATACACCAATCACAACTTACAGGACACTAACGGGTGTCTGGGTAAGTCGTGGTTGCGGTGTAAAAAGTGTCTGAGTTCTAAACTACGGGCGCTAGAATACATAAGTCTGGCGTGTGTGCGCCCACAAGAGTCAATGTACTGCATACATAGGTCGTCGAACTAATTATAGATATAATGAAAGAGAGAAAATAGAAATAATAAAGGAAATATAGTAAGAGCACATCCGACTATATTTCCTGAGTGTATTTCGCCATACCTCTCACAGTGCCCCCCAGGTCGAAGAGCTATGTCAAAGAAGATGTCGAAGGACGCTTGGAACTCCTCCCCATGCGTCCTGCGATGAACCCCCAAGGTGTAGGATAGCGTTGCCCCAGGTGAGACGCTTGGCACGAAAGGAAAGAGCGATGTCCTCCCGCCTTGAAGCGTCATTGGCAGATGTCAACCCATCCAGTTTTTGGATCGACGAGACCCAACGACCGTAGGCCTTCTGGCGCGTTCAAATTATGGCGTGAACGCGATCTGCGGAAGTGTCAGTTATACGGGCAAGGAGAGGGGGTCGAGGGTGTAGTGATGGCGGGGTAGGAGTGATGAGCGGTGTGGAGCTCATGTCTCCCCCAGAGGGGATTCCTGATTCCTCTCGAAGTGTCCAAATCTGGCAACAGTTGCTCCAACAAGTCAATGAGGTCCACTGCAGAGTGGGTTGGTGTGTGGTCAGGAAGAACACAAGAGGAGTTGACAAGTAAGGACCGAAACATGGAAAGTTCCACCTGTTCTATATCCTCCGCTAAAGATGCTTTTTGTGCCCTACCATAGCTTCTACTTCGTACTCCTCGTTGTTACGATTGAGTTCTTGAGGGTTCTCAAGTAGCTCCCTCGATCCGAATTCCTTAGGGGAGAGGTGGTACTTTTTAAGATGGTCTCGATTAATCACTGGATGTAATTGATATTCCGAGGGGATGCGGAGTCGGAAGACTTGAGGATTGATCTTTTCCAAGACCTCAAACAGCCCTATCTGTCTTTGTATAAGTTTTCTTCCGGGTCCCTTGGCCTTGACGAGCTCGAGAGAATGGGGATTAATCAGAACATAATCTCCCTCTGAGATATCTTCCACTAATCTCCATCTCTTGTTGTAACTGCGAGCTTGGGTCTCTTGTTGTAACTGCGAGCTTGGGTCTCTTGTTGTAACTGCGAGCTTGGGTCTCTTGTTGTAACTGCGAGCTTGGGTCTCTTGTTGTAACTGCGAGCTTGGGTCTCTTGTTGTAACTGCGAGCTTGGGTCTCTTGTTGTAACTGCGAGCTTGGGTCTCTTGTTGTAACTGCGAGCTTGGGTCTCTTGTTGTAACTGCGAGCTTGGGTCTCTTGTTGTAACTGCGAGCTTGGGTCTCTTGTTGTAACTGCGAGCTTGGGTCTCTTGTTGTAACTGCGAGCTTGGGTCTCTTGTTGTAACTGCGAGCTTGGGTCTCTTGTTGTAACTGCGAGCTTGGGTCTCTTGTTGTAACTGCGAGCTTGGGTCTCTTGTGCTCGCACAATCGAATCCCGCGCCACTTGTCGGTGATTTTCCAATTCTAAGATCCATTGGTCGGCTACAGGGCTATCTGATAATTCTCTGGGAACCACAGGGTCATCCCCTCCTAGACAGCTAGACATTCCTCTTGGTAAGTAGCCCATCAGCAAAAAGGCTGGTGCATAGCTTGTTGAGCTTTGAACCGTCGAATTGTAGGTATGAGCCACTACTTGAGTCCATTTAGACTATTCCTCCTTCGAAGAGGCGCAGTACACTCTGAGCATTTGCTCCACAATAGCATTAGCGTTCTCCGTTTGACCATCGGTCTGAGGATGGTGGGACGAGGATACTGCAAGGGCACTTCCGTATACTTTGCAGACTTCTCTCCAAAACCTACAGGTCCACCTTTTGTCTCGATCACAGATTATCCTTGAAGGCAGGCCAAAAGGAGCGGCTACTTTATTCACGAAGATTCGCGCGAATCCTTCTGCGGATAGATCTGAAGTGGTGGGTTCACAGATCAAGAAGCGCGTGAGTTTATCCACGGCGACGAAGATGGCGGAATAACTGCCCTCTGTAGAAGGAGGCAATCCGGTAATCAGGTCCATTGAGACAACCTCAAACGGCCTTAGGGGGTACATCCGTGGGTCAAAGGGCTCCTTGTCGAGCGGAATGATCAATTTTAGTTTTCTGGCATATGTCACAGCTGTGAGCGTATGCCATGCAGTCCTGCAACATCCTCGGCCAGAAGAAACGGTCTTTCATCAGATTAAAGAGCCTGTGGCCACCTGCATGAGCTCGTTCGAAAGGATTATCGTGTATCAGCTTGAGTATGGTTGTCATCATGCTGCTAGGAACACAGATTCAATTTTTCCAGTCCGAATCTCAAAAGAACAATAGCTTATTCTTGCCGATAAAATAATGCGAAGGAGTGGCTACCATGTTTGGAGAAATGGGATCGGCGGCGTAATAATTCCTGAAAGCGGGATCTTTCTGGTATCCGTCACGAAGTTCCTTAGCGTAATTCTCATTGATCTCTATAAGTAATTGTGGATTCGAGAGAGTAAAATCCGCCTCGTCAGTCTCATCGTTTCTGGGAAGGTTGTGCAAGTCCCATTTCGTTTGGGGGACCTCTTCGACGGTTCCTCAACTAACTTGTGATGAGTGAGAAAGACGGCCTTTTCCGTTGGTTTGTTCTCCCATAACGTCTCTTTGTCGTTCCGGTTATAAGAATCTGCTACAATTGGTAAGAGATCGTCTCTCGCGGGGCTAGCACAGTCAGGTACTCGAGGAAGTCTAGATAATGGGTCAACGTTGCTGTGTATCCGCCCTGCTCTATGTAGGATTTCCAGACCGGGGTATGCAGCATATACCGCCCCCCATGTGGCCAGTCGACGATTAGTGTTCTCGTAAGATCTGGCCCATTGTAACGCCACATGATCAGTGATCAAAAGGATATGTTCTCCCTCAATAAAGGGCTGGAAATGGACCAATCCTTCTTTAGCAGCTAACGCTTCTCGCTCTGTGGCCGAGTAGTTACATTCCGCTTTTTTGAGCGTACGGCTCCAATAGGTGATAACGCGTTCGACTGTGACACTGGTGTCATCAAAGGAATCCGTCCAGGTGAATTCCGGCTCCTTGGTTTTATAACGAGTAACAAAAATGGGGATGTCTCGTGATTGATTGAAAGCTGCCCTTGCTTGGGCATAAATTTTCGTATCCTTTAGGTCCTTAAGTGTCATTTTTTGTATTTGCTGGAGGCAACATCCCAGCGCGAAGTCTGAAGCGTCTGTGTATAACCTATAAGGCATACTGCTCGCAGGGTGTCCAAGTACTGGAGCCGAACTCAATGCAACTTTGATGTCTTCAAAAGCTCGGGCGTGTTCTGAATCCCAATGCCAACGAACTCCTTTCTTTAAGAGGTTGAAAAGTGGAGCAACCGTCCAGGAGTAGAATGGTATGTAAGCAGAGAAGTACAGAACCATTCCGAGAAAACGTTGAAGGTCTGCTATCTTAGAAGGCGTGGCTAATTCCAATATAGCGGCGACCTTTTCTTGATGGGTCGAAAAGCCAAGTCTAGACACCTTATGTCCTAGTAGTAGAAACAAATTGTACCCCACGTAGCACTTTTTGGGCGAGAGAGTGATTCCCGCTGCAATGATGGCTTGTAGGACCTGGTCCAAATGCTTTAGATGATCGTCCCATGTCTTAGAAAAGATCACGATGTCGTCAATATAAACTAGGCAGAATATCCATAAGTAGGGTGCAAGTACGGTTTGCATAACCCTTTGAAATATAGAAGGTCCATTACGAAGTCCAAAGGGCATTCTCCTGAATTGCCACAGTCCTCGATGGGATCTGAAGGCTGTCTTCGGCTTATCTTCCTCTAACATTTCAAGTTGGGTAAAACCAGCTAGTGCATCGAAAGAAGATAAGATGTTGGATCCCGAGAGCACCTGCATGATTTTCGATTGACGCGGCAGTGGAAATTCATCGGGAACCGTTAGGCTGTTCAACTTTCTATAGTCAATTACTACTCGTGGTTTCCCGTTGCGATAGACGACAAAGGCTGGCACCCCCTAAGGACTCTTGGACGGTTCAATCACTCCCTGTTGGAACCAAGTGTCCATTTGTTCGTCAATGACTTTCCTATTAGCCGGGGAGGTTGGAAACATTGACATTGAAATAGGTTGTGCGCCATCTTTTAAGGGGACATTGACCTTGACATCTACTTGTCCTAAATGCCCTGTCTACTCCAAAAGCTAGGACGTTCTTAGTTAATACTGACTCCAAGTCGGGGGGAGACGTCGGTAGGGATGTCAGGACCTAAATTAACTAGCTTATGCAGATCTTCCGTGCGAAGCGTTTCCGTGGTGGCAACTTCTGATGTTTTGGGGCCTGCCGGATCGAAATCGTCTGCGAGTTCCCGTTCCAGGGGCAGCCTGGAAGATTGAGGATTAAGGACACGTTCCTCTTCTATTCTTGATATGACTTTTCGACGAGATGAGCGATCTTGGTTGCCGTCGACTGCATCGATGCCCTCTCAGTCGAAGATCTAGGAGTCTGGGCCCATTTGTTCGCATCGTGAATTAATCCAACGGTTTCCCCTCGTCTGATGATTCTTGGCGTCAGAGAGGGATTAGCGAGAGGTCTCGCGGCACGTTCCCTAGAGATGGCGGTGGTGGGAGCAGCTAGTATACTCCCATCGTCATTCTGCAAGACAACTCCCTCGACTATCCATTGGTCACCAATAAGATCTCCTACAAAGATCGGTACTAATTGAGCTGATTCCGGTTCTATAGTACAATCTTGTAAGGCCCGTGCGACTCTTTCAGTACGCACTCCTTTGTCTGGTTTGGAAGTCAATTCAGACGGGTCATCGGCTAATTCCTCAAAGGGGATCTTGCTAATCGAAAAGGTTAAAGGCTGCGGCTTCTTGGAAGAGCTGGCTGGAATAGATCCTGCTCTCCCAGGCAAAATCAATCTGGAACCCAGCGGTTGGTCTCGCAGTGTCCCGATCTCATAGTTCACGTGAAAGTCTTCTCCAAGAAGGATCGGGACGGTCATACCTCAGACAACGTACGTCTCGGCGGTAAATTTGAGGAGTATACCGGTGTCGTCCTCGAGATAAATGGGGACGTTGACGTATCCTAATACTTTGGCATTACCGGTAAGTTGTACAAGGCGCAGCTTGAGTCCTTGTTTGAGTTTAGGGCGGTCCTCTAGTTCCTTATAGAAATCCTCCGAGATTAAGGAGAGGTCAGCTCCGGTGTCCAGCCTGATTTTAATAGGATTTGAGGCTTCTGAATTCCCTACGCGTCCGTAGACGTGTAATGCTGAAATCCCAATACTGGAATATCCACCCGGAGGGTCCCTTTTGCGATAGATAATAGTTGAATCCTCTTTCATAAGTCGACTGGATCGGGGGTATTGAACTCTAGGTCTTTTGCTTTCTTTTCTTGCAGCCAATTTAACATTCCTCCTGATACGTCTAGCGTTAGGTACCTTGCGTCCGCTTCAGAGTCTGACTCATCGCAAGGAATTAAGTCGGGTAATTGCCCTGGGTCGAAGGGGAAGCTCTCCTCCTCCGATCCCTCGGACTCAGAGGGGTCTTCTATAATGTAGGTTTGACTTATTTCCTTAGATCGGTTCGCAAATGCGTCCTCGTCGACGATTTCCTCAATGGTGGGAGGTTCAGGTCGCGATAAAACTCTCGTCTCAGTCAGACCTTCACGGTTCTGACGATGAGCGTCTAGCCAGTCTCCTTTCTCGAGAAAATCATGGTCTGATATAGAAACATAAACTTGCGATGTCTCGTTCTCATTCGAGGATGCTTTCACGTCTGAAACGATGTTGTCCTCTGGCTGAGGAAGGTAGACAGAAATGAAAATCGATTCCTCATCAATGTTATGTACTTGTCCCTGTACACTTAATCCATAAACCGTTTCATAAGCCCTTTGATCCTCCGCCTCCTCCATTGGGTTCTATGCGGAGCACTTGTTAATAGAGACATAGTGTGACATCCTGCCCACATGGGGGCAGTCGATCTTGAAATGCTCTAAACTCCCACAAATCCAACACTCCTTCGGAGGTTTGGCGATGCTTTTCTTGTCACTCCGTTCGAAAAAGAACTTGCCGTGTTTCTTACCCTGTTTAGCATTCGATCTCATAGAGGCGGTGTTATCCTCGAGTTCACCGAGGAGGACGTGGCCTCGATTAGTGGGGTCGATTTTTCCAGAGTGCTCCTCCTCATGCCAGGGATCCGACTCATCTTGCTCGGCGATCATGACTCTGGGTTTCTGAAACCGATAATGTTCTCGATGTGTTTGAACCCAAGCGTTAATCAGAGCCTCTTGTAAATTGTTCGCATACGTCTGTAGGCTCATGATGTCATCGATAGGTTGTCCCTGTAGAAGATAAAGCCATTCCGTAGGCAGTGTCAGGATAAGTCTGTGCGTTTCGTCCTTCCGGTTTTGGTGGAACCCATACAAGAATCAATAAAGCTTGACCCTTCGCTGAATGTAATGAACGGGTGTCTCATGATTGTGACCAGCCTGTCGAAATTTCATGGCTTCCCATTCTAGAGCCAAGGATTCGCACCAACGGGTTCCAAGTAATCCTTCTACAATGCCCCAAAGAAACGATCTGTGAGATCGACTAAACTCAGTGCGATGTTCACGGTCTAAGGTGCTCCACCAGATCTTAGCACTGCCGGTGAGTCGTCTTGGCAGAGCGACTCCCAACAATGTACTCATGGAGTCAGAGATCTCCGAGAGGCTCATAATATCCATGATGTAATCCAACGCCTTGGATTGAGTCCCATCATATTTGGGAAGGTCTGACCATTTGATCTTGATGTTGTTGGTGTTAAGAGTGATCCTTTTATCCTTAGGTAAGTCATCGATAGGCGCGCTGGCTCGAGGCTGCATCGGAGTTTGAAAGGGAGAGTTAGGTACTCTACCGTGATGCCCCCCACGTCCCGAATTCCCTCCATAGCTTGAGGTACTAGAACTCCCAGATGAATTACTAGGAGGTCCTCCCGATGGCAGAAAGGGATTGGAGGAGATCGGCAGGGAATGGCGAGGATCGACTGGATTCAGCGATCCTCAACCAGCAACCTGACCAGCTATACCCTCGGTGAAAGCAGTGGAGAAAGACGGTCGACCCCTGTTGGCAACTGATCGATATCTAGTCGTAGTTGGTTCATCACCCATATTTGTATTGCCAGGGATTCGTTCGAACGCGACGCGGGACCGGTGACTTTCCTGATGAGGGGTAGGGCTAGGTTCCGTCGCGATCCCTCTCTTGATTTCGACCGTATTCAAAGGTCGACGAGGTTGAGGCTGATAGAGGGGGATGCAGATTTCCATTCCTTTTTCCTGAAGACGTTCCGCCACCTGCATCCTCATGTCAGATGGGAAGTCTTGCAGAATAATGGGACGATTGAGCGAATGAAGGAAACGAGTGTTGGGAGAGCCATTCAGGGTACGAACAAACGGACTTGTTGTGGAGATGGGCGAGTCGGGTACCTGGATGGAATCACCATAAGGGTAAAGCACTTCCAAAACCATCTTATCGAGTCTTCTCTGATTTCACCTTAACCGACCCCTTAAAGTGAAATACGCAAATGAAGAATTCCGAGTAATCCCATTAAGAGACTCCTCCAGCATCCGAATGTAAATATACTGGTAGTCGACTTTGGGGACGATATGATCCCCACCGAGTAGGACGTGAAGGATTTGTAACGTGTCATCGTGCGTGCGGAGCACGTCGAGGAATGAGGAGAACACCTCTTGTTTAAGAACCATCCTCCCTCCTTCCATAACAGAGGTAACTTCACTCGACCATTCGGGAATCGAGCGAGTCAAGTCCTCAAGGGTTCCAGGTCGTAAGAATAGATCCTGCGCCGATAAAATAGCCTGATAACGACCTAACCAGACTGCTACAGTCACCGGTAAAAGGGGGTAGTCCGTATTGTACTCCTCCACAAAGGGAGTAACCTGATCCGTAGAAATTCGGTTGGCATAGTACGCATCCCATTGTAAGTTGATGGGCTGGGCATAAATCATATGACCCCTAAAGAATTGCTTAAGGATGACCTGTTTAGGCGGGAATGAGAGAACGGGTTCAGAAGCATGGGTAATTTCAACCTTAGCTCCGGGGACGTTCAACTGCTCAGTTGACGGAGGTTCTTCTCGTGGACTTGGAGGGGCATCCGTTGACGGTCCAGCTACTGCTTCGACGGGACTTCCAGGAGGAGCTGGATTTTGAAAAGTCAACGAAGACTTTCTCATGGTGACATTACAGGGTGGTTCCAGACTTGCAGGTCTTTGACGAGGTTTTGAACTACTCAGGGTCACAGAGGATCTCGGCGTTTGGTTCTTGCCAGTGGTCATTTACGTGTTTAGAATTTGATAGTTAAAATAAATGTTTTTCTTCGTAGGGAAAGAGTGGTCTGGCCCGGATCACCACTGTGAAGAGTGGTAGAAGTTCTAACTGTTCTATATACGAAGAATATCGACCGTTGAAGTACGATACCACTATGTATTGACTGTCTAAGTCTAATACGGACCGAACGCGTATTGACTATGTAGTTCAATACGGTAGAGAGAAATAGCTATCTAAAGTAAGGTAGATAGCTAGAACGAATAAGCAGAATCGACTGGTTAAGTGCGATTCTGGATAACTGCTCGAGTGCAAGTAGAGTAGTTAGAGAGTCGAATAATAGAGTAGCGTGGATGTAGTCCACGTGAGTTGAGATAGGGATTGAGTTTCGACTGATACAGTTCGAAACTCAGTTTGAATGAGTAGCTAAAGCCCATCTGTGATGGTCGAGACGATACACCAATCACAACTTACAGGACACTAATGGGTGTCTGGGTAAGTCGTGGTTGCGGTGTAAAAAGTGTCTGAGTTCTAAACTACCGGTGCTAGAATACATAAGTCTGGCGTGTGTGCACCCACAAGAGTCGATGTACTGCATACATAGGTCATCGAACTAATTATAGGTATAATGAAAGAGAGAAAATAGAAATAATAAAGGAAATATAGTAAGAGCACATCCGACTATATTTCCTGAGTGTATTTCACCATACCTCTCACAGGTATGATACCCGTTATTTTCATTATACGACATAACTAATATTTCCAGAGCAGATATTATATTTGTTATAGGTGTTACTTAATATTAGTCGATTCTTACCAAGCGTGTCGACTGAGATATTATATTTGTTATATCTGTGCACTGGTCTGTGCAGCGAACCTGTGTGTGCAACACAGAACTAAGTGAACACTAAACTAAATATAACTATCACATGATGTGAACTGGTTGGATCTAATCAATCACAAGACAAGGTATGAGATCTGTAATCCTGGTGCCCCCAGTCTTACGCACGGACCCTTTAGTTTTACGTGATTACATAATCACCGCGTTTTACGGTATAAGTAGCTGGGAAGTTTTCAGGACCTTAGATCTTACCGTACGCTGCACTTGCCTGTATCTTGTTCTGCTCTGGACAATACACCGTGGTCCTGTCAACTTGTGTGACCGCCAGTGATCCCAATTGACGACGGGATTACAAGATCATCACTAATCGGAGTATCTCATACTCTAACATGTTACTCATCGTGGAGAGGTAGGTTGTGTTTACAACATGGATGCTAAGCCTTTTTAAATGTTTCCCAGTGCCACTCAGCCTCATGTTCAACCGTATTGGCTATCCAAAGGATATCGGATAATCCTGTAAGAATCCGTTACTATGACCAGTACCACGGCGATCCCCGCAGACGAGTGTGGCTGAGCCAAGCCTGTGGAACCGAACGTAAGTAGCACTGAAAACGTTGCTTCTTCGTGACGCTGCTATCTAGAAAAGCTCATGGAGGAGCATCCTACTGTGTTATACAAGCACGAATACGTATGGAGACGTTATCAACCATTCCTATAATTCAGAGGCCATATGCTTCGCCCTAGATACCACCCAACTGGGTTGCATGGGTGGACATACAATGGTAAAGAGTCTGGGAAATGCGAAGATTCTCTGTTTAATCCAGTGGGTAAATGTGATGTGTAATGTTATTACGCGCTCGGTTACTGATATAAATGACTTAATTGATGCTAGACGAATATCGGACGACACTATGGTGTTCCTCAAAATGGTGGAGACCGAGAGGGAAGAACTACCAATTGAAATGCATCTATCATCAGAAGAAATCCTACGTTCTGATGCGAGAAACCGCACAGTTCCAATATTGGATGTAATTCCATTACCTGACAGTGACGATCGCGCCTTTCTTGTCATGCCATTTCTCAGGAAGTTCGATCGACCGGATTTTCAATTTAGGATTGAGTGTATAGAGGCTATTCGTCAGATGACTATGGTAATTCGTCTGATTCTAATCCTACTGGTTATCTAACTTACTTAGGGTTGGAATTTATGCATGAACAGCGTAGCCCATAGGTAATGACATCATGCAGCCTTGAATTTTTGGGGCTCCCAATATTCTGCAGAGATGCATGCCGATTTAACTTCACGATGCAAGCAAATAAAATAATCCCAAAAGGATTTCATCCTATAATGTATAAATTCACATAACGGGTCTGTTCGTTCCATTTCACTGCCATACTCGGATAGCCGTCGCTCCTGTGGATTATTATTGGATCGATTTTGACCTTTCCTCTCGGTTTTCAACTCTCGACATCGAAAACTTAGTTACGGGCATAGTTGGTCAAGACCGAACTGTCCCGGAGCTTTCCTTGACGGTGCCTTATGATCCTTTCAAGGTCGATATATACCAAGTTGGAGGATTAATCAGATATTTGATTGAGGTAATTTACTCTATAATTATATTACTTTAAGTGAATCTCAATCCTCAATTATCGCTAGAGATACTATGATTTAGACTTCCTTAAACCCTTAGCCTTGGCCATGATGCAGAATAACCCGTTGCAGAGACCTAGCGCGTCTCAAGCACTAGATCAGTTTGAAGGCCAAGTGTCGAAGTTAAGTCACAATGATCTAAAGAGGAGAATTGTTACACATAGGACCTCTCGTTCGACCCGGGTGTGGCGTACACTCCGAGAACACCTGGCATTTAATAGGTCTTAGGATATAACATGTGATAGCGCATGGCGCGTTTTATATTCAGAATGGCTTCCCCCTGACGGCGCGAATCTGTTCACGCATGTCCATGCGGCTAAGAATCACTCTGTTTACTTCTTTGAATGATCTAGATACCTCATAGATCCCACTGTGATTCAGTTCCGGTATTACACCATTAATAGCATCTGTATCCTAATACCTTCTTCATCTATTTCTTGCCGACCCCCGATTGAACCTATAGCTGTGTAGCTGCAAGTCGGCGGTCGGGCCGCGTCACTCATCCTGCATTCTGTATGAGTTGTATTTCCGCTTAGACTTTCTTCAATATTTAGCCTTATCCAAAGACCCGACGGTTCCGACGCAATAGATAGTCTTGAGGGCCACATGCGTGCGGAAGTTGAGTCACAAGCATATAGAGAGCAGAGTTCTTAATTATAGATTTTCTCACTCTGGTGTCACTTACAATCCAGAAACGCCTATTATTTACTTGACACTTCAGATCTGGTAGCGATCTATAGATAGGGGTTGGATGGGCTGCTGTTACATAGATGGTCATTATGCTGTTAAGTCAATCTTGCAGCTTTTAGTTCTTTGCACTGCATTAGCATGTTAAAGGAAAATAATAAGAAAAAAATTCCGGTGTCAAAGTTATCTTCACCCTTGCCATCGTCCCATTCAAGTTGTCACTTGTAAGCACGTCGCAAGGACCACATCTAATGCTCGTAATTATAGCAGTGATGTCTAATTACAATATTTCACATAACGTACGTCAAAATAATTCCCGAAAAAACCAAGAGCATTCATCGATTAGGTTGACGGCCAGTCATAAGGGATCCAGGTGGCGTTTAAGCGACGAGATGAGCTGGCGCCTGATAACACCGGGAATTCGGACTCAATGACCGAGGCTATGCATCGCAGGATCGGTTGCAAGTCAATTCAAATCTCAGGCACCCAATTTCCATATAATAATTATTTTGGAATCGAATACCTGGTGACACGTGAGTTTCGTTATGGAAAAAGTCGAATCCTTGGTTGATCAGCTGCTCCGACTATAGAAATTTTGAAGCGGAAACGCAGTTAGAAACATGTGAGTCCCTCGGGCGGTTCCGGCTCTTGTCAGAGCCCTCCCGCATCAGGATCTAGTATTTGGATTTTGAAAGGCTCATCCTTTACAGTAGATGGTCACACTTGTGGGAAAGTCCATGCAGTCGAAATTGGGACCTGAGCTTCTGTAGGACACGTGCATTATCAATCTTGCAAAGCCGAGGGAGAAACTGGATTTAGTACATATTTAGTCAAAAATCACTTTCCTGCCATCTTCACAATGGAATATTCAGTGTGTAGGTACTCCAGGATCTTCAGATCTGTTAGGAAGAAGCGCAAAGCCACAACTTCAGCAATGGCGTGGCACAAGTTCATTCTCACGACTACATTCAGTCACTTAAGACTTAGTCGAAGAAGGCAGAAGCGCCCGATGCACGGTTTCAAAAAAAAAACTCCGAGCCAGGGAATCGGCACAATTGATGCAGATCGATTTTGAGAGACCATCGCCATCTCTCTTGAGTGGGAAATGATAGATGTTAGAGTGACACATCATAAGATCCCGTGGCGCGATGTTTCTACGTTTCTACCGATGATGGTAGGTCTGTGGTACAACTCTTACGCGATTGAGCAGCCATAGTTCGTGTATCTATCATTGATGTCCCAGAAGGTAAATCTGTGAAGAATATCCTCGGCGATTGAGAGTCTATAAAGATATTTATCCTGAAGCAAGACTTGATCAATTATCGGAAACTTTGAATAAGATGTATTCATCATGGAACTGCAATCATGTTGATTCACATAGGCTTGAGAAATCAAAATATAGTACACCACAAGTGCCAACACGTAGGGAAATTATATAGGGTAGTGGTCAGATTAAAGACTATCGCAATAAACCAGTGATTATTGGCGCCAGGAATAGGACTCTGCCATTGAAATATTTTCGCGGTTTTGTCCCTGTATAAAGCATCAAATATTAGATACACAATACAATTGAAACGCGCAAGGACTAACCAATATGGTAGATATGCGGTCCTCGATAGCCTGCAGTATATTACCCCGAAATGATCGTTTGAGCCAATACACGCGGCCGTTGAGCTTACGTTTGCTCATCTGCGACACGATATTTTCAAACTGAAGGAGAGACGTGGAAGCAGCTGGACGCAATGCAGGATCCTTTTGCATCATCGCCATCACTAAGGGACGGAATACCTTCAGACCATAGTATATCTGAAGATAATCAGAAAAAAGTTAGAAAAGTGACGAGATTCGGTTTACTTCAACTAATTCCATTATGAGACCACCAACCTGATAAATATGAACCGAAAAGGGATCATACGGCACGGTGCTGGAAAGCTCGGGGACAGAGCGACCTTGGCCACCTGTCCCAACTACAAGCCGGCGGTCTTCAAAGTGTGAGAAACGGGAAGAAAGTCCGAAATCGATGAAGTAATATTGAACCTGTGCTACTGAGATCCGAGTCTTATAGGTAAATTCCCAGTAACGATTGCCATCGTGGCTCCGCGTATAGGCATGATGGAATCCTTGAGGAATAAGGTTTGTAGCGTCCATCATAATGTTGAGCCAGCATGCATCCCTGTGAATAACATATTATCAGCGTATGCAGACGGTCCGTAATGACTAATAATACCTATGCGTCACATTGTTTCGTGCATAAACTCTAGACCTGAAGGAAATCGAATTAGATTAGGCAGAAAGTTGCCATCAAGGAAGATGTCGCCTTATGAGCTCAACACATTCAATCCGATACCGGAAAGGGGGGTGGAAGAAGTCTCTCAAGAAAGGCATCACCAAAATGGCAAGCCCGTCAGTGTCGGGGAGGGTCAGGACGTCCAGAATTGGGGATCGCCGAGTTCAGGTTGGTGAATACCTTGGTCGCAATAAGTATCCGCGGTGTTGTAAAAATACTTGATGTTCCCTCAAAAACACCTCTCCTGGGGTCAAAACCCCCAACTAATCATCTTACACCATTATAAAAGTAATGGTCTAATGTTGCGAAGAAACTATGCTATGAGCCGAACATTCGGCGCACTACGTCTGGGTAATTGTATGAAATTCATCCTCGTTGTTGTAGTTATGAAAGCGCATGAATGGCACCGGAAATTCGTCCCCATGATGTGTGCTTGTCCAATCCTACATAATAATGACCCATTGCATTGAAAATAGTGTTAAAAGTGTAGAAAATGAATGGCCAGACTGGGGATTGAACCCAGGGCTTCTGCATATATAGCAGGGGTGTTAACCATTACACCACCTGACCCTGGAAAACACTGCTAGCATTACTCAATCTAACAAATAGTATGAGTTGACTTATTGTAAATACACAATCTACAAGTGTTTTATAAACTTGTAATTGAAGTACTTGTGTGTCAATCAATGTGTCAGTTAGTTAGTCACCTTCTGACATGATATATTTGGTGATAGTTTAGGTGTACATGGGTAAAATCATGCACTAGCCTCAAAAACATGGTCCACACTATGCATTTTCAAGGATAAAGCAGAAGGAGAGGAGTGAACTGCCCCTAGAGAGGTGGGTGTTTCATCACCATTTACAACACCTAATACATACCTGCAGAAATAGCTGAGATATGAGCCAAAAAATGCAAGGTGTCTGTGAGGATGGATGGAGTGTAGTCAAGTGTGTAGAGTGGATGGGTGTTACAATCCATTCTCCAGATATTTGTTATGATCTGTTCCCAGATAGTTCAATCTTCCAATATAATTCCCACCTCTGGAACTTTACTAATTTCCAGACATTCCAAACTTCGACCCTTGTTCTGTATTTGGTAACTCATCTATCTGTTGACAAGTATTCATTGATTTCCTTATTATGTTCCTGATCTGTCTTATTGTGATCTTGGTTTGTAGCACAATTACAAGAAAGCCTATATTAGTTCTACAAACTTGTACTTACAACTCAGATCTGAAATCAACTTAGTTGACTTATTCCTCTTCTCTTTCTGTATGCTCAATATCTCTTTGGTGTAAATCAACCTTCTGAAATTAAGGACACTCTGAGTGTTTGCATAGGGGTGCAGGACAAAAGCTGAAGCCAAGTCCTGACCCCTACCTGGAAGTACCCAAATTCTCTGGTTACTTTCTGCTAGTTTCTGAAATAAGCCTCTGGAACAAAACTTAACAATGTTCCAATCCTCCAATATAATTCCTGCCTCCAGAACCTTATATAGATCCCAGACATTGTGCACTCAAACCTTGTTCTATTTACTTATTATGTTCCCAATTTGAAATCCCTGCCCAAATCCATCTTATTGTGATCTTAGTAGTACAATTATAGGACAACCTATATATATTAGTTCTGCAAACATGTATGTACAACTCAGATCTGATATCAACTTAGTTAGCTTCTTCCTCATCTCTTTCTGTGGGAAAGTACTGGTACAGTGGATTCAACTGGACCTCCTGGCCACAAATGTAGGCCAGCATACTGTAGGATGAAGGCTGTCCCTATACATTTGGCAAACAAGACATGGAGAATAGTACTGAGTAGAGAGAAGTTTGACACATGAATCGAATTTTACTCAATAAAGTCGAATAAACAATCAAAGAATATTCAACAATATCAAATAAAGATGCCTCATTCGACGAAGTATTAATTTGTCCTGTTGATAAAGTGTGAGGCAAAGATAGGACACAGAGGCTGATGAATAAATAAGTCGAAGAAAGGCTTGGAAAAAGTTCAATGATTATATAATACAGTAAATAATATAATTATGATACAGGTTTTCTGGCTGACTTCCTTCATTCCTATCATTGCCCTTTTATACTATATATCATTTACCTATGATGATAATATGATATCAAAGTAAAATCATCAATGACATCAAACTGAGACAAGTCGAAGATATTTGAGATTGTCGAAGATATTGTCAAAGAATAGTCAAGTTGGAAGTCGAGTTGGAAAGTTGAAGGAATGTCAAAGGAATGTCGAAGAAATATTAAATTGAATATTATCAAAATTTGAGCTTGTACGTTTGTGACAATTCAATCAAACTCTCAAACAATATTTACGAATATATTCCAATTATCAACAAGACAATTGGGCCAAATTACTCCCTTTAGCCAAATTTGCTTACAACAATGCACCTTCTGAAACAACTGGTGAAATGCCATTTTTTGCTAATAAAGGTTATCATCCATTGTTAGAAATTCACCCTGAAAAAGATCTAGCTTCTGCTCTAGCTCGTGATTATATGACAGATCTCGAAGCTCTACATAAACATCTCAAATCAAATATCCAGAAAGTGCAAATACATTATCAAAAATATTCTGACATACATCAAAAAGAGTCATTCAACTTCCTGATCCATTCTCAAGTCTTTGTACGATCTGACTTCATTCGAATGACTCAACCATCGAAAAAATTATCAGAAAAATTATTAGGCCCATTTGAAATCATTGCTTGACCAGAATCTTATTCGTACACATTAAAACTTCCCAATCATCTCAAAGGAATTCACCCCATCTTTCACATTTCAATGTTAGAACCATTTTATCCCAATACTTTCCCAAATCGAAAACAACCTCCTCCTCCACCAATTTATTTTGAAGAAGAACCTGAATATGAAATTTGAGAAATTTTGGATTCAAAATTCAATAAAAGATATAAAGATTCATTATGATATTTAGTTGCTTGGTTGGAACAGATGAAGAAACTTCGTGGTTAGGATCTCAAGATCTTGAACATGCTTTCGACCTTATCAAAGAATTTCATCAAAAATATCCAAATCTTCCATGACATTGAAAATTTCATTCAATCATCTTTCGACACTTATTTTGACACTTATTCAACAAAATCGAAAAAAATTATCAAAATGCCAAAAACATCAATTATATCAAAATTCAAATATCTATAAATCCTCAATCCCCTCCTCTGTCAATTCTGCCATCTTATCAAACCATACCCCTCTAAATCTCCCGCTATTAACACTAATATCAGTTTCTTCACTAAAATTGCCACTTTCGACCAGTTCCTTCAACAGAACTGAAAAGTCATCCCTAAACACTTTAATCTCACCAATTAAATCATCCATTGTTTCTTCCATTTTCAACATTCTTTCACCAATCAACTTTATCTCTTTCTCCAAGTGATTATCCAATTGATTTTCCAACCTTCTCGACCATCTAGAAAAATTTGACAATCTTGACATAATGTTGTGATGGACATTCTTCCTTTGCCCAAGTTTACGAATTCCCGGAGTGCCATTTTCGCTCTCATTCTCTGATTCTTCGATCACATTTCAACTTTTCTTATGGTTTTGACATGGATTCCCGGCTGGCCTATTTACGGTCCAATAACAGGCCTGATGCAATCGATTGCACTGATTGCAGTTCGACAACACGTTTATTTTCTACCACATGAAATTTGTGTTAAAACACATTGTGCAACTGAAAAAAAAACAAATTAGCAGAAATTGAGAAAAATTCAACAAATTGAAAAATTATGAATTTTCCAATTTTGCCTCAAATTCCCATTGCATTTGTTAGGGTATGTACACGGTGGGTCTCCAGAGAAACCCACGGAATATCCGGTAGGACTTGGCTTCAGCTTATAGGCTGTGCCCCTCGCAAGATTGTGTTGTCCAATTTCAGACAGGTGGATGGGAATCCTGGGGAGTCCGGGCGGGGTTCGTGGGTCAAGGGGTCGTAGGTCAGAGGTCATGGGTCGAGAGGTTGTGAGTCGAGAAAACTGAGAGAGATAGATGCACCAGAGCCCATGGGCTCCGACTAGCATGAGCAGTGTGATTGTTACGACTGTGTCGCAACCCTATTGTTCCCCGAGGTTATCGCCACTTATCGACGATTCAAGTTACTATTCAAGTCACCACATCGGAAACCATCGGCCCCTGAAGCTGACGTATGCTTTCACAATGATCAAACTCCGTTTACGCCCATGTCAAAATATACTCGTACTATTTGGTTAAACTTTTGATACATCCCTTTTATTATCATGATCCGTTCTATCCTATGTTTCACATATGTCTATCTATATTTGTAGTCCTCAAACTATTTCCTTTTTCTGTAATTCCACTCTCGGTTATCTCTTCAGCCTCTGAACTAATCATAAACTTCCCGTTCCTAGTCAAGCTTATTGTTAATACCGTTTTCCGCCTTTCTCCCTGTTAGTATTTTCTAGACGCCTGTTACTTGTATATGAACCCACTGTAGTTGTAGTTACTAGGCAATCAGAATATCAACTCAGAATACCCTCATACGTCCATAACAGTCTCATACTAAGAATCTCCCCATCCGCCTTCGCATGCGCTTGCCCACTCCCGGCCCCGACCCCTTGGCCTGACACTTGACTTGTCCTTCAGTCCTGATCGGTATCTCACCGAAAGGAACTATTTAGGATTAGTCTTCGCCCGTCCGAAATTTAAGGACACACTACAGATATTTGTGAGGGTGCAGCACATAAGCTGAAGCCAAGTCCTTCAGATCGGTCCCTGTCGGCCACCAACATTAGTCAGTTTTCAGTTCTTAACAGTGATTCAAGTAGGAGTTTAGAGCAGAAAATGTATTAGATTACTGGGGGGAATCTAAGCCAATTTTCTGACTGGATTGTATGTACAACATCTGCCAGACTAAATAGACCATAGAATGAATGACATACCAAATCCAGTAATAATGAAATGAGACTAGCAAAACATGAAACAGGAATAGTAAACACCAAATTTGGTGTTAGGAATGGGATGGAATGGAGTGGAGTCCGAATCATGACAAATCATGAACCATAATGGGAAATGGAGTGGGAGCGGAGTCCGAATCGTGACAGGTCATTTGACTAAAATGGGAATGGGGCTCTGTTAGAGGGATGACAGGTTTTACGAGCAGGGTCTGGTGACTGATGCATGGGACAGGTCAGACATAGACAGGGACGGAGTCCAGTGGGTATTCCGGTGACTGAAACACAACGTAATGAAGTCAAACGTAGACAAGTCTGATGTATGGAGTCCAGTGGGAATTCTGGTAAACTGACAATGGGTGCGTATAAGGCACAGGTGCGTATAAGTTAGTCCCAGAGTCTGGCGGGATTTCTGGTTGTAACAGCATTCCAATTCCCTTATGAGTCACCTTATTGAATGGCTCTTCGCAATCTGCTAAATGCTTTCTGGGAATTTCTTCTAAAAAATAACTAATTAACTAATTTAAAGAAATCCCAGAAATCAACTTACCAACTGCATCAACAACTATATCTCTATCTTTGAAGCCCAAAAACTTGGATTCTGATTCGAGTTGATCGACTTCTATGTCAGACATTGATTGATGACACGAAAATAGACGATGAAAATTTTTTAAACTCCGACCTTGTGGGCTCAATCACAAGGGGAGAATACTGTCACAACCGTCACAAGTCACAATATTGTCACAAATATTCAAAGGTAATTTTCGACAACTCTTCGACTCATCAAATTCAACTCAACAAACCCGAACATTATTTGACACCATTGAATCTCTTTCAACATGTCTCATTTCGACATCATGAATGATTTCATTATTAGTTCATAATATAGTCATAATGATATGAAGAAAAGCATAAAAGGGCCACAAAAGGAGCAAGGGAAGTTAGTCGAAATATCTGTAAATTAGTGATACTAGTAATCTAACTTGTTGTAACTTCTTTGACAAATACTTCCATGAGTTCTCATGACTGGTAATAGCCTCTTACTTCATCAACAGGGCGAATATATACTTCGTCAAACGAGGCTTTCAAGTTCGATCAGTAGAATATTATTCGACTTTATTGAAGAATAATCAATTCATGACAGAGAAGTTAATATATATGTCTGTGAAAGATGTTACTGGAGTTTTACTAAGTATTAATCAATGAAGGCCTCCATGAGACCATTCTTGGCTTGAGTTCCACACTAGCAGCTTTGTCTGCTATGCATAAAAGCATTTGCTTGGGAGGTAATGTGTGCAGTGATTATTGTTGATATTTGATATATTTAACTAATAATCTTGCATTCTCTTGTTAATAAAGTTTGTAAATAAATAAGTAACTACTGTATAGTTGCTTAGTGTTACGACCGTGTCGCAACCCTATCGGCCCCGAGGTTATCGCCACTTGTCAACGTTTCAAGTCATCCTCTCGGAAACCATCGGCCCCGAAGCTGACGAATGTTTCGCGAAGATCAAACTCCATTTACGCCCACGTCAAATAACTCGTATTGTCTGGTCAAACTTTGATACGTCCCCTTTATTATGTTGATCCGTTCAATCTTATGTTTCGCATATGTCTATCTATATTTGTAGTCCTCGAACCATTTCCTTTTATCGTAATCCCGCTCTCGGTTATCATCGGCCTCCGAACTAATCATAAACTTCCCGTTCCTAGTCAAGCTTATTGTTAATACCGTGTTCCGCCCTTCTCCCCATTAGTATTTTCCAGACGCCTGTTACTGGTATATGAACCCGCTGTAATTGTAGTTACTAGGTAATCAGAATATCGACTCAGAATACCCCCATACGTCTGTAGCAGTCTCATACTAGAAGAACCCCCTTCCGCCTTCACGTGCGCTCGCCCATTCTCGGCCCGATCCCTTGGCCCGACACTTGACCTGTCCTTCGGTTCCGATCAGTATCTCACCGAAAGGTCCTTCTTAGGATATAGTCTTCACCTGTCCGAAATTTAAGGACAACCTACGGATATTTGCGAGGGTGCAGCACATAAGCTGAAGCCAAGTCCTTCCGATCGGTCCCTGTCGGCCACCGACATTAGTCAGTTTCCAGTTCTTAACACTTAGTAATACAACATTTTTTGTTTGTGTCCACCATGTCTCAATGTATTTTGTGCATCCAAATCTTACAGGTTATCAGTCCTGCAGACTTATTATCTGGATTCATTGCCACACAAATTTGTGCTGTTGAGTGGTTACTCCTTGTATTTTTTCTTAGGTGGCCATATAGAAGGACTGTTAAGATCTAAGCCTAAAGGGGGGAGAGGCTCTAAGTCAGGGGGGCTAATGATAAGAACCAAGTTAATTGGGGGGCCAATGATAAAGATTGTACTAGTCAGGTCCAACTCTATAAGTGTAGTGGAGCTTAGCTTCAACTTATGTGTTGCACCCTCGCATGAACTGTTAGGGTGCTCCAGTATTTCAAACAGAGCAGATACATAGCATAATAGAAACAGATCAACACTTAGCTCAATCAACTGGAGGGCTGAATTACTAAGAGTCATGTAATAAGGAGTCACATCTTGCTGAAGACACCTTCAAGGGTATTAGAATAGAGTAATAGGACCGAGAACTGGAAGGGGGTAATTTAAGTCAATTTGGAACTGGAGAAAACTGTAGTGTACATAAGCACTTCTCATTTGTAAGGATGTCTGGGACATTGTTGATAGGAAGAGCAGAAAAGGCGGAAAAGGCAGGAACAAACAAACCCTACCAATTAACCGGGAAAGCCGAGGGGCAAGATATAAGTTTATATCGTAGACAGCCTCAACCCACCTTTTTTTCTTTTTCTCTTGCTCAAACACTGAACAATCTGCACACTTATGGAAAGCTTCTGTAGTTGGTAGTTTTTCGAGTGATGTTTTCCTCTCAATGCCTGGCTCTCTTCTTAATAAATTGTATCTTTTTCAAATGTATTACTTGATGTATGCACCGATTTTCTACCAAATATTCTATTCTTCATTATAAATTGTGATTCATGTGAAGTCAAATGTGTAATCAGTCCAATCCTTTTTTTTGGTAGAGTGTTTGGGGCAGCCATGCCACTCGCCTCACCCCGTTAGTTATTCAACTGGTTCATGCCAGGTAGGATACATATAAGTTCATACCACTGGGTAAAACATAAAGAAAGAAATCATACACATGATTGTAAGATTTAGGTGAGTGAAATACGTCGAGACACAGTGGACATGAGCAAAAAACATTGTATTACTAAGCAACTAAACAGTAGTTACTTATCTGTTTACAAACTTTATTAACAAGAGAATGGGAGATTATTAGTTAAATATATCAAATATCAACACACTCCCTTAATCAAAGCTTTTGAAAAAGAGTCCCTAAGTGTGAATCACTGTAGCTGTACACACACCCATTGCACATTCCACAGTATTGCAAACTTCGACATCATCACTACAATTGGCAATGTTGGTATGGGTGGAATTCTTAGGGCTCAGGAAGTTGATTTGGTAATGACCATGTCCCCCACAGTTAAAACACAAAATATTTGGTTGGTGTTTAGTTGTATGGCCACACATAGTGGAAAATGCCTGAGTGTTGTAGTCCTTGCTGGGAATAGATTAAATGTGAGGGTCTAACTGACAAGATTCTTCATTGAGTGAATGACTGATAACATAGTCAAGTGTGAGTTGTTCCAGTGGGACTGCATCTAAGCTAATGACAAACTGTTGTACAACTCATCAAGACCATTGGTTAGTACCAAAACTGTTTCTTCATCTTCACGAGTTTTCAGCCAGTGATGGAGGGTATTATCTATTTATGTCAGTGGTTGGAGGGGTAGTTGCATGGCTGAGATGCTGTGCAGCATGATTTACTGAGGCAATCCAACATTGCATACTTTGTGACTCGTCTTTTTTCATGGTCATGAAATGGCAATGAAGAGCAAGTCAAGATGCAAAGCCATGGGTGACATGGACCTAATGCAAGTTTTCCCAAGAGATGACTGGGTCACTTTCATGGAGGTAAGGGATTTGTCTGGTTGAATGCCAAGAGTGAGTTCCAATTGTGCAAGTTGTTGTTTTTTTGATAAACACATGGACCAGTTTTCAAAGAGGGCAAACCTGGTGGTCAGGTTTCCAAACCCAGTCTCAGGGTGAGAGTTAGGGGGCAGAGTCTGAGGCTTATATCTGTAAATTTAACGAGTTACATTAAATATTATGGTAGATCGCAAGAAACACATACTTCTGCTGCTGGCTAAATGATTGGTTAGATTGAGCAGATGAATTTCCCCGTGTGGGATTACCTTGGGCAGAGGTAACCCTAGCCGATTGTTAGTCGCACATACATCAATGAAGAAAAAAGAAACGATTAAAATACCAAGGCGGCTGAGCGAACGGTGCGGCTCCACTACTAGAAGAGTAAAGACCGCTTGAACTGGCGGGGCCAGTGCTCATACTTTGAGACACGATACTACTGCTATGATCAGGGTGACGGTAGGCATCGCTGGCCGAACTGGATTGAGCGGAAGTTGCTATCGTTGCTTGGCCATGATATCTGTTGAGATAGTCTCAGCTGTATATAATAGGAAAATGTTCAAAAGTACCTAGGCTTCGAGGGAACTGGAATTACAGGCGGTTGGTGTACAGCGTACGCAGACGCACTGCTGGACCTGACATGGATGTAAAGATGTCAGTGCACCATAATGAAAGCGATTAAAAATACCAGGCAGGCTGAGCGACCGGTGGGCCTCCACTACTATAATAGTAGAGACCGCTTGAACTGGCAGGACAATTGTTCATACTGTGAGATGCGCCACTATTGTTATGAGCAGGCAAGGCAGGGTGATGGTAAGCATCACTGGCCGAACTGGATTGACCAGAGGTTGCTATCATTGCTTGGCCCTGATATCTGTTTAGATAGTCTTAGCTGTATATAATAGGAAAATGTTCAAAAGAACCTAGGCTTCGGGGGAACTGGAGGCGTAGGCGGCGGATGGTGTGCAGCGTACGCAGACTCACTGCTGGACCTGGCATGGATGTAAAGATGTCAGTGCACCATAATGAAAGCGATTAAAAACACCAGGCAGGCTGAGCGAACGGTGGGCCTGCACTACTAGAATAGTAGAGACCGCTTGAGCTGGCAGGACCAGTGCTCATACTTTGAGATACGCCACTGCTGCAGACAAGGCAAGATGATTGTAAGCATCTCTGGCCGAACTGGATTGACCGGAAGTTGCTATCATTTCTTGGCCCTGATATCTGTTTAGATAGTCTTAGCTGTATATAATAGGAAAATGTTCAAAGGTACCTAGGCTTCGGGGGAACTGGAGGCGCAGGAGGCGTCTGCTGTGCAGCATAAGCAAAAGCACTGCTGGAGTTGACATTCGTATAAACATATCAGTGTGCCATAATGTCTTCGGCCTTAAATAAATATATACTTAGCGTTTGTTGTAGTAGTACGAGGGTGCAGCCTGGTTAAAAATATTTAGTTTTGGGTGTGATTGGATAGATGACAAGCGGCGTCGTGGGGGGAGGCGACAGCGGCATTGCCGTTGCTATGTTCGAAGGCGCATCACTGTAACTAAAGGTATCATAATTTAATCAGCGTGTCAATCAAAGCCCAATCAAAAAGTTAAATACGTGGTGTTTCGCGTGACACTCGAGTGACCTTTAGAGCTGTTCGTATATCAGTTATCTCCGTGGAAATTCTCCACATTGAATAGAAATACCTCTGATATTGAATAGATCTAACCACAGGCTTCTTCCAGTGATGGGGGTCTCGGAGGCTGGGAGAAGAGAAGTGTAGAGTGGTCAATAGATAATTGTCTTCCGAGACGTGTAATTATATTACCTGCTGCTTCTTGGTGGAGGAGAAATTGGTGTTGTTTCTTCGCATTTATTAGAGGGTTATGACTGATAAATTGATTGCCATTAGTACCCGCTACGTTTTATATGATCGGATGGGTACCATCGAGATATAGGGGCATGTGTGGTGCTCGGGGGTGAGGTGCAAAAGAACCTTCGCGCCCGCTGCGTAACTATTGTCACTGGTATAATTTGGTTCATGAAGATTATTCCACATACCGTAGTATCGATCCGGCGTCATGGTGGGACAATTTGGAGACTCCACTGCCCGCAGTCCGGCTGGAGGCGTTCGACACCATTGAATGCATACTCCCATGGCCAACGCTTTCTTCGGAAGGACAATCAATGCTCCACCTATTGTGATAGTCCTCCGAAGGCACCGTCTCATTGTCACCCTTCATAGGGACCATTGTGGCGTGCCGCGGCGGCGGGGGAGGCAAAGCAAGAAGCCGCTCCCGTTCAATATCTATCGCATTGATCCGGTCTACCGTATTAAAGTGTAGTATGAGCTATACCCAAGTGGGCAGTATTTGCGAAAATTTAAATGAAGACACATCAATTCGCCCAGCACCTCGCTAGTCCCCTAGTAATACAAATCAGCTTCCAGTAATAATCATATTGTGCTCTCAACATACCGGAAGGTTTGAACCATCCCGTTTGGAATCTGAATAATCAATTGTTCGGGGAGCGCTGGATCGATCAAAAATAATGGCTTACCTTCTCTTTCTCTTTCTTTCTTTTTCTCTTCCTCCTCCAACTCTTGTATCTGAGACAGGGTTACTTGATAGTGCACTTAATGGTATCTTAAACTCAGCCTAACCATCGCTGTGTCCAAGGATTTAGCATAAACTCATAGGTCAGAAAATCATCCTAAACCAACCTTGCCGCTGTTGCTTCTCCCGCTTCTTTTTCTCCTGTGAATATCGAATAAATACTCATATTCCGTTTTATCATTGATTGCTACCGGACCTCGGCGCCTGAAGCAAAACAAATGGTGTTAGATCAAGTTGAAACGTATGTGATTGAGACTCTACTTGCGTCTGTCAAATTCGTCCATTTTGGTGCTCTATATTATTGAGGTACATCAATAACGCTGTATTCAACAAAATCATCCTGTGGGATGTCACGCACCTTGGCCTCTGCTGAATATATACCTGTCTAATTAGCCGGGTAAACAAAGAGGTCATGTATTTGATTACTTTCTGCCTTCCTGTCCTGTAATATTCAAAATTGCTAGTGAGAAGGTCTCGTTTATATGAGCTCATTAAATGCACCTGTGACTTCTCTTTCCCTGTAGTGTATCGTTCTGATTAGACAACACTTTAATAAGATGGTTTCTAACACTGCACTCGCATTTAGTCGTCTCTTCTTGAGACAGCGTCTATAATTAGGAATGTGAACCAATATTAAAAAACGAAACAAATAAAACAGTACCATCACCCTTCGTGATTCTTGCTCCGAAACATCTACTATTTTGTCAAAGCGCTGGCTTGTCTTGTGTGTAATCTTCTTTAAAGGGTTATTGCTCCTCTTTAAATCCGCTTCCGCAGCTGAAAATTCTTCTCTCTGACTAAATTTTGCACTAAGCAGCTATAAGACATGTTATATACACAAGTGACCTACTCCGCAAGAAGGTTGGCGGCTTCCATTACATATTGCCCAGTTGGTCGCCCTTGCGCAGCAGCAACTTGGACAGCCTGTTCCGTTGCTCCTTGAAGCTTTAAAAGAGCTCCTTGTGCAGATTTTTTCTTGGTGAGAGTAGTGGCGAGTTTTTTTGGCGCCATTGGAATCGGAGGGATGTTGAACGGCAAGAGAGAACCAAAGGCTCTTATAAGATTTGACGAGCGCACGTGTAGAACTTCAGGGCGACACATTTTAAATGAAATTAATAAACTTTGACAGCCCAATCGATCATGATAAATTTTATATGGATACTCCTTCCACACTTTGCCGGACGCAGTGGGCCGAATACTCGGCTCTGAAGACAATCTCTCAGCCACATTGGGTGCCGAAGGACATTATCTTTCCCAATGGTACGCGATAGGTCGGTTTTGACTTCTGGAGAGGTGTTTTGGCGGGATCATCAACTATTTTTACAACAACGCGGCTATTTGTTGCGCCCAAGGTATTCGCCAACCTGGATACCATCGTGGTTGGCTAACGGTACGGACCAATTTCTGGCAGAGGATGGTTTGAGAAACCACGTACGTCCATTTTTAGTCTTTGTAAAACCGCCATGTGACACATTTCAGAAATGGAATATATTGGATGCTGTCAGAATTGTTGACAACTTGAAAGTCACTCTCAAATTGGTCCCAACTGATACAGAAGAGATACCAATTGCTCGTTTCCTGTCTTCCGGAGATCTACGAGAGGATCCGAGGAACTCGGCTGTGCCGATTATGGATGTCCTACCCCTCCCAGATACTGACGGGCTCGCTATTTTGGTGATGCCTTTTTTGAGGGACTTCTTTGACCCCCCTTTCCGGTATCGGATTGAATTTATTGAGCTCATACGGCGACTCCTTCAAGTAAGCAATCTTAATGGCATGCTCATACCTAATTTAATTCAATATTCTCTAGGGTCTAGAGTTTATGCACGAAAACAACGTGGCGCACAGGTATCATATGTCATCCACACCGTCCGCATACTCTGATAATCCGACATTCACAGGGATGCATGTTGGTTCAATATTATGATGGACGCTACAAACCTTATTCCTCGAGGATTCCATCATGTTGATACACATAGCCACGATGGCAATCGTTACTCAAAATTTACCTATAAGACTCGGATCTCAGTGGCACCAGTTCAATATTACTTCATCGATTTCGGACTTTCTTCACGTTTCTCAAGCTTTGAAGGCCGCCGGCTTGTAATTGGGACAGTTGGCCAAAATTACTTTGTGCCGGAGTTTTCCAGCCCCGTGCCGTACGATCCATTTCCAATCGACATTTATCAGGTTGGCGGTGTGATAATGAACTTGGTTGAAGTGAGACAGAGTCTCGTTACTTCTCCAACTCTATGCTGATTATCTTTAGATATACTATGGTCTCAACATATTCCGTCCCCTGGCAATGGCGATGATGCAAAAGGATCCTGCATTGCGTCCAGATGCTTCCGCTTCTCTGTTTCAGTTCGAAAATATTGTGTCGAAGATGAGCAAACGTAAGCTTAAAGGCCGCGTGTATTTGCTCACGCGTTCATTTCGCGGTAGCATACTGCAGGCTATGGAGAATCGCATATCTACCATTTTGGTTTGTCCCTGCATGCCTCATTTGTATAATGTATCTAATATTTGCGACTTTATACAGGGACAAAACCACGAAAATACTTCAGTGGCATAGTCCTATTCTTAGTGCCAAAAATCACTGTTTTATTATAATGGATTTTTTGGTCTGACTGGTATCCTAAATAAACGCCCTATGGGTTTGACTCTTGTGGTGAACTATAGTTTTGACTTCTCAAACCTATTTGAATAAACATAATTGAAGTTCCATGTCAAATAATTTTTGTTCAAGGTCTATGATAATTATCAGATCTTGCTTTTGACCTTGATTATATGGAGGTTATACTGAGCTCCCTAATACTTGGTAGTAAATTTCAGCTGTGCTCATGCTTCCGGACAGCGCAGGCGCCAATGGGATGACTGGTACGCCTTAGCAAACCTTCAATGATTCGTGTGAATGGAACCATCCCTGTTGCATAATGCAGGGATACATGTGATTTCATCCGTCGATCGGATTTCTGTAATTTGTAATAGTGAGGGATTATGATGATTAGGGCTCGGCTGTCAAGAGTCACTCTGCATAGTTGAATTGTATAAGGTCTATCTGTGTAGGTTGAGTCCTTCTGCGTTTACGACGAGTACCATGACCTCAAAATGACAAACCGAAGGCGGCTCGGTTTGGGTATGGCATCGACCAAATTCACAGATTTTGACGATACAAGTTTGAATATCTAAGAATTCATAGACAGTAATGTGGCGGGTGGCCATCGTGCCTAGCCCATCGGTTCCAGAATTGCTCTGTGGCCAGTTTAGGAACAGGACCTGTCCAAAAACAAAGATCATCTGAATCCGGTGTAGTCTCGTTGTGCACAATTGTAGTTTTTATCCTGCCATTAGCCGAAAACCTTCAGGGTGGGGTACTAGATCTTGATGCGGGAAGGTTCCTGACAAAGAGTCGGACCCGCCTGAGGAACCAACTCATACGTTTTCAACTCCGTTACTACTTCAAATGTATACAGTCAGAGAAGCTGGTCAACCAATGATATTTTGGGTTTAACAAGACTCTATCAATGATAAGAAGAGAATATACTTAGCCCAGACTCCAAGATTTCATTAAGCACTGTTGTAAATCTTGCATTACTTGACCATGCTCCAAATCACAGTGTCACAAGCCATACGGCCTTCTGAAACAACTCCCAGTACCAGAACACCTGTGTGTTGACTTTTCTGGGATTTGGGTTAGCGAGGGATCACGAGCATTAGGGCTCGGGTCGCTGCAGTTGGGAATTCACTGCGTATTTTGGATTATATAAGGTCTATTTGTATATGTTTAGTCCTTATCCGTTTACAATGAGTACTGCCACCTCACTCAGACAAACGGAAAGTTATACAGTCTAGGAACAGCACCACGAAAACTTAACACTGTGGAATTCCATCTCTATGGATTTCATTGAACACCTACTGGACTCCAAAGGCTTTTCTAGTCATTGTTGACAGATTCTCAAAACAAGGTATTTTCATCCCTACACATGATACCATCACATCCATGGAGTTAGTGGAACTTGTTATTATCAATGTATTTTCCAAGCATGGAGTTCCATCCCACATAACTTCCAATTGAGGATTAGAGTTTGTATCTCACTTCTTTAGATCCCTCAGGAAATCCTTGGACATGAAATTACACTTCATGTCTGGATATCACCCAGAAGGTGATGGACAAACTGAACACATCAACAGAACAATACCTCTGCATATATTGCAACTATCAACAGGACAATTGGAAATCCCTGTTACCACTTGCAGAATTTGCTTACAACAATGCACCCTTGGCCACTACTGGTGTTTCCCCATTCTTTGCAAATAAAGGGTACAATCCAAATATTACAGTACACCCAGAATGGAATCTTGCCTCTGCCTGTGCTCAAGAGTTCATCATAGACCTCCACAAGCTTCATGAGGAACTCTGGATTGCAATAAAATCTGCTCAAGAGCAATATCAGCATTCAGTGGACAAAAACCAGATTCCGCCACCCAAATGCATAACAATCACAATACATAAAAAAAAAGCTTACTCTAGAGCCGTGCGCGAGATATCCGAGCATGTCATATATCGAGCGGACCCCCAATCGCTGCATCTCCCGATCTTCTGGAGAGTGTAGTACCGTTTCAAGATTGGTGATTGTGTTTTTGTCAACGCTCAAGTATTCTGTACTACCCATCCATCAAAGAAACTTGCTGAAAAATATTTAGGTCCATTTGAGTTAATAGCACAAGTAGGTTCAGTTTCATGGACCCTACAGCTTCCAGATACATAGCATGCATGCAGTACACCTGGTGCTTCATGTCTCTATGCTAGAACTGTGTACTACTAACCCTATCCCAGACTGCATGCAATCTCCGCCCCCTCCAGTCACTATTAATGGAGAACCTGAGTTTAAAATCTCTCAAATTTTAGACTCAAAAATAGATAAACATTGATGCACTTGTAAACTGCTTTACTTGGTCAAGTGGGCAGGTTACAAGGGCACAGATGAAGAGACATCATGTATTTTGGCCATGGAACTCAGTAATGCCACAGAGATCATCCCTGACTTTCACACAGCTTACCCACTTAAACCCGGACCACTATCCTCTCTCTCACTGCATTCTGTGGACCCCATGTATATATTGGACTCACTTCATTTTTCCCTGTTGCCCTATGTCTCTCTTTGCTGTTACAGGTTTCTGACTTGTTTTATTTAAGTCTTAGCAGACCTCCTGTGGACTTTTATGTTTCACACTTTTCTTTTTATTTTTACTTTTTTTAAATCAATTAATTAAACTTATTATTTGTTTCTTTTAATCTATATTTATAGGGGTATGCTTTTACCCAACTTCATTAAACTCCTTTTGGAGTTCTACCAGCTCCCCAGGGACCCTGTCCTCATCCTCCCTGGGCTCCTTGGAACTCCCGACCTGTGGTTCTGAATACAAGTGCCATACTCTGCCAAGAATGCCCAGAACTCCCTGCAGAGTCCCTGGAGCATCTCCACCATGGTCCCCTGCATCTGGTTGCTCTCTTCAAGCAACTGGTCCTGGGCATCTATACCCATGGCTATCTGCCCCAAAACTTCCTCCTAGCCCCCAGGCCTGTCTGAGCAACCCACTTCTCGTGCCATGGACCCCATGGGCTCGTGAACTGCTTTGAGGTGCACACATGGCCAACAGCCTGATCCCTGCCCAGACTTCCAGTCACAGTCTGTGTTCAGGTAATTGCAACTGTGTTAGAATACACACACAGGGCGGGTCTCTGGAGAAACCCGGGGGATATCCGGTAGGACTTGGCTTCAGCTTATAGGCTGCGCCCTTGCTAGATCGTGTTGTCCAATTTCACACAGGCAGACGGGAATCCCGGGGAGTCTGGGCGGGGTTCATGAGTTGTAGGTTGTAGGTCGGAGGTCGTGGGTCGTGAGTTGAGATAGTTGAGAGAGATAGATGCACTGGAGCCCGTGGGCTCTGACTAGTGCGAGCGGTGTGAATCAAGTAGGGTTTTAGAGTGGAAAATGTTATTAGATTACTGGGGGGAATCTAAGCTAATTTTCTGACTGGATTGTTAGTGCTAGCTCTTTGCAGTTGCTTACCTTCCTGTCGAGTAAGGGTTGTTACAATGCAGGTAGCAATCAGCTTAGGACCTTTTTGATGGTGACTTGTGCTGAATGGTAGTGGATTACTATTCACAACTAAATTCCATCATCAGAAATACTTTCTACCACCAGTGTTTCCTCAATTTCTATTTAATTTGAGTCAGAGCCCTTTCTCACTTAGGGTGATGGAGGTAAGAGGCAGCTCAATAGTTTGAGGATTGTGCATGATAGCATAACCCATCAGTTCTAGTTGGTACAGGTCCATTGGGTCTTTGTGGGGAATGGAGGTGTTAGGGCAACACTAACAAGGTTACCAAACACAAGACAAAACACAGAAATATGAAGGGAAGAGAGGACAGCTCAATGACAGGGGAGATTACACTTGTTTTAGTGGGATTCCTAAGAGATTGAAACTAAAGACTAGCTATATACATGCCCCCTATTTATACTATTTATTATGAGAAATTAAAAGAAAGTGCATATATGCACTGCTATTGAGCAAACCGGCACTTTGGCATCTAACCAGCATCTAACAGGTGCCTCAGTGTTTGCATTGGCGCCAACTTTGTCTGTAGTGGCGGGGTGCACATCTGTGCAAGGGATGACTTTAGACACACAGTGCTGCAACCAGGTTTTGGGCAGTGGTGGTGGCCTTATGATGATGGTGGATACAGCAACCTCGCAATGATGATGGCTGCAATGGCCCTGCGATGACAACGGTTGCAGTGACCTTGCGACGACAATGGTGGATACGGCCATGCGATGACAGCAACAGCGGTGGCAACATTGCGATGATGACGGCAGATACGGCCATGCGACGATGACTTTGCAATGCAGTGCGGGGTGGTGTGATTACATAATCATGTTCGCACCTGTATCTGTGTGTAGGTGCATATTTGCACCTTATAAAATATAGTAAAAATATACAGAAATGTAGAAAAATATCATAAACTTAAATAAGATAAATGGCAACCATATATTGCCCTGACAGGAGGGCATGGATGATAGGGAGTTTGGAAGGCTTTCCAAAGAGTTTAGTGGCTACAATGACACACATATTAATGATCTGGGCAAGTGAGTAGTTAGAGGGGGGAAAGAGGGGCAAATGGGAGTAATGACTTCTGCTGAGGGAGTAGACAGGACATGGTGATGGGAGGTTGGATGGGGCTTCCAGCACTAGGGAGCAGAGGGAGTTCAGGAGAGTGTTTCAGTGAAAATGATATGGGCATTCATGACTTGGGCTGGTGAATTGTTGGGAGAGGAAGGATGAGAAGAGTTGGGGTAGAGGCATTGGTTGACAGAGTGACTGGGCAGGATAATGGCATTTTGAACAGAACTTCCAGCAGTGGGGGTAATCAGGGTTCTACTAAGTTGATATCCTCTCCATACTCTGATTGATGTTTTAAGCTCCCTTCTTTGATTAGGCTCACTATAGATGAAGTGGATCAGCACTGGTAGTAGAAACCCCTTGTCTGAATCCTCCCATAAATACTTTAGTTTGTATTGAGGGTTGACTGGGTTGTTGTCTTCCTAGTCTGAAGAGGTGTCGATAGGGCCAACTCAGTACCTTTTTTGCAATGGGCCTCACTGGAAGGTGGCTTCTGGGGGTAACTCCCTTACATCTCCTCAAGATTGGCTTCCAGAGGAATGTGATACATACATTGGATGCAGCTTGTTACACCTATTCATGAGTACTTTTTTTGTTGTCTCTTGTTGTGGTGACTTAGTTAACCTTCTCCTTTGTTTGTTCTTTCTATCTGCTTGATATCTGGAACTCTCTGGACTCCAGACATCTGGAGCCCCTGGACACTCCAAGTATCTGTAAACACTCTGGATATACATATCTGCCCTTTGAAATATGGACACCCGAGTGAGTGCATGAGGGTGCAGCACATAAGCTGAAGCCAAGTCCATTCTGCACTTTGGCATATATTCTGATACTCCCTGAACTAATCCCTGGAAACTCCCTGCACTAATCCTCTGGACTCTGTGGGCATTTACCAGGAAGTGTCCAGAATATCCACCTGGAGATATGGAACTTAACAGTAGGATATAACATCACATAGATCATGTGTATAATCAATCAATTTAAAATCCCATTCACAACCTGTTATGACCCATTCCTGGGTACTTCAATATCTGTTATCATCTGAAACATCTGACCTCCACCCCAAGTCTCCGATCTGATTTCCTGTCTCAATATCCAATCCCAACTTCCAATTATGGAACATTCATAGTTCCCGCACTTCTGGATATCACCTTTTTTCCACATTTGGTAACTTGGTAACTGACAAGTATTCAGTCATTTGCTTATTGTATTCCCATTTCAGAATACTTCTGATTCTTTCTTATTGTGATCTTAGTTTGTGGTACAATAAAAAGAAAACTTATATTAGTTTTCACAAATTTGTACTTTACATTAGATCTGATATCAACTTAGTTACTTATTCCTTCCTTCTCTCTGTACACTCAATATTTGGAACTCTTCAGAACTCTGAATATCTGTATCCTCTGGCATAAATCCCATCTCTGAAAGGAGGACTTTTGTTAGGACCAGAAAACCTGCCAGGCTCTGGACTCCATCCTATATGCACCCAACTTGCTATATCAAGTTACACCTGAACTGGAAAACCCGCCAGGACCCAGATGACAAGCCTGTCTACACCTGACCCTCTGTTTCTGACACATCAGTCACTGGACCCTGCCAGGACCCATGCATATCAAAGCCTGTCTATGTCCAACCCCATTCCATGCACCAGTCACTGGGATCCACCCAGATAACCCGACAGCTCTCTAACTGAGCCCCATTCCTGTTATTGTCTAATAAGCTGTCATGTTTCGGACTCTGCCTCCATTCCGTTCCATTCCTAATACCTAGTTTGTTGTTTACTCATCTTGTTTCATGATTACTTGTTTAGGATTTCATTATTACTGTATTTGGTATAATATACATTCCACAGTCTATATAGTCTGGCAGATGTGGTAAATACTGTACAATCCAGCCAGAAAATCAGCTTAGATCTCCCAGTAATCAGTATATTTTCCACCCTATTCCTCTCTTTGAAACACACCACTATTTACCTCATTGGAGCCCATGGGCTCCAACCTATCTATTGCTTGACCTCCGACCCATCACCACCTGACCCCTCAACCTTGTTGGAGCCTGTGGGCTTCTCGACTGGTCCTTTGACATATCAACCCCCGACCTATCAACTACACCCAGACTTCCCGGGTTTCCCATCTGCCTGTTTGAAATTGGATGCTATGATCCCACAAGGGCACAGCCTATGGGCTGAAGCCAAGTCCTACCAGAATACCTGCAGGTTTCTCCAGAAACCCTCTGCTAAGTGTGAAGAGTGGTGGAAGTTCTAACTGTTCTATATACAAAGAATATTGACCGTTTAGGTACGACATGAAGATGTATTGACTATCTAAGTCTAATACAGACCGAACGTGTATTGACTGTTTAGTTCAATACGGTCAAGTGAAATAGCTATCTAAAGTAGAATAGAGAGCTAAAATGAATAAGGAGAATCAACTGTGAAGTACAGTTCTGAATGACTGCTCAAGTGTAGAAGAGGATAATGAGAGAGTCAAATAACAGAGTAGCGTGGATGTAGTCTAAACAGATTGAGATAAAGATGGAGTTTTGACTAGTATAGTTCGAAACTCTGATTGCGTAGATAGTCAAAGCCCATCTGTGACAGTCGAGATGATACCCCAATCACAACTTACAGGACACTAACTGGTGTCTGGGTAAGTCGTGGCTGTAGGGTAAAAAGTGTCTGAGTTCTAACTATGGGTGCTAGAATACATAGGTCTGGCATGTATGTGCCCACAAGAGTCGATGTACCGCATACATAGGTCATCAAACTAATTATAAGTGTATAATAAAATAGAGAGAAAGTAGAAATAATAATGGAAATATAGTATGAGCTCATCCAGACTATATTTCCTGAGTATATTTTGCTGTACCTCTCACAGTGCCCCCCAGGTCGAAGAGCTATATCAAAGAAGGTGTTGAAGGACACTTGGAACTCCTCCCCATGTGTCCTGCGAGGAACCTCCGAGGTGCAGGATAGCATTGCCTCAGGCGAGACGCTTGTCACAACAGGAAAGGGCAATGTCTTCCTGCTTCAAAATGTTGTTGGTGGATGTCAACCCATCCAGTTTCTGGATTGAAGAGACCCAACGACTGTAGGCCTTCTGGCATGTTTGTATGATGGCACAAATGTGATCAGTGGAGGCATCAGTAATGCAGGCAATGAGAGGAGGCTGGGGCTGTAGTGATGGTGGGGCAGGAGTGAGACATGGTGTGCGGCTCACGTCTCCACCAGAAGGAAGTCCACCCGAGGTGTCAGAATCTGACAACAGATGCTCCAACAGGTTGACCAGGTCCACAGCCGAGTGGATTGGTGCATGCTCAGGAAGGACACAAGAGGAGTCAATGAGCAGGGACCGAAACATGGAGAGCTCAACCTGTTTGATATCCTCCACTAAATGCAGCTGTTCCTTAGGATTGTTGATGGATAAGTAAAACATACTCATGTGGGCCGACAGCATGAGAGACCCGCTATACCCTTGGATATGCTCTTTAAGAAGGGGGTGCCGCAAGGTTGGCCCCAGTTGTGTTAATGTGCATCCCACAGTGAAAATGTCAGAGGGGTAGTTAATGGACACACACATTCAACCTGCCTGTAAGAAACGAGCCAGGTTGGCCATGTCCCGAGAGTGAGGGGGAGGGGCCGGCTGCGGTGGGGGGCTGCAAATGGGGTCAGCTGGGAAAGGGTCAATGGCAAGGGGCTCGTCGGCCTGAACATCAGCCTTCCGCTTCCACTTCACCTTTTTGCTTAAGGGGGGAGGCTCCACAAAGACTTCCATGGCTGGGGGAGGTTCCTTGAAGACCTCCATGGTGGGGGGGGGTTCCTCGAAGACATACATAACTCTGAGGGAGGCAACTCAAGGACTTCCACCATGACTGAGGGAGGCACCATGAGGAATTACTGGATAGGGTGATCAACATCCATCAATGTAATATTGGGTTGAATTAATGGGGCTCCCCAGGGAAACACAAGGTGAGCAGGGAGAGACGGGCAGTGGACTCCGCACTGGCAGGGGAACAAGGGAAGTATCCGACACTGGCAGGGGAACAAGGGAAGTATCCGACACTGCAGGGAACAATGGCATCTGTAATGTATTCAGGGGATTCTCTTAGATAGCTCAATATATGCTATAGTGTCACAGAGCTTCAACAATAAAACAAGCAAAGGTCCAGTAATTTAAATACTGATAGATTAATGAGCTGCGCTATGAAGCTTAAACAACTCAAATCAATGCTTATTTTGATTATTGAAAGGTTCAATAGAACTGTGTATGACTCTTTTAGCAAATACAAGAACTATTCCTTGAGAATAGGGGCTGGAAGCTGAATATATGTGTATATGCGCAGTAACTTGGCAGAGACTTGATATAAAAGCTTCGGATTTTTGTATGCTTATTTGTAACTATTAATAGTTATTTAACAAGGTTTTAAATAATTTATTAATAGAGAAAATAATATGTATTGGATTATCTGAGTGCTTGTACTTGATTAATTCAATAAACTTAGGGCTGGGCCTTGAGTAATCTAGTATTGGCAGGGATTTCAGTAAGGATACTTAGATACTTATTAGGTTTATTATCTAATTAATAAGCCTAAAGGGTAGCTGTGAGGCTGGGGAACTTAGATGATTAGCTAAGTCCAAGAGTTGCTGACAAAGATTCAAGATGCTGCAAGTGTAGGTGCTTGCAGTTAGTGTATCAGACTAAGGCTATTATTGTCCTTAGGATGATGAGGTAAGCTTCTGTGCTGTACTGTAAAATATGTGTGAGATAGATTGGTTTTATTGGAAACTTGGCCCTCCTTATATACATTTTGATAACTCAATGATTAGCTAACTATTTAGTTTATGAGGTCATTAGTGAGATCATAATGACCTCATATTCTACTCAATATTTACCCTTTGTCTATCATGTGATTCTCTTCTCTGAGACAAGGGTTGTAACCTCTTGCATGAAGGTTCAAGGCCGCGGTCCCGGGACGGAAGCAAACAATGAGTCGGCAGAACCTAATAATGACTCGGGTAGTCACGTTCGTGACTTGTGTGACTCGGGTAGTCACATTCGTGACCTTTGTGACATCCCGACACCGGAGGCTTATGTAATAGGTCACATGACTCCAAAAATGCGCAAACTAGGCTGTACAAGGTGCCGAAAGGTAATAACTAAGTAAATAAAATATAAATAATTAGTTGAAAATTATAATAAATTAACTAAGATATAATAGCATAATATGAGTTCATATATGCTATTATTATGCGAAGTTAAAAGGAATAGAGCCTATATTTCACAATAAAAATATAATAAAAATACAATAAATTCGAGAAAATATTAATAAATTCAAAGAAAATTAAGAGAAAATTATGAGATAAAGCTGATACCTCACAGCATCAGGGTAGAGCGGGTGGCAACAAGGGGGTCAGGTGATGTGTGGGGGGTGGGGTTGGCTGCAGTGCTGGAGAGGGCTTGGGTGTGGGTGAGGGTGGTGGGTTGTCGTCATGAAAAGGTGAAATGATCATTATATTTGATAAATAGTTTTGTAAGCTCTGAGAAGAGTGGGGGCATTACGAAGGTCATTGCCATTTAACCAGGTGCATCCCCTTTCCATCATACTTGGAAGAGGAGTTGATTTTGATGCTTTTTGTATCCTACTATAGCTTCTACTTTGTACTCCTCATCATTACAGTCTAGTTACTGAGGATTCTCAAGTAGCTCCCTTGATCTGAATTCCTTGGGGGAGAGATGGTACTTTTTAAGATGCTCTCGGTTGATCACTGGGTGTAGTTGATATTGTGAGGGAATGTGGAGTCGAAAGACTTGAGGATTGATCTTCTCCAAGACTTCGAATGACCCTATCCGTCTTTGCATAAGTTTCCTCCCAGGTCCTTTGGCTTCGACAAGCTCGAGGGAATGAGGATTGATTAGAACATAATCTCCTTCTGAGATATCTTCCACCAATCTCCTTTTCTTATTGTAGCTGCGAGCTTGCATTTCTTGTGCTTGTGCAATCAAATCCCATCCACCTGTCGATGGTTTTCCAATTCTAAGATCCATTGGTCAGCTAAAGAACTATCTGACAATTCCCTGGGAACCACGGGGTCATCCCCTCCTAGGCAGTGAGACATTCCTCTTGGTAAGTATCCCATCAACAAAAAGGCCAGTGCGTAGCTTGTTGAACTCTGAACCATCAAATTGTAGGTATGAGCCACCACCTGAGTCCATTTAGACCATTCCTCTTTTGAAGAAGCACAGTATGCTCTGAGCATTTGCTCAACGATAGCATTGGCATTCTCCATTTGACCGTCAGTTTGAGGATGATGGGATGAGGATACCGCAAGGGCGCTTCTGTATACCTTGCAGACCTCTCTCCAGAACCTACAGGTCCACTTCTTGTCTTGATCACAGATTATCCTTGAGGGTAGGCCGAAAGGAGTGGCTACTTTATTCACAAAGATTCACACAAATCCTTCTGTGGATAGATCTGAAGTCGTGGGCTCACAAATTAAAAAATGCATGAGTTTATCCACAGTGACAAAGATAGCTGAGTAAGCACCCTCTGCAGAAGGAGGCAATCCGGTAATCAGGTCCATTGACACAACTTCAAATAGCCTTAAGGGTACATCCGTGGGTCGAAGAGCTCCTTGTCGAGTGGAATCATCAACCTTAGTTTTCTGGCATATGTCACAGCTGTGAGCATACACCACACAGTTCTGCAACATCCTCGGCCAGAAAAACTGGTCCTTCATCAGCTGAAAAAGTCTGTGACCACCTGCATGAGCTCCTTCGAAGGGGTTGTCATGTATCAATATGAGTATGGTTGATGTCATGCTGCTAGGTATGCAGATTTGACTTTTCCAGTCTGAATCTCGAAAGAACAATAGCTTATTCTTGCTGATGAAATCCTGTGAAGGGGTAGCTACTATATTTGGGGAAATGGGATCGGCGGCATAATGATTTCTGAAAGTGGGATCCCTCTGATATCCATCGCAAAGTTCCTTAGCATAGTTCTCATTGATTTCTATAAGAAATTGGGGGTTCGAGAGAGTAAAGTTTGCCTTGTCAATTTCATCATTTCTGGGGAGGTTGTGCAAATCCCATTTCATTTGGGGGACCTCTTCCATCATTCCAATTGGTTCAACTAACTTGTGATGAGTGAAAAAGACGGCCTTTTCCATTGGTTTGTTCTCCCATAATGTCTCATTGTCATTCCGGTTGTGAGAATCCGCTACGATTGGTAAGAGGTCGTCTCTTGCAGGACTAGCACAGTCAGGTACTTGAGGAAGTCTAGACAGTGGGTCAACATTGCTGTGTATCTGTCCCGCTCGATGTAAAATTTCCAGAGTGGGGTATGCAGCATATACCACCCCCCATGCAGCCAGTCGATTATTGGTATTCTCATAGGATCTGGCCCATTGTAATGCTGCATGGTCAGAGATCAGAAGGATATGTTCTCCCTCGATAAAGGGCTGGAAATGGACTAGTCCCTCTTTAGCGACTAACACTTCTCACTCCATGGCAGAGTAATTACATTCTGCTTTCTTGAGCGTGTGGCTCCAATAGGCAATGATGTGCTTGACAGTGACACTGGTGTCATCAAAATCTGAGGCCCAGGAATCCGTCCAAGTGAATTCTGGCTCCTTGGTTTTATAATGAGTAATGAAAATGGGCACATCTCGAGATTGATCGAAGGCTGATCTTGCTTGGGCATAGATTTTAGTATCTTTTAGGTCCTTGAGCATCATTTTCTGTATTTGTTGAAGACAACATCCCAGTCTGAAGTCCAAAATGTCCATGTATAGCTGATAAGGCATGCCACTCACGGGGTGTCCGAGTACTGGAGCAGAGCTCAACACAACCTTGATGTCTTCAAAAGCTCAGGCATGTTCAGAATCCCAAGTCCAATGGACTCCTTTCTCTAAGAGGTTGGAGAGTGGAGCAACCATCCAGGAATAAAATGGTATGTAAGCTGAGAAGTACAGAACCATCCCGAGGAAACATTGAAGATCTGCTATCTTGGCAGGCATAGCTAGTTCCAGTATGGCAGCGACCTTTTCTTGATGGGTCGAAAAACCAAGTCTAGACACCTTATGTCCTAGTAATAGAATTGAGTTATACCCAACATAGCATTTTTTGGGCAAGAGAGTGATTCCCGCTACAATTATGGCTTGTAGAACCTGGTCTAGATGCTCTAAATGATCGTCCCATGTCTTAGAAAAGATCACAATGTCATCAATATAAACTAGGCAGAATATCCATAAGTAAGGTGCAAGTATAGTTTGCATAACTCTCTGGAATATAGAGGGTCCATTACAAAGTCCAAAGGGCATTCTCCTGAATTGCCACAGTCCTTGATGGGATCTGAAGGCAGTCTTCAGTTATCTTCTTCTAACATTTCAAGTTGGGTAAAGCCGGCTAATGTGTCAAAGGAAGATAGGATGTTGGATCCTGAAAGCACTTGCATGATTTCAGACTGGCGTGGCAACGGGAATTCATTGGGAACTGTTAGGCTGTTCAACTTCCTATAGTCACTCACCACTTGCAGTTTCCCATTGTGATAGACAACAAAGGCTGGCACCCCCCAAGGACTTTTGGATGGTTTGATTACTGCCTGTGAGCCGAGTCAAGATTGGATGGTTGATCTTCATGAAATGTTCAAAATTAACACCCAGTGAGTTGTCTATTATCCTATAAATTGCGTAAGTCAGGGACTAACCCCACTATATACCTATACATTTGTTTACAGGACGTCAAGACTGGGTTACTAACTCCGATTTCGTAGGGCTTTCCTGGATTCGACCCCGGCCTGCCGCGACAACTCTGTAAGCATCCTACCTCGGATTTTATCAGCTGGTATGGATAAAATCCGGTGAATGGCGCCCCTGCAACGATGTAACTGTAAGTTTCTCTCGCTCCCGTACAGTTATACTTCGTACTGAGCTCATCCGATCTCCAGCCGCCCCAAGTCACGGTTTGGCTGTCCATCGGCAACACCCTCTGTGTCCCGTATGGCCGGGCTACACTCTGAGACTGATACAGGGTGTAGCCTGGCTACGAGTCCGACATAAATTCTGGTAAGCTCCCGTTCATGATAAATCTTTTGATACTTCATTCTGACATCTTGTTTAGATGATACATGAAGTACTAGCAAACAGACCTTTAAATCCAGCGACGTTCTTAAAGTTGACGAGTTGAACCAAGCCGGGCTTCACCTTTCCAGACCAAATCTTTTTATTCTTCTTGTTGACTTGTCTTTGCTTGCATCTTTTTTCGTTCTATTTCTTTTGGTTTTGGTTCCGATTACTTACCACTTGCTCTGCTGCCGACTTCTCTCAGACTATCAAGCTTATCGTGCTTGAAACATAAAATGTACCATATGTAATTTGTGAATACTCCAATACTAAGATTTGACACGCTCTGATAAGGAGACACTTGAATAAATACAAAATTGTGACCAGAATTGTTCGTACATAACTCAAGTGGCAACTACTCATAGACGCCTGGGCTTTTCCTAACACTTTGATCATCAGAGCTCCTTCAAAGCCTTTTTTCTCACTCAAATTCACACATTTAATCGTTCTCATGTCTACATAGTGATGATTTTATGAACTTAGTGACATTCCTTCTGTAGATCTCACGGCGGCCGACTATCGACATACAACGAGCGCTGTGGCACCTCAATGGCACTGGTTTCTTAACGTTAAAAGGTTGATTCTCACATATTTCTGTTTAAAATACATTTAATGTCCAACCTGCAGCGATATTAGGCCAGAAAGTTGCCAACAATGTCCAAGTAACGGGTTGTCTCCTCCCACCGGGGTGTATTGCTTGAATTGGCGAATTGAACCCACTTGCACTTCCGACTATTTAAAAAAAAATGATTTCACAGTTTTACCATGTTATTAATCGTAATATCTGTTGAGGGCGGCTAACGTTGATGTTATGTAGTTGATCAATTACGATTCATGTCTTCAACGTCCCGATGACATGGGAATCGTTTGGACCATTCTTATAATCAATTGTCCATGAGAATCGCCTATATGTGCGTATTATGAACGTACATGATGCTATACACCGTTGAACCTTTCGCCAGCGAGTTCAAAGTTGCGTCAAGCTCGTCGGGCCATGTTTCAAGCCTGCACACATGCAGTTTATAATATACTATGGTTTCTGCCTCATAATCCTTGCTATCCATCCTCCCTGAATCCCCATACCTCGTCAACCTATTATGGCCATCCTATGGTAGTCTCTTTCCTAACTTATATGGTGCCTGAACAAATAATTCCATCGACGCTGGAGAGTCGGATATGATAAGCTTGTCAAGTCCTTTCGGTTGACTGGTCGCGTAGTTGGCTCCCAGCATTACACTCCATAAATGTCCCAAGATATGATAGTCACTCTGGATACCTAGATGCCGAACCGGGTTATTTATGTAACTCAATATAGAACCGCTCCTCGGTCCAGAAGGTGCCATCACCCTGATTCTCTGGGAGATGCGTCGAGCGCCCACTTCCGATCTGGACATAAAATATGACAGGTATTCCGTGCGTTGAGACGAGGGCAGTGAAAACGAGGAGGTATTCGTGGCTGCCACCTGGGTGGAGGAAGAGAAATCGGGCGTCCTGGGAGTCCATTCGGCATCAAGCGACGGAGAGGATGAATTGGTATAAATGACTTTGGTGATACCAGGTCCCACAGGACAGTGCACTGTTTCCTGAGAGATGCGCCCGTAGCCAAGAAATCCAGCAGCTTTATTGGGTGAGGCAGATAGTTGAGTACCACAGAGGCTGAATGGTCACCAAGTATGGCTTGCCCACTGTTGGTCATTGGTACTCAGTATATAGGACAAGGGTTGTTTGAAGCATTTTACTTCACCATTTTCGACGATCTTCATGCCAATGCATGCATTTCGGGATGCTATGAGAGAGTGAGCATGATGCAGATGTCAGCCACTTTGGGAAAATGAGCTATAGCTATGCATATATCCACATGAACTGACGTATACCTCATCAAATTAACAGAGCACTAAAACGCTGCGAACTCCGTCTAACCCATGAAGCTGACGGCCTCTAATACCTCATATCTAAAGACGTTTAAGTATCTCAGCGAATAAATGTTTGCTATATTATACAATACCTAAAGACATTTAAGTACTATATACATAGATAAGTTTTGTTTCGTGATGAGGCAATAAACATATCACTTACTCTCAGCGAATAAACGTTCGCTGAGAGATAGCTAGGGAATACTACACGTATATAAGAGTACATTCGAGAGGAGATTGAACATATGATGCATTGCGTCTTTTCGAGACATTTTGTCCCACCTTTTTCATACACGCGTTTACTTCTGCAATACTCGTTATACCTAATAATATCTGCACTGGGGTCAGTGGCGGCCCTAAACTTCTCCAGACATGGGAACAAGAATGGCGTGTCAGGTTCGGTGGGGAGGAGGTGGATGAGGTGGATGAGGAGGGAGAGGAGGGTGATAATGATGATGGGGGTCAATGGGAGGATGAGGAGGAGGATGAGGAGGGTGGTGTGAGGAGGAAGGGAAAGGATCAAGAAAAATGCTGGTGCTGCGCCGGCGAATTCACCTGTGAATGTGGCTACCGTGACGCCTGATACAATCCATCCCTTTATGGTTCGCTGTCATTCCAGTGCACTGTTCCCTTGAGCTAAGCCCAACTACTCCTGTGGGATGTTACTGGTTGGGTGGCTCATTTACTTTACTAATACCACCCCCTGTACCAAACGACACATCTTCACTCTTCCTGATGGATCCTACTCTTTTCCATAGGCTCAGCCTGATGAAAACCTTGAGCCATCAATGGCAAATATTTCTTAAAGTCTTGTTACGACTGGACAATCCCGCCGGACTCCAGGCACTAACCCATACGCCCCCACATGCTACAAGCACCAATTGTCTGTTTATAGGATTTCCCGCCCGGACTCCGTTATGTCAAGACTCGTTACGTTCAACCTCATTATGACACATATCAGTCACCGGACTTCCCCTGGACTCCGTCTCTGTCTATGTCCGTCTTCGTCCCACGCATCAGTCACCGGTCCCCGCTTAGAATCCCGTCACCGCTCTAATCGAGCCCCATTCCCGTTTTAGTCAAATGACCTGTCACAATTTAGGACTCCGCTCCCGCTCCGTTTCCCGTTATGGGTTATGCTTTGTCACGATTCGGACTCCGCTCCGTTCCGTTCCATTCCTAACACCAATTTGGTGTTTACTATTCCCGTTTCATGTTTTGTTAGTTTTCGTTTCATTATTACTGGATTTGGTATGTCATGCATTCCACGGTCTATATAAACTGGCAGATGTTGTACATACAATCCAGTCAGAAAATTAGCTTAGATTCCCCCCAGTAATCTAATAATATTTTCCGCTCTAAAACCTTACTCAATTCACATCGCTCGCACTAGTCAGAGCCCACGGGCTCCGGCGCATCTATCTCTCTCAACCAACTCGACTCACGACCCACGACCCCCGACTTACAACTTATGACCCACGAACCCCGCCCGGATTCCCCGGGATCCCGTCTGTCCGTTTGAAATTGGACAACACGATCTAGCGAGGGCGCAGCCTATAAGCTGAAGCCAAGTCCTACCGGATATCCCGCGGGTTTCTCTGGAAACCCGGCCTGTGTGTGTATCCTAACAAGTCTTCAAACTGGCATGGCATATGTAGCAAGTTTGCTACCTCTCACTTATGGGGGCAACAGGTACAAGGTGGTGCCAAAAGGAGGCCGTACCAAAATTAATTTTGTGAAATCAACAAAATAAAATGGTTCAAATAATGAGTCCAGCGATGTTCTCAAAGTTAACAAGTTGAAGCAAATGAGCCTCCGACCTTTCAAACGAGGTCTTCCATGCCCTCTAGTCAAGCCTTCCTATTGCATTTACTCTTTAGACTGTCATTGTGTAACTACTGAAGCTTGTGACAGGTTCAATTTGGTTTCAGGAAGAAAAACCAAGCTCGCCAGAGATCTGTTCCGCATCAAGCGATGGAGAGGACAAAGGAGTATAGAACTTGAGAAGCACGAACAGTTGAGGGCCACAGAATATAAAAGATGAGTAAAGGGAGATTCACCCACTGTTAGTGGTTGGTACTTCATCAGTATATAGGAGAGTGGTTGTTTGTAAAATATTTTATCTCACCATTCTCGAAAGTCTTCTTGCCGATATGGGCGTTATGGAGGGCCATTTAGGGCAAACATAGTGCAGATGCTGGCCACTACGGTATAATGAGCTATGGCTAAACAAAGTATACTATATTATATGTACAAATTACTATCAGTAAAGACATCAGGTCTTATGCCTTGTATAGAAAGATCTGTACCAATCATACAGTTAAAGGATAAATCAGGGTATGACTGCAGTAGGGCAAGGAATCCCTGTTATACATGACAAACAGCATCCGGTTAGTCCAAGTCTGTAAATTGATTTTCGTGCAGGTCGGTACACACGACCGCATTAATGATGGCCCTAGGAGCTACTATCAGGAACTCATAACCAGACAATGTCAATGGAATCTGGCAATCAGATCTCAGTACTTTCAGGGAAGTGCCAGGAAGCATTTAATACCTTGCAATGGGCTAATGAGCTCACGCGACAACTCGAGGAAATGCCAGGATCATCACTGCAAAGCATTTATTCACTTGCTGAAGAGCGTAGCATGCACCTGGGACGATCGAAGGAGGATATGAAACCGGTCGTCCAATAGTAAGTAGTCGGGATTGACTGGGCTGGCCATTTCGTTTGACGGATTATGCTTGCTTAAGCTCGTCCAAAAGGCGACTATATTGGCCAATCCGCACTACATGTTTCTTACAGGAGATACAGAATGAGTTCTGATTATACCCATAAGTACTATAAAGGCGCCAGATACCTGACATACCTCCCGACATGCCTGTGGGGGGATCCACGCACTTAAGCATGCTATACGAATGGGATACGATGGCATCTACTAAATCATTGGCCGGGTTTGGGCATAAGAAAGTCTAGCTATATGACTTCTACGCAATCGCACCGGGCCTTGAAGTCTTCATTCTTCCGAATAAGCCTAAAAAGATGTTTTCCGCTCAGGTAGTCTACCGGAATAAAAGCTTACTCTTCTATTGTATATATGCATGGACGCTTTTACTTGATATCAAGGTAAAACAAAAACATAGAGGGAGGATTACATAAAACAAAGACCTCATAGGAAATTAGGGACTATCAAAGATAGATCGGACAAATTCCATTTGTCCGAGTTCTTTAGTGATCATAGGTCTCCCTCAATATGGCTTTGTGTGACCATCTCCCTTTATTGTTCATTAGCGCCTTCCCCCTTCTCTTTGCCTCTGTTCTTTCGTCTCCCATCTCACAGGATTCTTGCAGTATCTGTAACAGTTCTTTTTATTTACACGACCGTTGAACCTGTGAACTCGAAGGAGCAGGACGGGAAGGCGGACTACTTCGTTGCCCACGCGATACGATACGGCACATCCTGCCACTGCTGGCTTCGATGGGTGGCTCTTGCTCATACCAACCACCTACCAAAAGCTCTGGTTTATCTGCTGACAGCTCTTGCCTGTTCCCCAAAGTTTGCACATCATTTTGCCTTGCAGCGCCGAGCCACTGTTCCTCTCCGTCGAGTCAAAGGCGCAACCATCTTGGACCGCCGTACTACAATCGTCCCCTACTGATGGCGACTTCCTTCTTCCTCACGCTCATCTTTTCCCCCCTCGAGGGAGTCCCCCGCCTCGCCTCAACTCTGATCCCGGATCAATGTATATATCCAGGTGATGCCTCCACCCTCTCCGTGTATCTTATACCCTCAACCGAGATGCATGGGCCCCTTCCATGGCGTATTATCCGGAACGACCATTTGTAGACGCCCTGCTGCATATCATTGACCACGGTTGTGGCATAGGCTTCAGAGGTGACAGGACATGTGGCCAATCATGTATTAATATTCTTACTGCTTCTTCCAATGCAATTGCTTCTGATATTGGCACTTAGCTCCAGCGTGAGCGACTCCGATGTCCGTTTCTATCCCCTCCTTTACCTTATTTCCGTTCCTCACCACTTGGTGTCGCTACACGAAAGAATTCCACTAAATTTCGACGGATCCACCATCTCCCTTGGCGTAGTGGCTCCTCAGTCAATGACGGTATACCAATGCATACAACTACGAGCATGAGCACGAGCATTTCCGGCACCTCTTCAGGTTCAACCTCACGACACAGAGTCCTTTCAACAATCGGTGGCCCAGCACGAAGCCACACACTTGGACGACCTACACCTCAACATGAGCGTCAATTTTCCTTATGATAAATGGGGCATTGACTTCCATGCCGATATCTCCTCTTTCATATCCGACACTTCACATCAATTCTTTATCGGTCTCAATGCATGCATTCGAAAATAATGTGTGTCGCAAAGACGGAATATGTTGAGCGCGTGTCTCCCCCTACCCCCATCACTACGCATATATCCAAGTGGAATGGCCTCCTGTAGTGCCCCTTTCGTCGAGAACAGTGACGTAGTATACTTCAACAATAATTGTCCTAGATAGTGACCGGCAACTACCAACAGTAGGCGAACCACGCTTGGTCACCCTTCTTTGACTCTCAGCTGTCCACATTTCCCAATAAAGTCGCAGAACCTTTTGGTCAAGGACGCGTCTTCCGTATTCCGATTTCATCATTTCATGCCGAACCGAGCCCCAGCACACGCGATTTCTCTACCTCCAACTACATTGTCGTGTCATGAATCGAGATATAATCAGTGATATTCTATTTGTTCTCCACCGCAAGGAAATACGTAGTTTTTGGAGCTCATAAACCCTACTTCAATGCTGGTTAACGCGACACAAGGTCCGCTGGTCAACAGGGATGTACGAGCACCAGGACAACAGCAGAACAACATATTTGGTCTATCGAAGGGGGACCTTCCATTGCAAACGATCATTTCTTATGCAAAAAAACAGAAGTTTGTCATTCCCCAATATGTCTATATGTGTAGCTGATAATGATGGTTATATGTGTTATATTTTCTCACATCGGAAGCACAACCTTCGAAATGCGAGACGATACGGCATGTCTTGCTGCCCGAAACCTGTTGGCGGATCGCTGGATGAAAGGTTTAACGTGGTGTTGGCATATCGGAGTCCAGAGATAAGATCTAAATGCCATGGCTTCCTCCTTCATTTGGAGAGCAATATTCATACGAGATGGCACGTTTATTATTAATGTTGCTTGTCCTTCTTGGATGGTGTTGTAGAAAGAAGTGAGCAGCCAGATGATAGACCGCTCATTGGAGACGTTAAAAAGGATCTTGGTCTTACACTTCTCATTGGCGTGTGTACCAATGATAAACTTCAGTCATTTGGTGATGTGATCCGGTGAGAAGTGGTTCAAAGGTATTGGGTTACGACAGTGTTATCTCATGCCGTTCATACGTAGCATTGCGTAGGAATCTAAACAGAAAGTTCAAACAGCACCTACGATGTGTTGGTAATCAACCTGACATTCCTAGAATATTATAGAATATCTTGGAACATACTTAACATAGCTTTAGTAATATCTCTGTCATCCCTTCCAGAACCTTCTCCCCATAGATATAGATAATCCCCAGTAGTTTACTCATAGATAGAAGCCAAGTTATATTCTAATATCTACTGTGGTCTGCGCAAGTTCCCAATACGATGTCCCTCACACCACAAATCACGGAGAGCTACCCCTTGAGAGTCTCTGAAAGAAATAATGACTAAGCAATGGATTTTCTACGGATTCTGGCCTTGCGACAGTCGCTTTGTGGAGAATGCACGAGTGACCATATTATGAGAATTAGCGAGTCTAGTAGCAGCGAGAAGTAGGAGCTTAACAAGGGTCAGCAATATTGTGGAAGCCATGGCTTTGGCTCCGTCCGCGATGTAGTCGTCTGAGTTTGCTGATTCTGTGTCTGAGCCACTAGGGTATACTGTGCTCCAATCCCTTTCTATTATATCATGCTAATAGTTATTTCAGATACATATCAGCGAGGAACGAGTGTCCTATGCATAATATCTATTAGCAGGCCACAGGCTACAGTATTGTTATCATGGTGTACAAGTGACTGTCCGGTCGCCCTGAGTGCCATATGTAAGTGGTGCATTGCACTTGGTGCAGTTTTCCTGACGGCTTGGCGTTTCAAGGATAATAAAAACGGCATCAGAGACAGACAGAGATCGACACATGCTTTGGGGAATGTCATCAAAAGCATTCTGCATTCACAAATGTGGACAAGAGACCAAGGAAGGTTCTGACGGGGGTGGAGGCACCGAGGTTGGTCTTTCATCCGCCTAGGTTGGGAGTGGTGCAGCAGCAGCAACAACAGTAAGTTGCACGACAAGTATAAGCATAGTAGAAATAGTCGTCCCAACCTCAACATCTCCTTGCAGCATTTGTATTATTCAGCTTCTCATTATCCAGCTTCTTCAACACGGCTCCGTCCTCCTACTCCTACTCAAACGCACACACAAACACACCGGAAGTGTTCTGACACCTCTCCTCCTCCTTCCCAAGCTTCTTTCACTACGCCCACGCGGCAGTGCAGGTGTTGGAGGGTGGGAGGGTGGCTGGTCACACGGCTGCGGACGAGGGTGGGATTAGCGATGAGGATGTAGATGAGAAGGCGACTAAGCATGGCCATGACGGTTTTGATGGTTTCAATCCCAAGCGCACCCGGCGAGACGAGTGCGAGTGGTACGTTCGGGGGGCTTTTGAGGGTCGGTGTGGGGCGCGTTATGACGGAGATGGGGTTAGGGAAGGGGAACGGCTTGCATACCACGGCCCGTGGCATTAGGATGTGGAGGTGCGCTGCGGAGAGGATTGTTTTAAGGGGTGAGTTAATTTTCTTCCTCTTCTTTTGTTTATCTGTGCCGTTTTGCACTCCACCACATATAGTCTCTTATTCCGAGCTATCTCGACCCCGCTGCTTTATATGACTTTCCGTTCTGTCCCGCTTTTTAACCCTATCTTAATATCAGCGTAAACTCTGTCACTGACGCACATACGTTTGTCACCTAGGTCCCTCCAAAACATCGCTAATCCAACGTATTCAAACGTATCTTTCATTCTCGGCTTTAAGGGGTGAGTTAATTTTCTTCCTCTTCATTTGTTTATCTGTGCCGTTCTGCACTCCGCGACATATAGTCTCTCATTCCGAGCTATTATTCTGCTCTACCCGCTGCTCTATATGACTTTCTGTTCTGCCCCGCTTTGTAATCCTATCTTAATATCAGCGTAAACACTCTTACTGACACGCATACGTTTTTCACCTAGGTCCTTCCAAAATATCGCTAATCAAACGGATTAACACGTATCCTTCCTTCTCGGCTGCTCTTCGCGTGTCCTCTGCATCGCGCCCTGCCTGTACATCCACCTTGACGCCATCCATCAATCCGTCCTCCGTTTCACCCTCTATCACGTCCCGCGCCTCAGACCAAATAACCCTCGCGCTCTTCGCCCTGCCCATTTCGAGCAGCATGGCCGAAAGACGATGGAACGAAGCTAGAAAAGTGGGTGATACCACAGCATTTGAGAAGTCAGTCCTTGAAATGAGCGTAGAAGAGGCGGTGGGGGTCGTTAAGAGCTCTTATGGGCACCCGCAGCTGCTTCCGACCACGACCACTCTGTATCTGTACCGAGGCCTACATTCCCCCTTACACAGAGGCAGTCTCCTGCACAACATATCGCATCATACACCGTTGGTTTGAGGACTAAGAATATTGCTGCGAGACAGTTTGTAGAGTGTGTTAATATAGGGAGTGGGGCTGGGGTCGAGGCCGGTACGGGTGTGGGTGATGAAGAAGATAGAACCCAGACTAAAAATCAACATCAAGGCCCGCTGTTCAAGCCCAAGGCAACTCTGCAGATCAAACACCAGAAGCACATACGCGCGCACTATCTCATCCTCTATTCTCACCGTGTCCGCTGCGTCTGCTGGCAGTACAACAACAGCGGCAACTCTAACTTGAACCACAACAGGACCCCCGGGGCGCTCCCCGCCATAACCACCACCACAACTGTACCCATCCCAGCCCCCTCGTGCCCCAAACCTCCCGCAGGGATGCTCTTTCCTTTACGACGCGCACTGCGTAGCACGGCGTTCGACTTGACGCCTGATATGGGGGATGCGAGGGACATGATTGTTGATGGGTGGGGGCTTGTTGAGGTGAGAGTTGTTTCTTTGTTGGTGTTGACTTCGTTGAATATACGCTTGGCGGTGAAGTGTACGTTAATCGTTTACGATGGATGGAATCTGCTGTGGGTTCAACTAAAATGGTGATGTATTGGTGTGCGACGGATGGATAGTTTTCTTTCAAGTTAGACCATTCCTTGTTCCTTCCTTGATATCGTTACTCCTTACTTTTTCTTCCTCCCTTTTTTTGTTTCTTGTTACATATTCTTTTGAGGTTACTTGGGCTTCGTCCCTGCCAACGTAGTCATACGATAGGTGGGCTTTCCTATCTTGTATAAACGTAAATATTCAATAGATATGTATTCAAAACAAAAAAAAAACAAGCAAATCTGCCCAATACTCCAGCACGCACAGAAAAACCACCAAAACAAATATTAATTATTCGTACAACCAAAAATACCCAATGGACAAATATATTCAAAACTAAAATATATAAATCTGAATATTAATATGGTCAAAAAAGTACAAATCCGGAAACTATTTTTTCATTGGGACATCAGCGGAGTCACGATAATTCTGAATTATTTATGGACAAAAATAATTATCTTTATCTTTATTGATCGATTTAATTAAACCATATCGGCCGATACCGAACACAGCCTCCATTTGCCAAAAGTCACAGAAAGACCAGACGGTCAAGGAAAGAATTCCGAAGCATCGATATTAAATTGATAAGGTCACGTGTGATGATCGATGAACGCGGGATCGTCCGCTTTAAGCTCGGAGCTCCTTGCCCGGAGACGCTTCTTGCCCTTTAATGGCGCTTAATCTGACATGCGTTTCGCAGGGCTCACCTGGTGGGTGAGGGCTGAAACAGCCGGAATAACTGGCTCAAGTGAGGAGACTGTCTAATCACGACAAACATGTATTGGTGTTTATATCTTAGCCGTAGAAAGGGGACTGAGTAAATTCATTGACGACGCAGCCTCCTTCGTGACTGGCTTAGTCGTAGGATCTATGGCATCGGTAGTGCATTGACTTGGTATACATGAAACCTGTCACACGACGTCATGTGGGGCTAAAGATTGGCGGAAGTTGCATCCAACCAAAGGGGGATGAAGAGGATAGCTTGGTGGGGCGATTCCGGCGGAAGCCCTTCGTCAGGAGATTAACGGATAAAAATTAATATTCACAGGCAATCATGCGGGCGATAATTGGGTAGCGTCCATGTATCCGCGGATTTGTTGGGTATATGCGCTTTGCATATTAGTTGCGCGGATTATTCATAACAAGGTACTCAAATAAACGCCCTTGGGATCCTACCAGCATTATACATCGATATCGAGATGATATAGGCAAGTATGTACGAGAATGCGAAAGGGCCAGGTAGGCGACGGGCGCTTGTTCTGTACGAACGCTTGTACAGTTCAATTGTAAACAACTCCGAAACTTGTTAAGGACCTAAAGCCCATGCCTGACGTAATTGGACGAAGCGATGGCATCAAATCACCCGGCGGCACCTCGGCAAATGTTCCGAAACTCCGCCTTAACTATTGTTTCCATTCTTCAAGTCAAAACCGGCCAAAATACCAATATTGGAACGGCCCGTGATTTTTGATGGGTTGTGCCCGCCTAGCGTCACTAGTTTTCTAACCCAAACATAAGCAAAATTCATGCAATCTCGTAGAAAACGCAAAAGAGAGCTACGCCACCTTCCCAGGCACAGGTCCGCATTTGGAAATAAACTTTCAAGCGACACTTTTGCTCGTTTGCAACCACAATTTCTTCGACAACCGTCTCTTGCGGCACCTTTTGCCTTGCAGCCGAAATTTAGCACAATCGCAAAACGCCACATTAGGCGCCCGCCGCTATCGAGGCCCCGCTGTTTATCTTGCCGATTGAGTGTCTGCCAAGCGATCTTGTGACTGTAATTAAGCTTCTGCATGTCATAGCGAAATTAAAGATGCGCCTCGCGCATCGGGGCATCGTGGTATGCCAAAGTCCAGTTCCTACCATACGCTTGGCGTTCCTGTGGTCAGTTACCCACATACTTTACCTGACTTATCTCTAATGGGGCTCTTTGCACAGGTGATTCTAAATATTGCATTCCAAACATCACAGATGTACCCAATCTGATAATACCGTGCGACAAAGGTCCGGATAATATCTTGTGACGAAGTTCCGACTATCAGCAGGACGCATGATCCGCGAAGTTTACTTGTAAGCTTGTGACTTGAGCAGATAACTCAAATCTATAAACCATATTAATGATAAGTGTTCACGTGATGTAATAAACTACGTATATATCCCCCTTGTATTCATTTAATTTCTCACTATTTGACTGGCGCCCTCACACTCTTTTGGGAACTATGGGGCGTTACTTGGTGGAGACACGACAAGAAAAGCCGCAAGATCACAACAACATCGAGCTCGTGGTTATACCCGAGAGCTCTGTCTGGGGCTCTAGATAGCGTATGCTTCAGTGAATAATACGATGCATGTTATACTGAAATTATATGTGTGAGGAGCTGAGCTCCGCTTGTTTTCAAAGCCGAAATGATCTCTATAAGCACCTGCATTGCATTGGTAAGCAATGTATTATCAATGATTTTTGGAGACAATAAGGACTACGAGTATTTTGACCGCCATAACCTACATCTCAAACTCATCACTATGACTATGAAAGATCTTGCGTATGACGTTGGAGCTATAGCTCACGTCCTGCTTCTGTTATTCGGAATTTATTATGGACTTGGACTGGCTACAGTGTAAGCTCATCCTCCTCGCCTTCCACACGCCACGCTGACATCCCCATGTAGCATTTCAGGCCTTATCCAGTACACCGTCCACATTGCCGTCCACGCCATGCGTGACCTTGGCAGATTTGCCAGCTGCCTTCCCTCTCTTATTGGCCCTTTGTCAATGAAGGCGAGTGGGGTTGTCTTCAACAAGCTGATCGTCCCTCTGGAACCGCACAATCGGTTGGAGGCCCTCCGCCTCCTCTACTCTATCGCGACCAGGGTCCTCGGGCCATCACCCACACCTGCCGACGCCCCGCAATTTACTTGGGGTTCAAGATCCCTGGCGCTCTTCAAGGTCGTCACAGGAGCGAAGATCGACCGGCATTCTGCCCGTCTCATTACTAGTTGGTTGCCCGTTGGCGCCAGCTCCTATTTGGAATTGCGGACTTGTTATCGTCAAAGGTGAGTCAGCTACATTGGGATGACATGCTGTATGACCTGACTATTTTCATAGTCTTCCTCCGGTTCAGTACTCTCTTTCACAGACAATGTCTGTGATACCGGCGATGCTGTTCCAACTTCCTATGACGGCAGACGTTATGGATCAGGCTGTCCGGGTCTTATTTGGAGTTCAAGAGTATGTCGACGCAGAGGTTTGCCCTGAGGTCACGTCAAGGTGAGTCTGCATTTTTTTCTTTATATCTCAACCGTTGATAAGCCGCACACGCGTACAGAATCGCCTCGACTGCTGCATCCATCATCGCCATACTCACATTGCTCGTCCTTGAGCTATTGTGCAGTCCTGTCCGGAGTGGTTGCCGTCGCGTGTGTGGGGCCCTCATAGGGCTTAGCTTGTATACCGTCTACTGGTTACTTGCGACCCTGCCCACTATTCGGCATTCCATCCACAGGATATCGGCATACTCCTGTATGTGGGTATGCATAGTACTCAGGGCGGGTTATTGGTCATGCACCTTTCTGGCAACTCTCATTACTGCAGTTGCCTCCCCCCCTGCGATAATCCCACCTCCCGTTGCCGCGCCCCTCCGGTTGCGGCCCCCCTCCCGTTGTCGCGCCCCTCCGGTTGCGGCCCCCTCCGTTGCGGCCCCCTCCCGTTGCCGCGCCCCTCCCGTTGTCGCGCCCTCCGTTGCGCCCCCCCTCCCGTTGCCGCGCCCCCTCCCGTTGCCGCGCCCCCTCCGTTGCGGCGCCCCTCCCGTTGCCGCCCCTCCCGTGTCGCGCCCCCTCCCGTTGTCGCGCCCCCTCCCGTTGCCGCCCCCTCCGTTGTCGCGCCCCTTCCGTTGCGGCACCCCTCCCGTTGCCGCGCCCCTCCGTTGCGGCACCCCCTCCCGTTGCCGCGCCCCTCCCATTGCCGCCCCCCTCCCGTTGTATTCCCCCCTGCGCCAGCGCCCATTCAAGCCACAGCCAGGGTCGTCAACAAGGATACCAGGGACGTCGACGACGATGCGGCACCCCCTCCCGTTGCCGCGCCCCTCCCGTTGCGGCACCCCTCCCGTTGCGGCCCCCCTCCCGTTGCCGCGCCCCTCCCGTTGCGGCCCCCCCTCCCGTTGTCGCGCCCCTCCCGTTGCGCGCCCCCTCCCGTTGCCGCGCCCCTCCGTTGCCGCGCCCCTCCCGTTGCGGCCCCCCTCCCGTTGCGCACCCCTCCCGTTGCCGCGCCCCCTCCCGTTGCGGCACCCCCTCCCGTTGTCGCGCCCCCTCCCATTGCCGCCCCCCCTCCCGTTGCATTCCCCCCTCCAGCGCCCATTCAAGCCACAGCCAGGGTCGTCAACAATGATACCAGGGACGTCGACGAGGACGTCGACGACGATGCACCAACACAAAAAGGTGCCAACGAGGATGCCGAGGTCGTCAACGAGGTCGCCAATGAGGTTGCCGATACGGTCGTAGATGAGGTCTCCAACGAGGTCGCCAATGGGGACGACAAGGAGAACGAAGGGACTCCAAAGGCGAAATACTTTATGTGAGTCCCGCCAGTGATCTCCCTTACACGAACTAATATTGACATCTTGTCAAAAGGAAGCATTATTGGATACATGGTTCGCTAACACCTCGTCGATCCAGTAAGAAGAACCTCAAGCCAAACGACACCATGGACACAAACTCCAATGAAAGAGGAGACCCGCCAGCCCGGGTAGACGGGTAAGGTTCTGTTTCATCAATTTCGGCGATTATACTTACCCCTCTATCGTCTAGGAAAGCCATGAGTTCCATGGTGAGACAGCACTTGGGCCTGAACTCAATTGGTGGCGCCAGGACTCGGAGGGCGGAGGCGAATGCAGCGATGGATGAGAGACAGAGGAAGTAGCAGCGGGGGATGAGAGGTTGGGCAGCAGGGTATGGGCAGCAGGGACTGAGGCCGGATAGACTTCTTTCTTTTCCAGTTTTTCTTTCTTCTTTTCTTTCTTTTGGTATTTCTTTCTTTCTTCTTTTCTTTCTTCTGGTATTTCTTTCTTTCTATTCGTTTCTCTGGTTTATGGGGTCGCTTGGTTTTGACTCGTATATTTAAGAACAAGGTGCGCCGTTATTATCATCTTTCCTGATGTATTTACTCATTCATTGACGTTAAGCTGTGTCTGTTTCGTGAGTATTGTGTCTTCGGAGTTTCCTAGGTCGAGTACTTGCTGTGCAAGCACTTGGGACGTCACCGAGGAGGTGCTGCATGTTGGACAATTAAACGTACGTTCATTTATTAAAGCTTCTTAATCCTTTCTAACGTTGCCTTCCCTCTTTCTTCCTCTTTCAGCGGCTTGGGTGCAACGGGGCATCCGCGCAAGGGCTTACCCCAGCAACTCCCGACTGCTGAGTACATAACATTCTCATTTATTTTGATCTCGTCTAACACACATTTTTTTTAGTACGTAACCGAGTCAGGACTACCCCAGCATCCATCGCCCAACAACTCCACAATGGTGACACTGAAGACCCACTGAGCGACGCAAGGCTGGACAGCGGACCCCAGGAAATGTCCAAAATGACACCCAGTGAGTCCATTGTCCTATATATTGCGTAATTTAGGAACTAACACCACGACACACCTACACATTTGTTTGCAGGACGGACCGGGTTACTAACTCCGATTTCGTAGGGCTTTCCTGGTTTCGACCCCGGCTTCCTGCGATGAGATGAACTCTGTTAGCATCGTACCTCGGACTGTGTCAGCTGGTATGGGTAAAATACAATGGTGGCCCTTCAACGATGCAACTGTAAGTTTCTCTCGCTCCCGTACAGTTATATTTCGTACTGAGCTCATCCGATCTCCAGCGGCCCCAAGTAACGGTTTGGCTGTCCATCAACAGCACCCCTCTGTGTCCCATATGGCCGGGCTACACTCTGTATCAGTCTCAGAGTGTAGCCTGGCTACGAGTCCGACAGAAATTCTGGTAAGCTTCCGTTCATGATGGGTCTTTTGATACTGCATTCTGACATCTTGTTCAGATGACACATGAAGTACTAACAAACAGACCTTTAAATCCAGCGACGTTCTTAAATTTGACGAGTTGAACCAAGCCGGTCCCAGACCAAATATTTTTATTCTTCTTGTTAACTTTTCTTTGATTGCATCATTTTATGTTCTATTTCTTTTGGTTTGGGTTCCGATTGCTTCCACTTACTCTGCTGCCGACTTGTCTCAGACCATCAAGCTTATTGAGCTTGAAACATAAAATGTACCATATGTAATTTGTGAAGACTTCAATACTACAGCTTGATACGCTCTGATAATATACCTGAATAATAGAAAGTTGTGACGGATAATTGCTCATACATAAGTTAAGTGGCAGGTACTCAGGCGTACTAGACAATATAGACGGCATACTTACACATCTTCCCACCTTCCTGATGTGGACTCCTCCTGACGCTCTGGTCCTTAGAGCTCCTTCAAGCCTTTTTTCTCACTCAAATCCACACATTTAATCGTTCTGATGTCTACAACGTGATGATAATTTTATGATGGTAGTGACATTCCTTCTATAGATCTCACCGCGGTCGACTATCGACATACAAAGAGCGCTGTGGCACCCCAATGGCACTGGTTTCTAAACGTTACAAAGTTTATTCTCACATACTGCTGTTTACAATACATTTAATTTCCAACTTGCAGTGATATTAGGCCAGAAGGTTGCCAACAATGTCCAAGTAACTGGCTGTCCCCTCCCACTGGGGTGTATGGCTCGAATTGGCGAATTGAACCCACTTGCACTTCGGAATATTTTTAAAAAATGGTTGTACAGTTCCATCCTGTGCTTCATCGTAGTATCCATTGAGTACAAGCGTGCTAACGTTGATATTATGTAGTTGGTCAATTACGGACCATGTCTTCAACGTCTCGGTGACACGGAATTCGTTTGGACCATTCCTATAATCAACCGTCGATGAAAATACCTAGATGCGCGTATTAATAACGTACATGGTGTCATAAATATTTGGTTCCTTCGTCAGCGAGTTAAAAATTACGGTGAGCTCGTCTGGTTCATATTTCAAACTTGCACATATGCAGCTTATGAAAGACCATGGTTCCTGCCTCATGCTCTTTGTTACCAATAGTACCTTCATCCTCTTACCTCGTGAGTGTATTCCGGATATCTTGAAGCAGCCTCTTTCTCAGCGTATTCTCTGCCTGAACAAATAATTCCATCGACGCCGGAGATTCGGATATGATGAGGTTGTAAAGTCCCTTCGGTTGACAGGTTACGTATCTAGCTCTCAGTGTTATACCCCATCAATTAAGTGGCCCAGGATATCAAAATCACCCCGGACTCCCGGATGGCGCACCAGGTTATCCAACTCATCGCAGAACAGCTACTCGGTCCAAAAACGCGCTATGCCCCTTCTTCCTCTGGAGACGCGTTCGAGCACCCAGTCCCCACCTCTGTTACAGAATAATTCTAATGGGGGGCTCTTCACGGTTGAGACGAGGTCAGTGAGCGCAAGGGACGTCTTTAGCAACGGTACCACCGGGGAGAATTACTAAGGGTCACTGTTTGGACTTGAGATCGCCAACGACCTTAAAGCATGTCTTGGAAGACCACTAGTCTATAGACCATAGCTGAGATATGGAATTCAGCGTAGCTCTCGGGCGACTTTCGGTACGGGAGGCGTTGGGGGGCGGTGTTTCTGTCGAGATTCGTCCGCAATGTTACATGATATAACACAGTTGTATCCGAGTTTCTATGATCCGCTTCCCATCAGATCTCATCATAAAATGGCTACAAATTATCACTGTAATTCTCGCACTTTAAGTAGGAACGGAGAGACAAGGGTCCTTTTGAAGCGTCTCCAAAGAGTGGGCTAGCATCTGGTTTCTCACCCCTTTAACAACATTTTTCAAGAAGAACAAGGAATATCATTAATATTTGTCTCGTCCATCTACATATACAAATAGATTGCCGCCTTCTGAGTGAGAGCAACCCACAAGGCAGGGGAAAGCCATACTATGTATAACCCATTTTTCATACCCGGAAAATCCACGTCGACCTTCTCACCGAGAAATCCCTTCTACAGGTTCCGGGTAGCAAGACACGCCAAATCTTCTCGCATTTGAAAGGTTGCGCTTCCGATATGAGGAAGTATAACATATATACCTATCGCGATCAGTTTGAACATATAGACAGTTTGGAGATAACTCAGACTGCTGTGGCTTGAGGAAGGGATGATCATCCACATCGGAATGTTCGCATTCGATAACAGCAAGCTCTACACCAAATAGCCTGTTCTGCTGCTAGTACATTGGTGGAACTACCGGATCTCGTGTCGTGTTGTCCAGCATGGAAAATCGCTTTGTGAGCTCCAAGAACTTCGGATTTTCTTGCGGTGCATGTGACGAATAGAATATCGTTCATCATATCTACATGAGGGATTTGGGAATGTCTACACCCATTATGTAGACTCCCTAGCCTCCCTATATCTATCGTAAGCTTTTACAACGACCAGTAAATAGGGATCTTGCAAAAGTAGTGTGTCTCGCCGAGTCTAGCCGAGCTAGCTAGGTCTCCTAGATGGCTCTAGAGAATATAGACGGCATACTTACTGATCTTCCCACTTTCCTGATGTAGTGCGACTCATGGTACGATATTGTAATTGGAAAGAGAGAAATGATCAGAAATCGGGCGTGCTGGGAACTAATTCGACCTCGAGCGATGGAGAGGATGGATTGGGATAGATGACCTTTGTGATACCAAATGTCGTAGGACGGTGCACTGTTGCTTGGGAGATGCGGACAGTTCAGAGGATGAATGATGACCATAGTTCACCCAGTGTTCGTAGTTGGTAGTCAGTGTCTAGGACAGTGATTGTTAAAGAAGTATTTTCACCTGGCTGTTCTAGATGATCTTCATGCCAACACTGGCACTACGGGAGGCCATTTCACCCGGGCATCTGCGTAGTTGTAATGGTAGGGTGGGGACAAGTCCTTAGACAGAAGTGAGCAGCCAGATGATAGACCGCTCATTGGAGACGATAAGAAGGATCTTGGTCTTACATTTATTATTGGTGTGTACGCGCACGTGTACCGATGGTAAACTGCAGTCATTTGGTGATGAGATTTGGTGAGAAGCGGTTCAAAGGTATTCGGTTACGACAGTGTTATCTCATGCCGTTCATATGTAGCGTTGCCTAGGAATCTCAACAGAAAGTATAAACACCACCTACGATGTCCCTCACACCAAAAATCACCGAGAGCTACCCAGAGTCTCTGAAGAAATAATGACTAAGCAATGGATTCTCTACGGATTCTGGCCTTGCGACAGTCGCTTTGTGGAGAAGTCGTGAGTACCAGATAAGTAGGAGCGGGCACTAAATGTTGAATCGACGAGGTTATTAACAAGTTTCAGCAATATTGTGGGGATCAGAACTCACATGTTCCCCGAGCCATGGCCTTGGTTCTGTCCGCCATGTAGTCGTCTAAGTTTGGTGATTAGTATGCGTCTGTCTCTGAGAGCCACTAGGGTTTGTTCGCGATCCAGGTCTTCTCACTCCACCCAACGTATGCTATATTCACTCATCGGTCATGCAGAACAGCCGCTTTGCTGAAGCCGAAAAAGATGGTCTGAGGCTGAAAATATCTGGTTCGGGTTGGGAACTATCGTGTGCTGTATTCGGGTACCGCTCTTCAGGGGAATAAAGATGATTTTATGGCCTTTGCGGTCCTCAAGAATATATCAGAGGTTTTGTAAATCTTGCCCAGGTACTTTCGACAGTCTAAGCCAGTCTTTTATCACTGAAAATCCTTCTTCCCACTCGAAAACAGAGTATATTGGAAGTGACTCTGGGCTGTTTAATGTCATAGAAATGGATTCTTAATTCACAAATGCGGAGAAGAGAAAGAGGGGGAGACCATCGAAGGTTCTGACGGCGGTGGAGGAACCGAGGTTGGTTTTTCATCCGCCTGGGTTGGGAGTGCAGCGGCAGCAACAGCAAGTTGCGCAACAAGTATAAGAACAGCAGAAACAGTCGTCCCAACCTCAACCATCAAAATATCTCCTTCCCGCATTTGCATTATTCAACTTCTTCAACACGGCTCCGTCCTCCTATTCCTCCTCAAACGCACACAGAAACACATACTCCGGAAGTGTTCTGACACCCTCCCCTCCCTCTTCTCAAGCTTTTTTCACTACGCGCACTACCTTACTTCTCATAATCTGGACACCCGTCGAAATGATAAACACCCTCGTATCCGTGCTTCTCCTCGTTTCCCTCGTCAGCGGGTATTTATCGCAGAGGGTTAGCGCGTCTGTTTGTGCAGCCTCCGGCGGCGGTGCAGGTGTTTGAGGGTGAGAGGACTGCTGGTTACACGTTTGCGGATGAGGATGAGACTAGCGATGAGGATGTACATGAGCAGGCGACTAAGCTCGACCGTGACGGTGTTGATGGTTTCAATCCCAGTGTCGAAAGCGCACCCGGCGAGACGAGCGCGAGTGGTGCGTTAGGCGGGCTTGTGAGGGTTGTTGTGGGGCGCGTTCTGATGGGATAGCGCTAGGGAGGGGGAACGGTTTGCATGCCACGACCCGTGACATTAGGATGTGGAGGTGCGCTGCGGAGGGGATTGTTTTAAGGGGTGAGTTAATTTTCTTCCTCTTCTTTTGTTTATCTGTGCCGTTCTGCACTCCGCGACATATAGTCTCTCATTCCGAGCTATTATTCTGCTCTACCCGCTGCTTTATATGACTTTCTGTTCCGCCCCGCTTTGTAATCCTATCTTAATATCAGCGTAAACACTCTTACTGACACGCATACGTTTTTCACCTAGGTCCTTCCAAAATATCGCTAATCAAACGGATTAACACGTATCCTTCCTTCTCGGCTGATCTTCGCGTGTCCTCTGCATCGCGCCCCACCTTTACATCCATCTTAACGACATCCATCGGCCCGTCCTCCGCTTCACCCTCGATCACGTCCCGCGCCTCAGACCAAATAACCACTGCGCTCCTCGCCCTGCCCAGCCGAAAGCCGATGGAACGAAACTAGAAAAGTGGCTGATACCACAGAATTTGAGAAGTTAGTCCTTGGAATGAGCGTAGAAGAGGCAGCGGAGGTCGTTAAGAGCTCTTATGAGCACTCGCAGCTGCTCCCGACCACGACCACGTCTGGATCTGTATCTAACCCTACCTCCCCCTCCTGCACAGAGGCAGTCTCCCCCACAACATATCGCATCTGACACCGTTCGTTTGAGGACTAAGGAGGTTTCTGCGAGACAGTTTGTAGAGTGTGTTAATATCGGGAGTGGGGCTGGGGTTGAGGCCGGTACGGTGTGGGTGATGAAGAAGACTGAACCCAGACTCAAAATCAAATCAAAGGCCCGCTGTTCAAGTCCAAGGCAACTCTGCAGATCAAACACCACAAGCACATATGCGCGCACTATCTCATTCTCATTCTCAATGTTCCGCGGATGACATGACAGTTCTTAGAGCGGGCAAAGAGCTTGGGGGGCGGGCTTGCGGATCTCACGCGCACGATTGATAATTGCGCGGGTTCGATCGGTGTCGGCATAACTGGGGTCTCTGTTGCTTCAGGTGCAAGCCCTGGTTTAGGCATGAGCATAAGCGCTATTTTTCCATCAGCGTACCTCTACCTTTACGAGTTGAGCGCTATTCTGGAGGAGAGCGAAAGCGAGTGTAGTAGTGAGGCCGAGGAGGATGGCGTGAGCGGCGTTGGCGTACGAAGGGAAGAAGACATGGTACGGGATGCGAAACCTATAATGATGGCAACGATGCTCTATCGGTATATTATCACCGTGTCCGCTGCGTCTTCTGGCAGTACAACAACAGCGGCAACTCTAACCACAAATACAACAGGAATACAGGGGTTCTCCCGGCCATAATCACCACCACAACTATACCCATCCCAGCCCCGTTGTGCCCCAAACCTCCCGCCGCGATGCTCTTTGCTTTACGACGCGCACTGGGTAGCATGGCGTTCAACTTGACGTCTGATATGGAGGATACGAGGGACAGGATTGTTCATGTTTTAGCACATATGGGGAGAGTGCAGGGAGGGTGGGGGTTTGCTGGGCTGAAAGTTGTGTTGACTAGGTCGAATACCCGTTTGGCGGTGAAGTGTACGTTAATCGTTCATGATGGATGGAATCTGCTGTGCGTTCAACTAAAATGGTGATGTATTGGTGTACAACGGATGGATAGTTGTCTTTTCAAGTTAGACGATTCCTCGTTCGATATCGGTACTCATTTCTTTTTCTTCATCCCTTTTTTTGTTTCTTGTTACATATTCTTTTGAATTTAATTGGGCCTCGTCCCTGCCAACGTCGTACGATAGGTGTTCTTTCCTGTCTCGTATAAACGTAAATATCTGTAATCCCGTCGTCAAATGGGATCACTGGGTCCGGTCACACGGGTTGATAGGACCACGGTGTATTGCTCGATGAACTAGCGGGCAGTATACATGGCAGGCAGCGTACAGTAAGTCTCAAGAGATGGAAAACTACCTAGACTATATATATGTGCTACGAAAAAAAAGGACGGAACAATAAGGACGGAACAATAAGAATGGAACAAAAGGAAAATGCGTAAGACTGGGGCGCCAGGCTTACAATATCTAATAGATATGTATTCAAAACTAAAACAAGGAGATCTGCCCAATACTCCAGCACGCACAAAAAAACCACCAAAACAAATATTAATTATTCGTACAACCAAAAAATACCCAATGGACAAATATATTCAAAAACAAAATTCGTATATTATTAGTATGGACAAAAAAGTACAAATATGGAAACTATTTTTTCAGTTTGATGTCAGCGGAGTCACGATAACTCTGAATAATTTATGGAAAAAAATAATAGTATTCATATTCATTGTTTTAGATCTAATCAAACCATATCCGCCGATACCCTACACAACCTCCATTTGCCAGCAGCCACAGAAAGACCAGACGGTCAGGAAAGAATTCCGAAACATCGATATTAAATTGATGAGGTCACGTGTGATGATCGATGAACACGAGATTGTCCGCTTTAAGCTCGGAGCTCCTTGCCCGGCGATGCTTCTTGCCTTTGAATGGCGCTTAATCTGACATGGATGACTCTTGGCTATGATAGGCAAGTCGCTGCGTTTCGGAAGGCTCAGTGTCGGTCATAGGAGGCCGTGGGTTGTGGAAGTCGGGCAGATATTGAAGATGTTGTCACGTATTGTTCATTCTGTCACCGTGTTCGAGACACATACACATGCCTTCCTTGCTCTTAGTGATGACTATCCCTTTGAATATCAGCGAGCAACGCATGTCCCGTAAAATTACTTAGGAGTGTCACGTTTGTTGATGTTTGCATTAGTAGACGTGCTGTTGTCAGAATTTATACGCTATGTGATGATAAACGCGGCCTTGAACAACTGCGGTGCGGCCGCACACACTGGGGGAACACAGTTGGTTAGCTGTACACAGGGAACAACCAGTAGCCTGATAACAGATACTTGAACATTCCCGATCGCACAAACTTTGTATTCCACAAACACTTTAATCTTGTATCCTTTTTCCCTTGCCTTATCTATCCCCGATGATGGACTTTGACGTTCTCCGTAGTGTTAACTTTTCGGCGAAAATATGACCAGACCTATAGAGGACGAGCGCAATACTGTCTGAGTTATATTGTTGGTTATAGGGGGTCTCATGCGTAACTACGGGATTATATACTCAGAAACAAGAGCGGTAATGAATGTGGGTCATAATGACCCCGGTCACTATACGACTCTCCGGCTGCTCGTTTTAAAAAATCTAACACGTAGTCCTCTTTATTTTTTAGCACATCATTGAAAGTCAGCCTGTCGGAGCCATTTTGCCGATGCGTAGCTTGCTCCCACACAACATCTTTACAATATTGTCTCCCACATTAGAAGTTCAACATCATTTCACTCGGAGAAGCACACCGTTTTTGCGTTCTATTTTTATCTGGGTAGCCTTCGAGTCTCATTTCTGATGACTGATTCATTAAGATTGGTGTTTATCGCTAGGGCAAGCTTAATGTGTATAGGTTTATCGTGATCATCTTGCCAAAGGTGGTGCAAGGTATTTCCCCTGATAAACACAGTATTGAGGTTTTTATAACCAGGCTTCCATACATGCGCAACGTATCTATCCTAGGTTTCGTCGACTCGTACAACAAACTACAAACCACAAAGTCCAGTTCCCACCATCCGCGGGGCGTGTGGTGAAGTGCCTACGGATCTCCCCTGACTATCTCTTTAATGAGGCTATTTGCATAGGTAATTCCATATATCGCATCCTGCCCAACAGATGCCACCAATTCGGATAATGCCTTGCACCAAAGTTTTCACTAACAGCAGAACTCATGGTTCGCGGATGGTTCGCGGTGTTTCCTTATATCGATACAAGTACTTCATTATAAACTTATTAAACCATTGTATTTTGTGCATTTACATTAAGCCAACTCATACCATTCTTTAATAGAAAGTAAATGGAATTCCATAGCTTGATCTATTTTAAGAAAACGTGTCCGGCTGTGCCGGAAAATTGGCAATCACTATTCATCGCCTGGATAAATATCTAGACATAATGCCCAGCATTTTTTGATCTTCCAAACTGGGATGCACGGTTCTTAATGTAATCGATGATATCTGTGGTGCTATAAGATCGTTCCTTGGTGTAGCCTTGTTCCTTACCACCCCAGGTTTACTTTGCTCTACTACCGATTCCAAGCAGTTGAATACACTTCTCATTTATAAAAAGATGATTAATCTTCTCGGTTTCAACAAACTCGTCGCGGCCCTAAGCGGGCTCACTCTGACCGCCTTGATTCTCCTCTCGGTGATCCCGTCTCCGCCGTCGATTACAGAGTTGAACTTCGCGCGATCCATGTTTTCCGCCCTTATTCCTATTTCCACTTGGCTATTCGCAGGCAGCACCCCAAGCGTTGCGTACGTATATCTACCCTTCTTTCTCATATTACCACCTCCATACTCACATTGCTGCCACAGCACCGATGTCGACATCGTCTCCCGAATATTTTTATCAATTTTCCTGGACCATTTCACGTCGGACATTCAGTTTAAGGTGTTGGATATGTTGACCGACATTTCCATGTCCTTTGGTTACCAGCTCCCGGGTTTCGACAGGGGTTTTAGCCCCTTCGCGGCTGCCGTCACAGGGTTCAAACTATTTGCAAACCTCGATTTGAACCTGCAGCAGGCTATGATATATTTTAGTTGGTTTCCCATGGGCGAGATGAAACGTTCGTTGTATTCGGTTTGTTATAACGATGTGTGAGTAACGGCAGCTCTTATTTGTTGCCTGCTATGTTGTCATTTACCGGTCGCGTTCTCTTTAGATTGCATCCATTCCCAAAAGGAAACCTTGCGACAGTAGTGATAAGCAACACATTCGAATACGGACCCACCCGCGTCGCGCACCTGCCACACGTGCTGCGGTTACACATTGAGGAGACAATCTGTCTTGAGCTTAAGCAGAGGTGAGTTTTATATGCAGTTATGCCTAGTGATATGCTTGACAATCCTTGGGTATGCCTTTCTAGACATGCTGCGGTGATCAGCGATGCGTTGATGTGCATGGGTCTTGCACTTGTGCTGCTCGGCGCCATTTTGTATCTTATACACTCTCGCATTCAAAACGCCAGACATAAACCCGCGGCCGATAACGCACCGGCTGTCGACGACGCCAACGCACCACATTTCGATGACGCTAATGCACTAGCTCTGGATGGTAATGCACTAGCTCTGGATGGTAATGCACTAGCTCTGGATGGTAATGCACTAGCTCTGGATGGTAATGCACTAGCTCTGGATGGTAATGCACTAGCTCTGGATGGTAATGCACTAGCTCTGGATGGTATTGCACTACATGTGGAATGGCGGTAAAGGACTAGCTGTGGATGACGGGATCATCCGCCCATCGCATTGTGCAAGGTTCGTCCAACGTCGCGTAATTTAATTTAAATGTTTTGCAATATATTACTTAACTATCCTACTCACAGAATCTTCCCTCGAGACCTTTCTGCAGCATTTGGTTCGTATACTTCATTACTTCACGCGGATCTATAAAAACTCATTCAAATCCGCGATCATTTCAGACATGCCTGTGACAGCGCTGCTCCCGGTCATCCATCTGTTCGCCATTGTGTGTCTTGCCACATCGACCCCCTGCACGCCAGCGCTAGCATCACCGCGATGGATAGTGAAGAGTAATCATAATGAATACGGACAAGGTAATGGCCCTTTTCTCCTAGTGTGTCATTGTGGAAATTAATATTTTGTGCAAATGTAGAAGTCTACGCGGGACACGTCGTATAGGGCATCTAGTATGCAGTACGTTGCGCCACTAGTTTCTCTCATATGTCATTAACATTCATTAAATTCAGTATTTGCCCTCACACACAAAGGTATTGGGCACGGTGCTCTTGCCGGATCCTGTGACGAGGCCAAAGTCCTCACCTCCTGACTTAAAATATCACGAAAATACCTTGAAAGTTGTGACTTATTTTAATGCCACAAGAAACACAAAACTGAGGACCACCCTAGCAGCCGCAGCTCCAAAAGTGACACCAAGGAAAATGTCTCCAATAGATGGCCATCCCAGGCGTCCTTACCAGGACAAATCCAAATCCGACGGGTCGCCTGCATCAACACACAACCCGACGAACCAGCGCTGGCATAAACGACATGGTTATGGTTTGCATTTCTCAAACAATCGGTCCTCCGTGCCAGGAACTTCTTTGGGTTACAGGTGAGTCCCATCAGCTATATGTCTTACACCAACTAACAGTGACTTCTTAGCAGGACAAAGCATTAAAAAAATGAGTCGTTAGAACCTCAAACCCATTACGAGGGAGAGAGAAAGACAGGGCCTTCAATAACAGAGGAGAACCGCCAGCACGGTTAGACAAGTAAGATTCCGTTTCATTAATTTTGGCGATTATACTCACCCTTTATCATCTAGGAAAGCGGCGAATGCCTGAGTGAGACAGCACTGACGCCTGAATTCGGGTGGCAGCAGGCCGGAAAACCAGCCCCGCACGTCCAAATGCCCGCACCAACGTTCGGCGAAGATACTTGGCGGACCTCTAGCTCCTCGGATGGAACCGGCTGTACCTCCACCACAATATGGCCGACGGAGAAAAAAGAAGTACGTGGATCAAGCCGGAGCAGAAGGGAAAGCAGCGACAAGAGGGGAGGCAGCGGCGGATGAGAAGTAGGGGCAGCGGCGGACGAGTGGTAGTGGCAGAGACCAAACATTCTTTTTTCTTTTTCAGTTTTCCTTCTTCTTCTTCTTCTTTCTTTGAATATTTCTACTTCTTTCTCTTTTTATCCATTTCTCTGGTTCGTGGGCTCGTGGAGTCACTCGGTTCTGAATCGTATCTTTGAGAACGGGGTGCGTTTTTTTCTCATATTTCTCGATATGTTGACCGATTGATTGTCGTTCAGCTGTGTCTGTTTCGTGAGTATTGTGTCTTCGGAGTTTCCTAGGCCGAGTACTTGCTGTGCAAGCACTTGGGACGTCACCGAGGAGGTGCTGCACGTTGGACAATTAAACGTAGCTCCATTTCTTAAAGCGTGGTAGTCCTTTCTAACGTCTTTCTCCATCTTTCAGCGGGCTTGGTGTAACGGGGCATCCACGCAAGGGCTTACTTGCAATTCCTGACTGCTGAAGTACGTAGCATTCTCATTTGTTTTGGTCTCGTTTAACGCAATTTTTTCAGTACCGTAACCGAGGCAGGACTGCCTCATCATCCACCTCCGGCAACTCGACATAGTGACACTAAAGACCTACTGAGCCGACTCAAGATTATGGTGGATCTTCATGAACTGTTGAAAATTAACACCCAGTGAGTTGTCTATTATCCTATAAATTGCGTAAGTCAGGGACTAACACCACTATATACCTATACATTTGTTTACAGGACGTCAAGCCTGGGTTACTAACTCCCATTTCGTAGGGCTCTCCTGGCTTCGACCCCGGCCTGCCGCGACAAACTCTGTTAGCATCCTACCTCGGACTGTATCAGCTGGTATGAGTAAAATCCGGTGAATGGCGCCCCTGCAGCGATGTAACTGTAAGTTTCTCTTGATCCCGTACAGTTGTATTTCGTACTGAGCTCATCTGATCTCCAGCGGCCCCAAGTCACGGTTTGGCTGTCCATCGGCAATACCCTCTGTGTCCCATATGGCCGGGCTACACTCCGAGACTGATACAGGGTGTAGCCTGGCTACGAGTCCGACAGAAATTCTGGTAAGCTCCCGTTCATGATAATCTTTTGATACTGCATTCTGACATCTTGTTTAGATGACACATGAAGTACTAACAAACAGACCTTTAAATCCAGCGATGTTCTTGAAGTTAACGAGTTGAACCAAGCCGATTTTCACCTTTCCAGACCAAATATTTTTATTCTTCTTGTTGACTTTTCTCTGATTGCGTCATTTTTTGTTCCATTTCTTTTGGTTTGGTTCCGGTTACTTGCCACCTGCTCTGCTGCCGACTTCTCTCAGACTATCAACGCTTATCGTGCTTGAAACCTAAAACGTACCATATGTAATTTGTGAAGGCTTCAATACTAAAACTTGACACGCTCTGATAAGGAGACACTTGAATAAATAGAAAATTGTGACGCATAATTGTTCGTGCAAGTACTCACAGACACCTGGACTTTTCCTAACGCTTTGGTCATCAGAGCTCCTTCAAGCCTTTTTTCTCACTCAAATTCACACATTCAATCGTTCTGATGTCTACAACGTAGTGATGATTTTATGAAGGTAGTGACATTCTTTCTGTAGATCTCACGGCGGCCGACTATCGACATACAAGGAGCACTGTGGCACCTCAATGGCACTGGTTTCTTAACGTTAAAAAAAAAGTTTATTCTCACATACTGCTGTTTACAATACATTTAATTTCCAACTTGCAGCGATATTAGGCCAGAAGGATTCCAACAACAATGTCCAAGTAATGGGTTGTCTCCTCCCACTGGGGTGTATGGCTTGAATTGGCAAATTGAACCCACTTGCACTTCGGACTATTTTAAAAAGAAATCGTTGTACAGTTTCATCCTGTGCTTCATCGTAATATCCGGTGAGGACCAGGGTGCAAATGTTGATATTATGTAGGCGATCAATTAGGGATCATGTTTTCAATGTCCCGATGACATGGAATTCGTTTGGCTGATTCCTATAATCAATCGTCGATGAAAATCTCCTATATGTGTGATGATGAACTTAGATGGTGTTATACACCATTGGATCTTTCGCCACTGGCAGCAAAGTTGCATTAAGCTCGTCTGGTCATGTTCCAAGCCTGTACAAGTGGGACGGATACACAGCAACATTGACCCACTGTCTAGACTTCCTCGAGTGCCTGACTGTGCTAGTCCCACAAGAGACGACCTCTTACCAATTGTAGTGGATTCTCACACCCAGAATGACAACGAGACATTATGGGAGAACAAGCCAGCGGAAAAGGCCATCTTTCTCACTCACCACAAGTTAGTTGAACCAGTTGGGACGATGGAAGAGGTCCCCCAAACAAAATGGGATTTGCACAACCTCCCCAGAAATGATAAAATTGACAAGGCAAACTTTACCCTCTCAAACCCCCAATTGCTTATAGAAATCAATGGGAATTATGTCAAGGAACTTCGCAATGGATATCAGAAAGATCCTGCCTTCAGAAACCATTACGCTGCCGATCCCATTTCCCCAAATATGGTAGCTACCCCCTCACACTATTTCATCAGCAAGAATAAGCTATTATTCTTTTGAGATTCAGACTGGAAAAGTCGAATCTGCATACCTAGCAGCATGACGTCAACCATACTCAAATTGATACATGACAACCCCTTCGAAGGAGCTCATACAGGCGGTCACAGACTTTTTCAGCTGATGAAGGACCAGTTTTTCTGGCCAAGGATGTTACAGGACTGTGTGGTGTATGCTCACAGCTGTGACATATGCCAGAAAACTAAGGTTGATCATTCCGCTCGACAGGGAGCTCTTTGACCTGCAGATGTACCCTTAAGGTCATTTGAGGTTGTCTTAATGGACCTGATTACCGGATTGCCTCCTTCTGCAGAGGGTGCCTACTCAGCCATCTTTGTCACTGTGGATAAACTCACACATTTTTTAATTTGTGAGCCCACAACTTCAGCTCTATCCACAGAAGGATTCATGTGAATCTTTGTGAATAAAGTAGCCACTCCTTTTGGCTTACCCTCAAGGATAATCTGTGATCGAGATGAGAGATGGACCTGTAGGTTCTGGAGAGAGGTCTGCAAGGTATATGGAAGTGCCCTCATGGGATCCTCATCTCATCATCCTCAAACTGACGGTCAAATGGAGAACACCAATGCCATCATTGAGCAAATGCTCAGAGCGTACTGCGCTTCTTCAAAAGAGGAATAGTCTAAATGCTCATACCTACAATTCAACGGTTCAGAGTTCAACAAGTTACACACTGGCCTTTTTGCTGATGGCAACCTACCGAGAGGAGTGTCTCACTGCCTAGGAGGGGATGACCCTGTGGTTCCCAGGGAATTGTCAGATAGCCCTTTAGCCGACCAATGGATTCTATAATTGGAAAACCATTGACAAGTGGTGCGGGATTTGATTGCGTGAGCACAAAAAATGCAAGCTTACAGCTACAATAAGCAAAGGAGATCAGTGGAAGATATCTCAGAAGGAGATTATGTTCTAATCAACCCCCATTCCCTCAAGCTTGTCGAAGTAAAAGGACCTGGGAGGAAACTTATACAAAGACAGATAGGACCATTCAAAGTCTTGGAGAAGAGCAATCCTCAAGTCTTTCGACTCCGTGTTCCCTTGGGATATCAACTACACCCAGTGATCAACCAAGACCATCTTAAAAGGTACCATCTCTCCCCCAAGGAATTCAGATCAAGGGAGCTACTCGAGAATCCTCAGGAACTAGACTGTAACGATAAGGAGTACAAAGTAGAAGCTATAGTAGGACACAAAAAGCATCGAAATCGACTCCTCTTCCAAGTATGATGGAAAGGGGATGGACCAGAAGAGGACACCTGGTTAAATGGCAATGACCTTCGTAATGCCCCCACTCTTCTCAGAGCTTACAAAACTATTTATCAAATCTAATGATCATTTCACCTTTTCATGATGACAACACTGTTTATTTACTTTAACTCTACTCCTCACTATTCATCCCCCTTGGCCATTCACCTCAATAACTGAGTGGAGCTTGAAATTAATATAAAAAACGTAAATCCACTAAAGAAAATTTATCCCCCTATCTCTTCCCTCCACATCAACCTCTCAAATCAGTACACTATGTCACAGGCCAATAACCCAAACCCAAGTTCCCCAACTTCAAAAGAATACCACGACCCCCAACCTATTAATACTTCTACCACATCATCTCGTACTGAAAACGTTGAGCACTGTATGGGTAATTCTGGGATGCCATCGTTGATGCACTCCACCTCGCAGGACAACATGGCAGGCACCTCCACCCACCTGGGGAGTGGCACTGCTTTCACTCCATATACTCCTTCCCCCAGACCCCAACTCTCCAACTTCAAAAGGATACCTCGACCCAAACAATGGTTCCTCCTTCCTTACCACCTCGAACAGAAATTGTCAAGTGCCTGGGGGAAGCCTCTTCATCCACATACCCTACACAGATGGACCCCATTCCAGAAGCTGTGCCCCTGTCCTCTGGTACTTGGGGGGCTCCCTCGGGAACATGAAGCGAAACCCCCCCACCCCCTCATAGTATCTTCCCTTCCACCGAGGAGGAGATCAGGAAAAAATGGCAGTCCGAGGCTTTCTCCATGCAGGTTCAGGAGGAATTGAAAATGCTCAAGTGGAAGAGGAGGGAGGAGTACTTAGAAGGATGGTGAAAGATGGGTGCTATGGATCATATCCCCTCAAGGTGGACATGACAGGAATCGAGGAGAATGGAAGGAAACAACAACCCTTCAACCATCGCTCCCTCCCCAGACCATAAATGGACAGATTTCGCTGAGACAGATTGCAGTGACGGGGGCACGCCATGTGTTTGGAGTGTAGGACAGAAAAGCAGGAAAGGAAAAGATGGGGTCACCTTCTACGATTGGGACAAAATACGGAGGATCAAACTACAAAGCATTGCATTGCGACATGGGGATGGAGTTACACTACCTCCTAGACCTCCTTCCCAATGTGGGCCTCAGGAATGAACCTACCAGATGGGGCCCATCGATTTTTCATCCAATTAAGAGGATGACTGATTGTGCTACCCCACCTACAACGGCAAGTACCTCGGTGCTGATTGCCACGAAGGTCTTTTACTTCCGGACAACATTCACTTCTTCACGAGTGACCCCAATCAATGACGAAAACTGCTGACTTCTGTCAGAGTTTGGAGGGGGTATTGTCCAACTGACCCTGTGATGCCGTCCAGCTCCACCCCCCTCACTCCACCTCCATCCGTTTCTTCCGTGCCCTCACTGCAGTGCTTTACACCCTTTTCAGAGCTGGTGGGAGGTTGTGAACCATCTACCGACCCGCCTTCTCTTCCCCCCATACCATTGCCCCTCCCCCCCACAGGATCGTCCCTCATACCACTGCCCTCACCCACACCCACACCCAAGCCCTCTCCAACACCGTGGCCACCCCCCCCCCCCCCCCTGCACATTCCCTGACCCCCTTGTCATCACCCGCTCTACCCCAGCGCCATTTTTCCCTGCAGTGTTGGACACTTCCCTTGTTCCCTTGCCAGTGTGGAGCCCACCTCCCGTCTCTCCCTGCTCACCTTGTGTTTCCCTGGGGAGCCCATTCATCAACCTACTGCTACATTGATGGAGGTTGACCACCCTATCCAGGAAATCCTCACGGTGCCTCAGCCATGGAAGTTTTCGAGGAAACCCCCCCCCCCCCCCCCCCTGCCTCCCACCAAGGAGGGCTTCAAGAAACCTCCCCCAGCCATGGAAGTTTTCGAGGAGCCTCCCCCCTTGAGTGAAAAAGTGAAGGGGAAGCGGAAAGCTGATGTTCAGGTTGATGAGCCCCTTGCCATTGACCCTTTCCTGGCTGACCCCATTTGCTGCCCCCTGCCACAGCCACCCTCTCCCCTTCACTCTCGAGACATGGCCGACTCGGCTTGTTTGTTACAGACCGGTTGGATGCGGGTGTCCATTAACTACCCCTCCGACATTTTCACTGTGGGACGCACATTAATGTGCCTGGGGCCAACCTTATGGCACCCCCGTCTTAAAGGGCATATCAAGGGTATAGCGGGTCTCTCACACTGTCAGATCGCATGAGTACATTTTACTTGTGCATCAACAACCCTAAGGAACAGCTGCATTTAGCAGAGGATATCAAACAGGTTGAGCTCTCCATGTTTCAGTCCCTGCTTGTTGACTCCTCTTGTGTCCTTCCTGAGCATGTGCTGTCCACTCGGCTGTGGACCTAGTTGACCTGTTGGAGCATCTGTTGTCAGATTCCAACCCCTCGGCAGGACTTCCCTCTGGTGGAGACACGAGCTGTGCACCTCTTCCCACTCCTACCCCACCATCACTACACCCCTGCCCACATTACTGACACCTCCACTGATCGCGTTTGCGCCATCATTCGAATGTGCCAGAAGGCCTACAGCCATTGGGTCTCTTCAATCCAGAAACTGGACAGGTTGACATCTACCACTGACATTTTGAAGTGCGAAGACATTGCCCTTTCCTTTCGCACCAAGCATCTCACCTGGGGAAATGCTATCCTGCACCTTGGAGTTTCCTTGCAGGATGCATGGGGAGGAGTTCCAAGCATCCTTCGACACCTTCTTTGACATAGCTCTTCGACCTGGGGGGCACTGTGAGAGGTATGTTGAAATATATTCAGGAAACATAGTCTGGATGAGCTCATACTATATTTCCATTATTATTTCTACTTTCTCTCTATTTTATTATACACTTATATTTAGTTTGATGACCTATGTATGCGGTACATTGGCTCTTGTGGGCCCATACACGCCAGGCTTATGTATTCTAGTGCCCGTAGTTAGAACTCAGACACTTTTTACCCTGCAACCATGACTTACCAAGACACCAGTTAGTGTCCTGTAAGTTATGATTGGGGTATCATCTTGACCATCACAGACAGGCTTTAACTATCTATGCAATCAGAGTTTCGAACTGTACCAGTCAAAACTCCATCTATATCTCAATCCACATGGACTACATCTGTGCTACTCTATTGTTCAACTCTTTCATTACTCTCTTCTACACTTAAGCAGTCATACGGAATCATACTTGACAGTCGATTCCCTTTATTTGTTTTAGCTCTCTACTCTACTTTAGATAGCTATTTCACCCGATTGTATTGAACTAAGTAGTAATACCTGTTCGGTCTGTATTAGACTTAGACAGTCAATACATCTTCGTGTCATACCTAAACGGTCAATATTCTTCATATATAGAATGGTTAGAACTTCCACCACTCTTCACAGCTGTAGAGGCTACAGTATCTGCTCTTCATACTTGTGCAAATTGACAGACAATTGCACATTTGCCTAATCAGCAAAGGTCCACCAAAGAGGACGTGGTGGTGAAACTGAGGTTGTCCACCTTGCTACATCAAAACTGGGAACAGGGAATCCTCAAGGCAAAGGCATGTGTTAACCAGGCTGTAACCCAAATATATGACACCATGAAATTGCCACGTATTATGGCCTGACCACCTGGTTGCTTGTTTTTAGGTGCTCAAGCTATTAGCACTGTTGGATGGGTTAGTAACTATAAACAAAACGAGTTGAAAATAATTATCGATTCAGGAGCTGATATTACCCTGATATCCCATACCGCACTCTCTAATCTGACTCCCAAACCCAAGGTTAAAATTGGTCAGTGTGTCAACTTACTTGAAGTCACAGGTGCAGCCACTATATCTGGATACATCAGTTTATCTATTTTCTTTGACACCAACAATGGTCCGGTACAACTTGAGGTAGAAGCCTATGTAGTCAAAGGCATGACAACACCATTCATCCCTGGCAATGACTTTGCCGACCAGTATGCCATTTCTATCATTAGAAATGAACAGGGTACCATGTTGAGCTTTGGTGACTCGGGAAGAATGATCAAGGTTGAAATGTATTACAAACCTTTTTGGGAATGATAGTGTATTTTTCAGCCTACATACCATATTATGCCTGGATAGTGACTCCATTATTTGAATTGCTCAAGAAAGGAACATCTTGGGTATGGGGTAAGGCTCAGGAGCATGCTTTTGCACTAGCAAAACAGGCTTTAACCTATGCACCTGTTCGAGCTTATGCAATGACAGGACTAGGTTACTGCATATATAGTGATGCATGTGATTTCGGTGTTGCAGCCATCTTACAGAAAATTCAATCTATCCAAATTTGAGATTTATTAGGTACTAAGATTCACGATAAATTATATTCAGCATATACTACAGGGCAGCCAATACCACAGTTAGTTTCACAGATAGCTAAAGAGGAAGTTTTGCCTATCAATGGAAACTGGGGGGATTCTTTGCAGATACAGTGGTATATGTTGAACAAGTCATAGCATACTGGTCTAGGACAATGAAACCTGCAGAAAAGAATTACTCACCTACAGAGCACGAAGCATTAGCACTCAAGGATGGATTGATCAAATTTCAGCCTTACCTTGAAGGTGAAGGAATATGGGCTATAACGGATCATGCAGCATTGATTTGGAGTAAAAATGATCAAAATATAAATAGAAGACTACTCACATGGGGAACCATTTTCACTGCATACCCTGATTTGCACATTGTTCATAGGGCAGGTAGAGTCCATTCTAATGTGGACCCTATTTCCCGATTGCCTCATGAACCACCTCTGGAGAATGGTCCAATCTCAGATGACACCCCAGTTGTTATCCTGTCTGAACTTAAATAAGATTCTATTGGTAAATTTTACAAGGATATGGGTCCAAAATTTGAGGAACAATTAGTTACCTTGAACCAAATGAGTCAGAGTCATGATGACCTCAGTCTGAGGTCCCCGATCAAATGAATGATTCAACTGGAAGGAACAGGTCTCACTGGTGTGGAGGTTCCTTATGAATCCGCAAAGGGATATAGCATCCTAGTGGGACTTGCACTGCAGGAGATCGAGAAGTATGTTAGAGGGTATGAGTCAGACAGCTACTTTTCAAGGGTAAGAGAAGGACTTAGCAAGGAGACCAACTGGTCCAATCCACAACACCCCCAATATTCATCAAGCGATGAGGGCTTGTTATATTTCAAGGATCACCTTGATAATCTATGATTGTGTGTACCTAAGAGTGAGCATGTGGATCTGATTAAAGAAATACATGAGAAATAATCGAAGGATCACACACTGGGTACCATAAGACTTATAACAGAATAGCGGGAGGATACTATTGGCCAAAAATGTCAAAGGAAATACTGAGGTTTGTTCTCAGTTGCGACATATGTCAAAAAAGTAAAGTTAGAAGACATGTGCCTTATGGTATGTTTGTTACGACCGTGTCGCAACCCGATGGTCCCTGAGGTTATTGCCACCTATCAACGATTCAAGTCATCACTCAAGTCCTTGCATCGGAAACCATCGGTTTCCTGACACTGACGTATGCTTTTGCAGTGATCAAACTCCATTTACGCCCCCATCAAAATATACTTGTACTATCTGGTTAAACTCTGATACGTCCCTTTTATTATGATGATCCATTCTAGACTATGTTTCACAGATGTCTATATATACTTGTAACCCTTGGACTATTTCCTTTCTTCGTAATTCCACTTTCGGTTATCTCACGGACTCTGAACTAATCGTAACCTTCCTGTTCCTAGTTGTAATGTATTAGACTTATTTTAATATTATTTTCTGGAAAAAGGAGTCCAATGCTCTATCAAAGTGTGCAAATACTCAATTCACAACAAGGTAAAATAATTTAAGTATTTGATATTAATCAGTGGCAGCCTTAATAGACTTAGAACCCCTGAAGTCAAGAGTTTACTTGAATATATGCACCCTACTTCGCAAAGAAGGTTTTTGAGAGCTGCTTATGTAAGCTTGTTCTTTTTCTGTGAAAACAACCACTAAAATATGAATAACAATTTACTGATTCCAAAACTAGATTCAACTTCGATTCTAGCTAGGTTATATATATTTTATACTATTTATCAAACAGTAAAAATATTAATAAACAGGTCAAAAGATCAACTATAGAATAAAACAATATTTGGCAATATATGCTTTATTTAAATTAATCTACTGGATCTACTGTGATACTAACTTATCAGGATCTTAATGTAGTCTGTATGATTCTGCAAGAATATTCTCAGTATTTAATTATAAGCCAAACCAGGAGAAATTAGAATTATATTCTAATTTCAAACAATAAAACAAACAATTTATTTATTACTTGGTTGATAGCCAACAACTCTAACCGAGGTGGCAACGATTCCAACAACTTAAATAGAAGTTAGAAAAAGTAATAAAGCCAGCTACTCAATTAAGAGGTGGCAAGGGGGAACAAATAAGTCAACAACTCAGATTGAGGTGACAAGGTGAACTACTTGAGCCAACAACTCTAACCGAGGTGGCAAAGGTTTCCAACAACTCAAATAGAGGTGGAATTAAAAGTCCAACAGCCCTGATAGGGGTGGAATAGCCTGCTTGCTGCAGTAACACACAGATGTGGGTGGATAAAAGTTATATTTTCACGGCTGGAGCAGAGCTCCTTATATACAATAAAATGTGAGACATTTTTGAGACATATTACATCATTACTATCCTAATTTAGCTATTCCTGGGGAAGCTTCTGGAATGCTCCAGGAATTTCCGGTTTTTTCTACAATAGCATACATGATGATGTAATCTATTCCCGCGCCTTTCGTGTATGTCATCCGCGCGCCTTTGTGATCATCGCGCCGTGTGACTGTCACACTATGTGACCGTCGCGCTTTGTGACCGTCGCGCCTTGTGACCGTCGCGCCTTGTGACCGTCGCGCCTTTTTGTGACGACTGTCACATGATTTTCTCGCGCGTTGTATAATTAGCGCCTGGTGGCCGGTTTGATAGTATTTAGTTAAAAAAGAATAAATTCATAACTTCTTCAATATTTAAGATAAAAATGTAAAATAAATTGTAGAAATTCAACGAAATTTAAAAGATATTTATACAAATTTTATCATCGCAATATAAGTACATTTCACAAGCCATTTTGGCTATTTCGGCTTTTGGGGGACTTAAAAGGTAGAAAACTAATAAAATACATAACACTAGTCAAGCTTATTTGTCAATACCATTTTCCACTCTTCTCCTAGTTAGTATTTCCTAGACGCCAAATACTTGTATATGAACCCGTTGTAGTTGTAGTTACTAGGCAACCAGAATATCGACTCAGAATACCCTCTTACACTTTTAGCAGTCTCATACTAAGTACTCCACTATCCACCTTCGCGTGCACTCACCTACTCTCAGCCTCCGACCCCTTGGCCAGACACTTGACTTATCCTTCGTTTCCAATCGGTAGTTTCACTGAGAGGTATTCGTTAGGACTAGTCTTCGCCTGCCCGAAATTTAAGGACACCCAACAGAAAGTTGTGAGGGCACAGCACATAAGCTGAATCCAAGTCCTTCCAATCGGTCCCTGTCGGCCCACCGACATTAGTCAGTTTTCAGTTCTTAACAGTATATTCTGATTTCACACTCGCACTTTCCATTAATCATGCCCCCGAGAAAAAAAGATGCCAAGCCAAGTGGCAAAGCAGAATCTTCCACTCTCAAGTCTCCTTTTCTGTATACAGCCCAATCTCAGAGAACCACGCAACCAGGAACCTCCGAAGAATCCCGCTTTGTGGAAATTACCGGTGATGCTGAAGAAGTTACTGAAGCAACCGACCCCGAAGCACCTGAAGAGGATAACAATCAATCAGCTCCGGAACCTGAACCTGAGGATGGCAACCAACTTGTACCTCAGGCCAGTGGTTCTAAGAAGTCCACGAAAAAAAAACCAGATTTCAATCCTGACAAGACATGGGAATTGTTTTCAGGTACCCTAGGATCCCTTAACGAATTCCTTAAAAGCAATACCAAGGAAAAAGAACCTGGGCAAACCCGAGTCAACAAACCTGCACCATTTACTGGCTCAAACCCGAAGAAATTGCCGACATTTCTTATGCAATGTCGATTCAACTTTTGGGACCGCCCGGCTGCGTTCACAACGGATGACCAAAAGGTAAATTTTGCACTCTCATACCTTAAGGACTCCACAGCAGCCTGGTTTGAACCCGCATTCTCCGGCCTCACCTCCGAAGATCCCAATTGGCTTCACGATTGGGATGCCTTTGTTGAGGAACTCGAAACAAACTTCGGTCCTTATGACCAAACCGGTGATGCCAAAACTGCACTTTCTAATCTCAAAATGACAGACACCCAGCACATCACCAATTACATTATCCAGTTCAACAACCTTGCCATGCATTGCGACTGGGGCGATTCGGCCCTCTGTTACCATTTTTACTCCAGCCTCCCGTCTTGCCTCAAAGACGAAGTTTCCAAAGGAGAGAGCGGCAAACCAAAGACTCCCCCCCTCATGCGTCTAAAGGCCCAAAATGTGGATGCCCGATACTGGGAACAATGTTCAGAAATTAGTCGCGAAAACCCATTGGACAAAAAATCATCGGACAATAAGAATACTAACAAGTCTGGTAATCAAAACACCAATAATAGTAGCAACTCAAACTCTGAGAAGACGTCTGAAAACAAGGGTTCTAATGACAAAAAAGGCAAGGGCAAACAGTCAAATAAGTCTCAAGATAAAGACAAACCCAACTTAACTGGCAAACTCGGCTCTGACGACAAACTCCTACCACAGGAAAAGCAATGCCGAATGGACAACAACCTTTGCTTGTTGTGTGCAGATCCCAGACACCAAGTCGCCGCATGCCTGAAGGCCACAAAAGCCCGATCAGCCAATACAGCCACGACCTCACAACTGGCTAAGCCGGCTGCTGAGTCAAAAAAAGATTACACACCTCTCTGGATTCTGTGCAGTTGGAGAGTTGCGTTGAATCTCCCCACACACCGGAAAATTGTCATCTTAATGCATCCACCCTGTATGATCCTAATTTGTTTATAAATCTTACTTCAGAACCCCTCGGGAGTCCCACCTTTCAAGCTCTCATAGATTCAGGTTCAACCCATTGATTTATAGATATGGGTTTTTCCCGAAAAAATGAGTTAAAAACCTATGCAATAGATCTGATTCCACTCCAACTCTTCAATGGTACCTCAAACTCCGTAATCTCTCAAGCCTGCGAACTCTGACTTCGGTTTCCATGTGGAACCTTTCAGACAGTTATGTTTTTTGTAACACAGTTGGACCTGAGCTGCTCCGTGGTTCTAGGACATAACTGGCTCACCCGCTACAATCCGTTGACTGGGTATTGGGCAGTATCCATTTCTGAACCCCGTCGGCACCCGATACGACTGGTCTGTTTCCACCTGTTTCAGCAAATATGGCCTATACGGCACCTCTGGCCCCTGTGGCAAATCCGAGCTCTCCACTGCCTGTCTCTCTAATAAATGCCGCAGCTTTTGTGAGAGCCATCAATTTGGACGGCTCCCGAGCATTTACAGTCAATCTTAAAGTTGACGAAGTCACTGGTCGCTTTGCATCCCCGGTGACCAAACCAACTGCAGATTTAGAAGGTGTTCCCAAAAAATACCATGAATTTGCAGATGTCTTCAGTAAACAAAAAGCCAATCAACTCACCCCTCACAGGCCTTATGATCTGAAAATTGATATTGAAGATGGTTCACATCCGCCCCTAGGCCCAGTTTATCCTCTCTTGCAGACCGAGTTATTGGCTATCTGAGATTTCTTGGATGAACATTTGGCTATAGGTTTTATCCGACCCTCAAAGTCTCCTTATGGAGCCCCTATCCTGTTCGTTCGGAAAAAAGACGCTTCCCTTCAGCTTTGCGTTGATTTTCATGGACTAAATGCGATCACTCGAAAAGATAAGTACCCATTACCACTAATCTCCGATTTACTTGATGCCCCTTGGAAGGCCCGAATCTCTACAAAGATAGACCTCAAGCACGCCTATCATTTGGTTCAGATCGCCGAAGGCGACAAATGGAAAATGGCTTTTCGCACTTGCTATGGCTCCTTTGAATGGTTAGTGATGCCCTTTGGCCTCACCAATGCTCTGTTGGTCTTTCAATGTTTTATCAACAACATCTTTTCCGACCTCCTCGATGTCTTCGTCATTGTGTACTTAGACAATATTCTCATATTTTCCGAAGATGCTACACTTCATGATGAACACATTCGTGAAGTTCTCCGAAGACTGCAAAAATGTGGTCTTTGTGTGAATGGTAAGAAATGTTCTTTTGATGTCGACACAGTTGAATATTTAGGTTTCATGATGGGACCCAACGGTCTCCGCATGGACAACTCTAAAATTCAAGTCATTCAAGATTGGCTGGAACCCCGAAAGGTTAAGGATATTCAGTCCTTTTTAGGCTTTGCCAATTTTTATCATTGTTTCATTCACAACTACTCAAAAATTACCATTCCGCTCACTTGTCTTACTTGTAAGGACCCCCCTTGGAATTTCTCTGAAGAATGCCAAATGGCATTCTGAGAATTGAAAAGTGCATTTACATCTGCTCCTATTTTGTCACACTGGAAGCCCGACGTTCAACTCATTGTGGAAACTGATGCCTCGGATTATGTGCTCGCTGTGATATTGTCCATTATGGACACCAATGGTGAAGTACACCCAGTAGCCTTTTTGTCTCACACATTTTCGGCACCTGAACTCAACTATGATGTTCACGATAAAGAACTACTGGCGATCTTTGAAGCTTTCAAAACATGGCGACATTATTTGGAAGGATTGGCTCACTCAATAGATGTTATTACCAACCACAAAAATTTAGTTTACTTTTCAACCACAAAACTGCTCACCCGTCGGCAAGCCCAATGGTCCGAATTCCTCTCCACTTTCAATATGGTAATCTGTTTCCGTCCCGGCCGCCTTGGTGGGAAACCCAATGCTATGACTAGACAATGGGACATCTATCCTAAAGAGGGGAGTAGCAACTACACCACAGTAATCCATATAATTTCAAGCCTATGTTTTCATCAGAACAACTGTCCGCATCTATCCAAGCCACTTACCTCATTCATCCAGTCTTGCGAAGTGTTATTCTTATGGATACCGAGAAATTACATCAAGATATATTATCGGCAATTCCATCAGACCCAGTCACCAAAGCATACCTCAATAACCTGTCTGACCCCAATCAACCCCGATGGTCACTAGACTCACAAGGTTTCATTAGACTTGACAACCGCATCTATGTACCAGAGTCTAATACCCTTCAGCTGCGAATCCTACAACATAAGCACAATCACCCGATATCGGGACATTTCAGCCTCAATAAGACTCTCTCACTCATTAGAAGAGAATATACATGGCCCGGCATCCGAGATTTTGTTAAGCACTATTGTAAATCTTGTACAACATGTTTACGCTTTAAATGACAGTGACACAAACCATATGGCCTACTCAAACAATTACCGATACCAGAAAAACCCTGGAACCCAATTTCTATGGATTTCATCAAGCACTTACCGGCATCCGAAGGTCATACAGCAATCCTAGTTGTTGTGGATCGGCTCACAAAGCAAAGTATTTTCATTCCAACATATGATACGATAACATCTGTACAGTTAGCCTGTTAGGATACACACACAGGGTGGGTCTCTGGAGAAACCTGCGGGATATCCGGTAGGACTTGGCTTCAGCTTATAGGCTGCACCCTCGCTAGATTGTGTTGTCCAATTTCAAACAGGTGGATGGGGATCCCGGGGAGTCCAGGTGGGGTTCGTGGGTCGTAGGTTGTGAAGGATAAGTCATATAGGAGTTGCGGCTAAAGGTTCTAAGCCTTACTCCTTAACCACTTTATAATCTCATTATTCTCTTTATGTTCTATATTTTTATTCTATTTCTATATCTCATAAATACGGGTCAAACCCCCTTTATTTAGTTCGAGAGTCCATGTATGCTTGTGGGCGCTCTCACCCACAAGAAGTATGCGCCTGTCACAGGTAGTAGTCACATGGATAGAAACTCAGACACTTTTCAACCCCCACAACCATCACCTGCACACGCAAGTACTGGTTTGGGGTCTTGTCTAAAACAAACTTCTACTTATCTCTCTTCATTGAGTTATAGTAATTACATTTCGTACTGAAACAGTCGAAATTTGTTATTACTATTCGACTCAACTTCAAGCTCTTGACTAGCGCGGTAAGAATATCCATCATAACTAACTTTCTTAGGATATTCTCTCTCTTTCGCGCACTACGTACTTTCTCTTGTCTATTCGGCCTTCAGCCCAACTAGCTAAACAATTGAATCGTACCGTAAGGTCGATCCGTCCTTGTAATTATCTGCATATCGTACCTTAAAGGTTGATCGCAATCTACATCTTAAACTACTAGTCAATTGTATTTCGTACTATCGTTAGTCGATAACAATCGTACATTGAGTGGTAAACTACTCGACCCTTTACATAGGTTGTAAGTCGGAGGTCATGGGTTGTAAGTCGGAGGTCGTGGGTTGTGAGTCGGGATAGTTGAGAGAGATAGATGTGCTGGAGCCCGTGGGCTCCGACTAGTGCGAGCAGTGTGAATCAAGTAAGGTTTTAGAGCAGAAAATGTTATTAGATTACTGGGGGGAATCTAAGCTAATGTTCTGACTGGATTGTATGTACAACATCTGCCAGTTTATATAGACTGTGGAGTGCATGACATACCAAATCCAGTAATGACGAAATGAAACTAACAAAACATAAAACGGGAATAGTAAACACCAAGTTTGGTGTTAGGAATGGGACAGAACGGAGCGGAGTCCGAATTGTGACAAAGCATAACCCATAAAGGGAAACAGAGCAGGAGCAGAGTCCAAATCGTGACAGGTCATTTGACTAAAATGGGAATGGGGCTCGATTAGAGCGGTGACGGGATTCTAAGTGGGGTCCGGTGACTGATATGTGGGATGAAGACAGACATAGACAGAGACGGAGTCCGGGGGAAGTCCGGTGACTGATATGTGTCGTAATGAGGTCGAACATAACAAGTCTTGACGTAATGGAGTCCGGGTGGGAAATCCTATAAACAGACAATTGGTGCTTGTAGCGAGTGGGGGCGTACAGGTTAGTGCCCAGAGTCCGGCGGGATTTTCCGGTCGTAACAGTACCCTCCCTTTATGCCGAAGTCCCAAAGAGGCTCTAGACCTAGGTAAGGTTCTTGTCGGCTACGCGCATGTGTCAAAAGTCATGTCGGTTACACGTATGTGTCAAAGAGTCATGTGATATGGAAGGTAAGGTTCAAACGTGACGAGCCTATATATAAATTTCAAAAAAAAGAAATTTCTTCTTCTTTATTACCCCCAACATCTATATCATGGGACCAAAGCCCACGCCGCGCAAGCCTATGCTGACCGCCGGGCCCTCCGCAGGCAGTCAGTACCGGGCGCCGCTGTCCGCTGCCCAAATCTTGGCGCAGTGGGACAAGCAACATCGTCAGCAAGAAGAGGCGGAGCGAGAAGCCCGGGAGGTCGAGGACACCCTGAATAGGGAATACCAGGCTGCCATGGCCGCGGAGGAAGAGGCTGCAAGGCAGAAGCAGAGGGAGGAGGAGGAGGCTGCGCGGGTGGCCACGGAGAAGGCCAGGGTGGCGGCCACCATGCTTTGAAAGCTGAAAAGATTGCCAGAAGTTCTTTATCATGAACGTCGTAGTTGAGCTCTGCTCCGGTAAAAGTCCAGGACAGAAAAGCCACAGGGTGGACTTCTCCGTTGGAGTCCTGGATAGACAGAATGGCTCTGAGTGCATAATCCGAGGCATCTGTTTCAACAATGAGTGGGAAGTCTGGTTTCCAATGTGACAGAATAGGAGCTGTAGAAAAAGAATTTTTTAAAAGATTGAAAGCTTTTTGACACTTATCATTAAAATTCCACGGAGTACCCTTACGTGTAAGATGGGTAAGGGGTACTGTGATGTCAGAATATCCACAGATAAAGCATATATAAAAATTGGCAAAGCCGAGGAAGGATTGTATATCTACAACCTTTCGGGGTTCGGGCCAATCTTTGATGACTTGCACTTTAGTTTCGTCCATGCGGAGTCCATCGGGTCCCATCATGAAACCTAGGTATTCCACGGTGTGAAGAGTGGCGGAAGTTCTGACAGTTCTATATACGAAGAAAAGAGTAGAAAGGAAGGATATTGACCTATTCGGTGCAATATAAGAGAAAGTGAGAGAAAGAGCACGAGATGATGAAGGAGTCAACAAGTGCGATGGTTCGAGTGGAGGCCTCAACTGTTATAGTTTGTGTGAAGAGTCGCTAGATTCTGACCGTTCAATATACGAAGAATAGTGTTTATTCAACTACTATTAGTAGGTATTGACCGTACAGTGCAATACCGTAGATTAATAGACCGGCAGTACTAGTAAGGAGACACGCTATGCGTCACAAGAGCAACTGTACAGTTGCTCTTGACGGCTAGAATGAGAGAAGGAAAGAGTTGACCTTCATGGTACAACTCGTAGCTAGATGTAAGATAGATAATCAACGAGAAGCTGAATATCTAAAGTAAAGATATAGTAGCGCGAGTCAACTATAGTGTTGACGAGCGCAAAGACCTTAGAGGGGAACTCGACCTTCGCGGTTCGAGTTCAAAGTACGTTAGTATGCAAGAGAACACTACCTTGATAGGTAGTTGAGACTTTACCCTTGACACCTCTCACTATTCGACGTCTGGTCGTTTACGAGGTGGTGTCTGCTGGGTGAAAAGTGTCTATCATTTGGTGCCGAGAGCGCCCACACGTATACACAAAGCTTCAAACTACAAAATAAGGGTATGCTCGAAATATTGAAAGAATGTAAATAAAGAAAATAAAAAGTAAATAATAAAGTACTATAATCCAACTATTATTCCTTAGTCCAATTATGCATATATGCATACCCTTCACAGTTTGAGGCAGAAGTATTCAGTAGTTCAGATAATGCTACCTATGTGGTAGCTGACACGTGTTAAGAACTAGAAACTGACTAATGTCGGTGGCCGACGGGGACCGATCGGAAGGACTTGGCTTCAGCTTATATGCTGCGCCCTCGCAAATATCCGTAGGTTGTCCTTAAATTTCGGACAGGCGAAGACTAAATCCTAAGAAGAACTTTTTGGCAAGACACCGATCGGAACCGAAGGAAAAGTCAGGTGTCGGGCCAAGGGGTCGGGGCCGAGAGTGGGCGAGCGCACGCGAAGGCGGAAGAGAGATTCTCCTAGTATGAGACTGCTACAGACGTATGAGGGTATTCTGAGTCGATATTCTGATTGCCTAGTAACTACAATTACAGCGAGTTCATATACAAGTAACAGGTGTCTAGAAAGTACTAATGGGGAGGAGGGCGGAAAACGGCATTAACAATAAGCTTGACTAGGAACAGGAAGTTTATGATTAGTTCGGAGGCCGATGATAACCGAGAATGGAAATTACGATAAAAGGAAATAGTTCAAGGACTACAAATATAGTTAGACATATGTGGAACATAAGATGAGACGGATCAACATGATGAAAGGGACATGTCAAAACATAACCAGACAGAAAGGCGTAGTCGGGTTTGATTGACCGGAGAGCATACGTCAGCGTCGGGGGTCCGACGGCTTCCGAGGTGTTGTATTGTCGGAGACGTATAACGAGGGTATTCCATCGGGGGCCGTCGGTTTGCGAAGGGTTACGACACAGTCGTAACAACACGTTACCCTGATCACCGCTCGTAGTAGACCTAGTTTATGTCTTACAAGTGGTGGTGCTTGGGTAAAAGTGTGTCTGAGTTCTAATTGGTGCTGAGTGCATCCACAAGTATACACAATGCTTCGAACTAATGAAATATGCAATATTCGAAGAATATGAAAGATAGAAAAATATGAATAGAATATGTAAAATATAAATAACATAAAAGGAGTGTTTTACCACAATGAAACTGTGGTAAAAGCATACTCCTCACAGTGCCCCCCAGTTCGAAGGGATGTGCTATATGAAGTTCTGGAAAGCTTCGGGGATGCCCCCCAGGTGTCTTGTGTGGAGCCCCCCAAACTGCAAGGTGCCAAGACCCCAGTATTCAAAGAGAGGTTGGTGGGTTTATGGGCAGTAAGGAAAGATGTCGATGTGGAAAAAGGGAGGGAAGGGAAGGGGAAAAAAAATAGATCCATTCTTTTCCTTCAGTCCCTAGTCGAGCACTCCTTCAGTCCTCGAACAGCAAATGGACTACTTGATTGCCTTCTAGACACTGCCACATTGTCTCCTTCCAGGACACGAGGCATTCCTCATAGTAGATGTCCTGTAGGCAGACAGACTGTCATGTAACTCGTTGGGAAGTGCATCTTGGGGTTAGGAGGGTAAGCTATCATTAGAGTCCATCAGAATCTCCTCCTCCTTAAATGAGTACCGGAGGAGGTTTATGATGCTTTGCTGTGGCGAGATAGTGTAAGACTCGGGATTAGGATCTTTCCATGCTGCTAGTCTATGGGACCTAGCAGCATGCCAGGATGTATACCCTATACCCCCTATACCGCCCCCCACTTTGCGATATTGTGATTCCACCACGATCTCGCAAATTAACCATTATTGTGCACAGTTAGGTTGCAGTCTGTGTTCCCGAAAGGTCTAGCCCATGGCAGGTCTAGAAAGTGTCCAGTAATGCTTCAAGTAGGTGGGCGAGTCTGAAGGAAAAAGAAAAAATCACGAAATTGACTGAGTTCAGTACAATTGTAATAATGAACCCGAATATGGCACTTGAGTTGGGTGTGTACACATTCCTCACTCCAAAATCCCAACACAGGCACATAACCACTTCTCCTGCCCCCGTCGAGGCCAAATTTGACATCACAAGTCATGCCTATTGCAAATGCGTGTCGTTGCTGTGCCTAACGAAAACACACGAACTGAAATCGAACGTCGGGTCACATAGTTCTGTCCAGATGTATCTGATAAAAGTAAAGGGAAGGGGGTGGAGGGGAAAGAGTCCCTGTCTGTTGGCGAAATACTGTCAGGGCACGGTGTTGCGTGGCCAGAGGGCTACAGGTGCGTCGACGGGTGTGAGAAGGATGCTTGTGAATTTGACCGTGAGAGATGAGTGCATCAACGCAACTCGCAAATTCGACCGCAAACGACGAGCACATTGGCGTGGCTCATGAGCTCCATTAGAAGTCAGCATCCATCGGTGAGGTCATTGAGGCATGGTGTTGTGCAGCCCATGAGCTACGAGTGCATCGATGTAGTATATCTTCAAGCTGTGCCCCCACACTGCATTTGCGCACCCGTGTAGCACAAGTTGTGCACTCATGTAGCCCAGTCACACAGTTGTACCGTTGCGCAGTCGCACCATCACGCAGTCGCACCGTCGTACAGTCGTGCCATCGTGCACCTGTGCAGCGCAGTCGTGCGGTTGTGAACTCTTGCGGCACAGTCACGCAGTCGTACCATCGCTCAGTCGTACTGTCATGCAGTCGCACCGTCGCGCTGTCGCACCGTTGCACCGTCATGCACCCGTGCAGCGCAGTCGTGCAGTCGCACACTCGTACAGCGCAATCACGCAGTCACGCACTTGTGCAGCGTGGTCGTGCATGTGTGCACCCGCGCGGTGCCCTTGTGTACTCACATGGTGCGCTCGCATGTGGTGCACTTGCATACCTGCCTGGTGAACTCGCACACAGTGCACTTGCGTACCCACGCAGTGCCCTTGTGTACCCACACAGTGCCTTTGTGTACCCACGCAGTGCCCTTATGTACCCGTAAAGCCATCAAGTGAACATGCAGCTCAAGGAGGGAGATGTTGGTACTGTGAAAGTGAGACCCCTTGTACCTCATTGAACACCGTGTGCTGCACTGAACCCAGACCTGAACCTGTGGACACTCTGTTGCAAGGCGTCACAAACTGAAACCGACTCTATGAATGCCTCATTGGAAATTGTCGCATGCTGAGCCCAAATCGACCTTGTTATGTATTTCTAAGTTTTTTTCTGATTTTTAAACAATTTCCCCTAACAAATTGTGAAAACAAATATTCAAATGTAATTATATTGTGACGATTAAATTGTACAATATTTGTTTGATTTATCATGAATTTATACAATTTATTTTGTATTTTTATCTAATAGATTGAGCAAGTTATTGAATTTCTACTTTTTATTCTTTTTTGATTAATATGTCGGGGACTCAGCGCTTATTCACAACGCGTGAGTAATCATGTGACATTCACATGATATTTCAAACTCCGATGCCGACAAAACACGATGCGAAATTATCGCGCATAATCAAGGTAATATATATATTTATATTATTATAATGAAATATTATATTTATAACTAACTAAAAATAAATATAATAATTATAATAATATAAAGCCGGCCACATGTGTTTATTATACGGCACGTGGGAAACTCCTCACAACGAGTGACAGCCATCACAACAAGTGACAGTTGTCACAAGGGCACGCGACGGTCACAAAGGCATGCGACTGTCACAAAGGCGCGTGATGTAAGGGAGTGGTACTCCCTACACGGTGATCTTGTCATTAATACGCGTGACGTCACGCGTTCTATTGTGTTGAGCGGTTAGTAGCCACATGTTCCTTTCCCATTGTCTCTATATTTCCTTTGTTCTATATCATTGTGCGAAGATTATATTGTCATATTCCGCTAGAATATTCCACCTCCATTGTTCTTTTTTTCATTGTCTTCAACATGTGCTTTGTTCTTTAAAGGTTGTGCCACTCGAGTTTACTGTATATAAAGTCTCTCAAGTTCTCTAGAATATCATCAGATTTTCCAGATCTTTTCACTTTAGATATCTTGCGCTCACAGCACAACATATCTTACATATTGGAGCCTCACTCTTCGTCGAACCTTGCCTTAAGATTAAGAGTCTTCTTCACCCACCACTTCGGCGCGTTGCTGCATCTGTCATTTTCGGCGCATCGCTGCGTCTGTCCTCACTCGGCGTATCCGTCGCGTCTGTCACCCCTCAGTCCACTCACCGCGTCTGTCCACCTTGGCGTACTCGTCGCGTCTGCCCACTTCGCCGCCTCACCGTCGTGTCTCGCCCCATTGTCGCATCGTCGCATCGTCCATCACCGCATCGTCGGATCACCACATCGCCGCCTCGCCCCATCGTCGCGTGTGTCCCCTTCGCCGCCTCGCCACATCTCCTCACTTCAGCGTGTCGTCGCGTCCGTCACCCATATCACATCGGTCTCAGTCGTCTCCACACTCCGTTAAGAGACGTCAGCGCCTGTTGGCACTCGCACTTCCCCAATTAGATGATAATGATGACTGCCGTACACGCCCTGCAACCTCGCCGCTGCGCGTGCTTCCCGTGCACATACACCGCCACACACCCCCAGCGCACGTCCGCATCAACGCCCCCCTCATTCGCGTCACTCTTGTCCATCGGCGCATCCCGCGTCTGTTCCTTTCTATCGGCGCGCGTTCATGATCTGTCTCGTTCATCAGTGCACTTTTATCAGTCCTACACCCCATCCATGTTTTGCCAGCTCTGTTCCACCCCATCCCATCCATCTACCACCCGTTGGATCTCACACAAGCCTCTCAAAATCCTCATTTCTCTCATCACTTATCCTGGCTCCATGAGACAAAGAAGCTATAAAGCAAGAAGTCAAAATTCAGCAGCGTCTGTGAGGCAAAGAAGCTAGAAAGCAAGAAGTCAAAATTCGGCAGTGCAGGAGGTACAAATTTAATGATGATTAAAATGGTTTGACTGACAGCTTCCGGGATGCCCTTTCAAACTCTGATGGTGGGTTGACTGGGGACAGTCAACATTCAAGTGCCTGGGAGGTGTAAGGGAGTGGCACTCCCTACACTGTGATTTGGTAATATTTGATCCCATTGTTCACCATATCCCATTGTTCCACTCCCATTGTTCTCACTCCTATTGTTCTCATCCCCATTGTTCTCCACTTGTATATATTCTGTACATGTGGATTATGATACAGTAGTGGTTTATTCCTCATCACTCATTCTAGTGTCTGTCTGCACCTGCAGCAGATACTAGTCTTACAGTGACAGTCACAAAGGCGCGCAATAGTCACAAAGGCGCACAACAGTCACAAAGGCGCGCAACAGTCACAAAGGCGCGCAACAGTCACAAAGGCGCACGACAGTCACAAAGGACGGTCACACAGGCACGCGACTGTCACAACATGTGACAGTCACAAGACGCGAAGGGTGTCATGCGCGCCCACAGGTGCGAGAGCATTATATAATCATATATGCTACTACAGCAAAAACCGGAAATCTCTGGAACATTCCAGTGGCTGCCAAAGTAATAGTAGTTAATAGGTACTAATAATAGATAGAAAATTGTAGAATATTCTATAAGATTCCAGTAAGTTCTATTATGCCAAGAATATTCTATGGTGTCTTAGAAGTAGTTAGAACCTTCCACTATGCTCTAGAAAATTCTAGAAAATTCTAAATGACATCATTCAATCTTCTAGAATCTTCTAAATGACATCATTCCTTCCAGAATGACATCATTCAATCTTCTAGAATCTTCTAAATATCTCAGACCAAAATGTATATAAGGAGCTCAGCTCCAGCCTTGAAGAATAAATCAATCAATCTTTACTACATTTTATAGTGTGCCACTGCTGCAAGCAGTTTATTCCACCCCTTGTTGGGCTGTTGGACAAATATATACAAACACTTAGTCATCTCTAGTTGAGCTGCTGACCTAAGTTATCTCAGGATCCCTTTGTCACCTCTTGTTGAGCTTCTGACAATAATCCTACCCCTTGGTCACTCTTCTGACCAATCAGGATTCCCTGCCACCTCTTGTTGAGCTTCTGGTATTAATCCTTTATACTATAGTCATCTCTTAATTGAGTACCGATTATTAGTTTTCTTTACATTGTTATTTGTAGTCTAAAACTTCAGTCACCTCTAGTTGAGTAATTTGACTGTTTATTACATTGCAAATAATCCCGTTCCTTTGTTCATTTATTGTGAATCAGTAAAGCATATTCACATAAACAAATACTGAGAATATCCTTGCAGAATCCTTAAGACTACATTAAGATCACAGTAGACCCTGTAGGTTAGTGTAAATAAAGCATATATTAGCCAAATAGTGTTTTATTCTATATCTAATCTTTTGACCTGTTTATAAATATTTTTACTGTTTGAGAAATAGTATAAAATATATATAAACTAGCTAGAATCGAAGATGAATCTAGATTCTGAATCAGTGAATTGTTATTCATATTTTAGTAGTGTTTTTACAGAAAAAGAACAAGCTTGCACAAGCAGCTCTCAAAACCTTCTTTGCGAAGTCGGGTGCATATATTCAAGTAAACTCTTGACTTCAGGGGTTCTAAGTCTATTTAGGCTGCCACTGATTAATATCAAATACTTAAATTATTTTACCTTGCAGTGAATTGAGTATTTGCACATTTTGATAGAGCATTGGACTCCTTTTTCGGAAAATAGTATTAAAATAAGGCTAATACATCACAGACCTGAACCTGTAAGTTGAAAGGCTTAGAAGAACAGAGCTTCGACTATTTCAGTATGAAGCTTTAGCAGAGGGGAAGGCTAAGAGTAGATGACGTTGAAGATTGAGATGGTGTGAAGGCTTCGTTATGAGGTGACACGGCCCTGTGGACACATGTGTCCACAAGTTTTGGAAGTCAGTCTTTTACTCTGTCATACTCGACTGTCAACCTCACCCCATCTCCTCATCGTTTGGAAGGACTGGGTAAGGGATGTCCACTTCTCTGGCATCGTCTTGCTCAGTGATGCCATCCACCAACTGACTTGTACACCTGCACAGCACACCCTCAAATCGCCACACAGTGTGCCCTCAAACTGCCGCGAAGTGCATCCTTGAACCACACCCTTGCCACACTTGGCGCACCTGCACACCCATGCAGCACATCTTCAAGCTGCGCCTATGCACCTTCAAACTGTGCCCATGCACCGCACTTGTACACTCGTGCTGCACACCCTCGAATTCGTCGGACTCAAGAGTAACAAAAGGTGCCATTTTGAGAAGGGCGGCGCAAAGCACAGCAGCGCAGTGGCCGAAAAGGAGGACAAGGACGGCTGTGGCTCAGCGAGCGGAGGGGGCGGAATAGTCAACAGATTGATCTTCTCCACGCCCTGTCTCTCCAGCTCTGCCTCCCACTCCTTATTCTTATCTGTCTTTGCGTTGCTTTTCTTGTTCGGCAGTAAGCATGAGTTTATCCTCATTGTCTGCATCATTCTTACGCAGTGTACCCATGCGCCTGCAGTTGTGCACCCACACGACATGCTGACGTGCTTGCGCAGTGTGCTTGCACACCTGTGTGGTATGTGTGCACTCCTGTGCAACCCACCTGCACACTCACGCAGCGCACTCACGCAGTGCACTTGCGCACCAATGTGGCGCGCCCACAGCCACGCGCCATGTGTATGCACCACCTCCACGTGCCATGCGCACGCACCACATCCACCCGTCGTGCGCACGCACCACCTCCATGCGTTGTGCACACCCGCACAGCACACTTGTGTTTCTGTGCAGTGCACTTGCGCTCCCGCGCAGTGCAGTTGTGCACTCGTGTCATCTACAGTCACAGCATCCACCGGCCATTCCTTAAGCAACATCAAATGCCCCTGCATGACGTGTTTACGTGCTTGCACGCCTGTGCAGCTATGTGCTTACACACTGCACCTAGCTCTCAACCGTTTCACTGGCGAGACTGGTGACATAGTCTTTTACACGCTGCCACACCCACATCCATGTGCTAACGTACTGCACCCCACTCTTGACTGTTCTATCAGCGAGACTGGTGACAAAGTCGTTTGCATGCTCTTGCTGGCAATAGGTGACGATCCCATATGTGCCTTCTCCTATACCCCCTATACTGCCCCCCTGTTGCGAAATTGTTGTTCCAGAACAATCTCGAAACATAACAATTGTCCTCCATGCGACATAATTTTTGAGGGAGCGTCCTGGGTCAAATGGGAAAGTATCTGTCCTCGGCTTGGTCTGTCGAGGGGTATCCAGTGCAGTGTGTCCATGGTCATCTTCCATTCACAGAAACTTTGTCAGCACCCCCCATTCTGGGATTAGGGGTTTATGTCAACGAATTCCCAGTGGTACCTCCATGGGAAAGCTTTTGTCGAGTCCTGCAAGATGGGATGGCTTTACCGTTGGTGAGTTCTGTTCTGAGCCTTTTCTATTGTCAGAACCATCGTTTGATTTCTGCCTCCCAGTTTCCAAGCCTTTACTGCAGTCCCAATCATTCAAGCTATTGGACGACTTGTTGGAGGGTCCACTCGGCAGAGTAAATGGGATAGGATGGATAAGTGATGGATGGCGAGATTTGTCAGGACACTGCGAATCTTGACCTGAGGATGATGGGGGACTGGAGATGACTTTGGCTGTGATCTTTTCTGCAGACACATTTGAGAAAGACGACTGTCTGTTTTTGGGAGTTGATCTGGCATAGATTCCAGGACATTCTTCGTGAAAGGGACCAGAGGGTGTTCGTGTTGGCTCATCAAACCCATTGAGCGATTCTGCCATCATCTTGTTACATCTCTCCAGGTTGTGCATCAATCTTGACCTGAGAGTAAAGTAGGCGAAACACACATTCGAGGGTTTACTGTATATGGATTCCTTCAATGTTTTAATGTATATGAAATCTGTATCAACCCTTGGCACGATGTGGTCCCCTCTGAGCAATACATGCATAATCTGTAGTAGATCATCATGCACACAAAGTAAATCGGAGAGCAGAATGAACAGTTCCATCTTGATACCTGCTATTCCCTTTTCTCGGAAGAACATCACTTCATTTGACCACTTTGGGATCAACTTTGTTACCTTGTCGAGAGTTCCAGGCCAAGTGAATAAATCCTGTGCTGATATGATGCCATGATACCGACCTAGCCCAACTGCTACTGTTGCAGGCATGAATGGGTATCTAGTCCTGGAATCCTTCATGGCAGCAATGACCTTATCCCTCGAAACTCGAGAAGCATAATAGGAGCTCCACTTCACATTGACAGGCTCCGAATAAAGTAGTTGGCCATGATGCTCGAGCATAACTTGTCTCAGTGGGAAGACCAGGTATCCTTCATGAAGATGCAAGCATTTTGCCTTTCCAAGGGACTCAACTGCTCGAAGTTCAAGTTACCTTCCATTTTAACCAGATTCGCGACGCTCAGCGTGTGAGGAGTTCTAGACAGCCTTTTGTATTTAGAATTTGATAGTTGAATAAAAAGAGGTTTTCTTTGTAGGGAAAGTATGGTCCAGCCCGGATCACCACTGTGAAGAGTGGCGGAAGTTCTGACCGTTCTATATACAAAGAAAAGAGTAGAAAGGAAGGATATTGACCTATTTGGTGCAATATAAGAGAAAGTGAGAGAAAGAGCACGAGATGACGAAGGAGTCAACGAGTGTGATGGTTCGAGTGGAGGCCTCGACTGTTATAGTTCAAGGCCAGAAGTATTCAGTAGTTCAGATAATGCTACCTATGTGGTAGCTGACACGTTACCCTGATCACTGCTTGTAGTAGCCTAGTTTATGTCTTACGAGTGGTGGTGCTTGGGTAAAAGTGTGTCTGAGTTCTAATTGGTGCTGAGTGCACCCACAAGTATACACAATGCTTCGAACTAATGAAATATGCAATATTTAAAGAATATGAAAGATAGAAAAATATGAATAGAATATGTAAAATATAAATAAAATAAAAGGAGTGTTTTACCACAATGAAACTGTGGTAAAAGCATACTCCTCACACACAGAGTCCATGTCAAAAGTATATTTTTTACCATTTGCAAATAAACCATGTTGTCTGAGTCTCCGGAGAACTTCACAGACCTGTTTGTCGTGTTCTGCAGGATTCTCGGAGTAGATAAGAATGTCGTCCAAGTAAACAATGATGCATACATCGAGCATGTCGGAGAAAATGTCGTTGATAAAATGCTGAAAAACAGATGGAGCATGGGTGAGTCCAAAGGGGATCACCAACCACTCAAAGGCCCCATAACAGGTTCTAAAAGTGGTTTTCCATTCGTCGCCCGCGGCGATCCAGACTAAATGATAGGCATGCTTGAGATCTATTTTGGTGTAAATCTGGGCATTCCGCGGAGCATCGAGCAGATCAGATATAAGTGGGAGTGGATATTTATCCTTTTTGGTGACAGCATTGAGTCCTCTAAAATCAACACATAGTCAAAGGGATCCATCCTTTTTTCTGACAAACAGAACAGGTGCTCCAAAAGGAGACTTTGAGGGTCTGATCAAACCTATGGACAAATGTTCATCCAGGAAATCGCAGATCACGGAAAGTTCCGTGGATGAGAGCAGGTAAATATGTTCTAGGGGTGGCTGGGCGCCATCTTCAAGATCAATTTTTAAGTCGTATTCTCTGTGAGGCAGAAGCCAGTCAGCTTTCCGCTTGCTAAAAACATCCGCGAAGTCATGATATTTCTCCGGGATGCCTTCTAGGTCAGCAGCTTGCTCAGATTCAGATACTGGGGTTGAAAAACGTCCAGTTGCTTCATCAATTTTTAAGTTGATAGTGAATGCCTGGGAACCATCCATTTTTGAAGCCCTAATAAAAGCTGCAGCATTAATCAGAGAAATGGACAGAGGCACTGTGGGTTCCGGGGAAGCTATGGGTGCCGTAGGGATCACAGGAGTCCTCGAGACTGCAGGTGCCAGGAAGGCCATGGGTGCCGTGGAGGCCGAGATAGGCGCAGTTTCCTCGGCTGCCGCGGGAGTCTGGAATGTTATACTGTTAGCTATCCAGTCAATCAACGGATTGTAGTGGGTTATGTCCTAGGACCACCAAGCACCTTGAGTCTAACTGGGTCACATAGAAAGTGACCAATTGAGATGTTCCACAAGGGAAACTGATGGGTAAATCACAAGCTTGGGTAACAACCGAATTACTTGTGCCATCGAAGAGGCGGAGACCGACGGGATTTATCGAATAGGTTGACAAAGAATTTGTTTGTGTGAATTTTGTATCTAAAAAACAATGAGTCAAGCCGGAATCTATAAGAGCTGAAAAAACGAATTTCGGGATCATATTAGACAGAAGTTTAACGAAAAATGAATCAGAATGTGAAAGAGTGGATGCGTTGAGGCAAGTAAACTCTTGAATGCGTGGAGAGGCAATGCAACCCCCAACCCACGTGGAGTCCGCAGGGTTGCTTACTCTTTTTTCGAGTCGGAAGCCGGTTTGTCCTTTGATGGGGTTTCCGTGGAGGCCTTGGCTGTTTGACCCTTAGAAGAGTTTGCTTTTGCCAGCGGACATTCCGGGACTCGATGACCGGGTTTCCCGCACAAGAGACAGAGGTTGTTGTCCATGTGACATTGTCTTTCCTGTGGGGTCAATTTGCCATCGGGTCCAAGTTTGCCTGAGAGGTCGGGTTTTCCGGCTTGTTTGCCGGACTGTTGACCCTTGTTATTGTCCTTATTGTCCTTATTGTTGGTGTTGTTGTTTGAAGACTTTTTATCATTCTTGTTGTCGGATTGAGTGGAGTTCTGGTTGCTGGTTGACGAGTTGTTGTTGTTGGTTTTATTGGCCATGGACTTGTTTACTTCATCCGCGGAGGTCTCACGGGCAACTTCCGCACGACATTCCCAATAGCGTGCGTCCACATTTTGAGCTTTGAGGTGCATATGGGACAGAGTTTTTGGCTTGCCATCTTCTCCTTTCGAGACTTCATCTTTAAGGTGGGACAGCAGACCGGCATAGAATTGGTGGCGGAGAGCGGGATCGCCCCACTGACAATGAGCTGCAAGATTAGTGAATTGGACGATTTAGTCCATGATGCGCTGTGTGTCCTTCATACGAAGATTTGTGAAACTATTCTCAGCTTCTCCTGTCGGGTCATATGGGCCGAAGTTGGTTTCAACCTCCTCAACAAAAGCCTCCCAATTGTGGAGCCAGAGTGGCTCTTCCTCGGAAATTCCACTAAAAGCCGGTTCAAACCATTTCAACACAGATCCTGACAAATATGACAGTGTGTAGTTGACTTTTCGGGAGTCTGTGGAGAATGCAGCGGCACGATCATGGAAATTGAAGTGACATTGCATGAGGAAAGTAGAGAGTCTGTTCGGGTTGGAACCCGTGAAGGGTTCCGGAGCATTGACTTTTGACCATGGAGGTTCTTGTTCCTTTTTCTTTCATTCTTCAAGCAGGTGCATCATGAATTTATCTATAGTGCCTGCTAAAACCTGAGAAGTAGGATCCCCCAAGTGTGGTCATTGAACAGGTGGAGGATTTTTGACACCTTTGCCCTTGTCGGGGGCCACGGATTCATCCTGGTTTTCCGGGACTTCTTCGATACAGGCTTCTTCCATGGGTTCTGACTGGTTCGCAAGCATCTGACTGGTATACAGAGTTAACGGGGAATGAGGAGTCGACGGTCCAGGTAATGATGCCTGTGCACGTGTATTCCTTCTTGGTGGCATAATGAAACAATCTGCGAGTGTAAGTCAGAAAATACTGTTAGGATACACACAGAGGGTAGGTCTCTGGAGAAACCCGCGGGATATCCGGTAGGACTTGGCTTCAGCTTATAGGCTGCGCCCTCGCTAGATCGTGTTGTCCAATTTCAAACAGGTGGATGGGGATCCCGGGGAGTCTGGGTGGGGTTCGTGGGTCGTAGGTCATACGTTGGAGGTCGTGGGTCGTGAGTCGAGATAGTTGAGAGAGATAGATGCGCCAGAGCCCATGGGCTCCGACTAGTGCGAGCGGTGTGAATCAAGTAAGGTTTTAGAGCGGAAAATGTTATTAGATTACTGGGGGGAATCTAAGCTAATTTTCTGACTGGATTGTATGTACAACATCTGCCAGTTTATATAGACCATGGAGTGCATGACATACCAAATCCAGTAATGACGAAACGAAACTAACAAAACATAAAATGGGAATAGTAAACACCAAGTTTGGTGTTAGGAACGGGACGGAACAGAGCAGAGTCCGAATTGTGACAAAGCATAACCCATAACGGGAAACAGAGCGGGAGTGGAGTCCTAAATCGTGACAGGTCATTTGACTAAATCAGGAATGGGGCTTGATTAGAGTGGTGACGGGATTCTAAGCAGGGTCCAGTGACTGATGTGTGGGATGAAGATGGACATAGACAGAGACGGAGTCCGGGGGAAGTCTGGTGACTGATATGTGTCGTAATGAGGTCGAACGTAACAAGTCTTGATGTAATGGAGTTTAGGTGGGAAATCCTATAAACAGACAATTGGTGCTTGTAGCATGTGGGGGTGTACGGGTTAGTGCCCGGAGTCCGGCGGGATTGTCCGGTCGTAACATAGCCGAATTATTCATCACCCACGTATTTTCCAAGCATGGCATTCCATCACATGTCACATCCGATTGTGGATCCGAGTTTGTCTCTCACTTTTTTAGGTCACTCAGAAAAGCACTAGACATGAAGTTACATTTCACATCAGGCTATCACCCAGAAGGTGATGGCCAAACCGAACGCATGAATCAAACTTTGGAACAGTACATCCGTGTCTATTGTAACTATCAACAAGACAATTGGAAGTCACACCTACCGCTAGCCAAATTCACATATAACAATGCACCAAATGCCACTACTGGTATTTTGCCTTTCTTTGCAAACAAAGGCTACAACCCCAATATTGCAATCCACCCAGAATGCGATCTCACATCTGCCCGTGCTCAAGACTTCATTACAAACCTTGACGAGCTACATCAAGAACTTCGTAAAACTATCACAATGGCCCAAGAATGATACCAATGGTCTGCAGATAAGAATCAACTTCCGCCTCCTGATTTCAAGATCAGAGACTGAGTATTCATTAAAGCCAAGTTTTTCCGAACTACTAGACCCTCTAAGAAGCTCTCTGAAAAATATTTAGGTCCTTTTGAAGTTATAGCACAAGCCGGCACGCTTTTTGTTTCTATAATCAAAAAGAAATTAGAAAATTTTAAAATTAGGGAACCGAACCCACCTTGGGGCTTGACGGCCCTGGTACATCTTCCTCCTCCTCCTTCATCATCAGACTCCGAAGGCGTCGTGACCTTGCACTAAAAACAAAAATCAGCAAAAGGTTTTCAAAAGACTGGGAACCTACTTACCTTTCCCTCTCGCTTTTTCTTCACCACCTCCTCTCGCGCCTGATTGGCCTCCTGCTGCTTCTTCTTTGCAAGCACCGCATCCCAGTGCTTGCCCGCAGCCTCTTCTGCTGCCAGCTTCTTCTCCTCCGCCTCGATGGCCGCCAGCTCATCCTTCTCTTTCCATTCCTCCTCCTTGCACGCCTTCCTCTTCTCCTCGAGAAGGCGTCGACATTCCTGTGCACTAGGCGGTCCACTCGGGACCGACATGGGAGTGACCGTCAACCAAACTGGGAATGGCTTCAACCCTGAACCTATGCTCATGGTGGTAGAGGGAAGAAAAGTGAAAATTCAAGTGCCAGGACCCCTCGAATTTTTATATGTAAATTTTTAGCGAGTCACATGATGTTTTGACACACCAACCGTACCCGACATGTTTTTACATACAGAATCTAGATTTCTTCGGCCAAATGGGGGGATACTGTTACAACCATGTCACAACCCGACAGTCCCCGAGGTTATCGCCACCTATCAACAATTCAAGTCATCATTCAAGTCCTCGCATCGGAAACCATTGGATTCCCGATGCTGATGTATGCTTTCATGGTGATCAAACTCTGTTTACGCCCCCATCAAAATATACTCGTACTATCTGGTTAAACTCTGATACATCCCTTTTATTATGATGATCCGTTCTACACTATGTTTCACATATGTCTATATATACTTGTAACCCTCAGACTATTTCCTTTCTTTGTAATTCCACTCTCGGTTATTGTGATGTATTAGCCTTATTTTAATACTATTTTCCGAAAAAGGAGTCCAATGCTCTATCAAAATGTGCAAATACTCAATTCACTGCAAGGTAAAATAATTTAAGTATTTGATATTAATCAGTGGCAGCCTAAATAGACTTAGAACCCCTGAAGTCAAGAGTTTACTTGAATATATGCACCCTACTTCGCAAAGAAGGTTTTGAGAGCTGCTTGTGCAAGCTTGTTCTTTTTCTGTAAAAACACTACTAAAATATGAATAACAATTCACTGATTCAGAATCTAGATTCATCTTCGATTCTAGCTAGTTTATATATATTTTATACTATTTCTCAAACAGTAAAAATATTTATAAACAGGTCAAAAGATTAGATATAGAATAAAACACTATTTGGCTAATATATGCTTTATTTACACTAACCTACAGGGTCTACTGTGATCTTAATGTAGTCTTAAGGATTCTGCAAGGATATTCTCAGTATTTGTTTATGTGAATATGCTTTACTGATTCACAATAAATGAACAAAGGAACGGGATTATTTGCAATGTAATAAACAGTCAAATTACTCAACTAGAGGTGACTGAAGTTTTAGACTACAAATAACAATGTAAAGAAAACTAATAATCGGTACTCAATTAAGAGATGACTATAGTATAAAGGATTAATACCAGAAGCTCAACAAGAGGTGGCAGGGAATCCTGATTGGTCAGAAGAGTGACCAAGGGGTAGGATTATTGTCAGAAGCTCAACAAGAGGTGACAAAGGGATCCTGAGATAACTTAGGTCAGCAGCTCAACTAGAGATGACTAAGTGTTTGTATATATTTGTCCAACAGCCCAACAATGGGTGGAATAAACTGCTTGCAGCAGTGGCACACTGATGTGGCTGATAAAATGTAGTAAAGATTGATTTATTCATTCAAGGCTGGAGCTGAGCTCCTTATATACATTTTGGTCTGAGACATTTAGAAGATTCTAGAAGATTGAATGATGTCATTCTGGAAGGAATGATGTCATTTAGAATTTTCTAGAGCATAGTGGAAGGTTCTAACTACTTCTAAGACACTATAGAATATTCTTGGCACAATAGAACTTTCTGGAATCTTATAGAATATTCTACAATATTCTATCTATTATTAGTACCTATTAACTACTATTGCTTTGGCAGCCACTGGAATGTTCCAGAGATTTCCGGTTTTTTGCTGTAGTAGCATATATGATTATATAATGCTCTCGTGCTTGTGTGCGTGCATGACATCCTTCGCGTCTTGTGACTGTCACACGTTGTGACAGTCGCACGCCTTTGTGACAGTCGCGCGCCTCTGTGACCATCCCGCGCCTCTGTGACCATCCCGTGCCTCTGTGACCATCCCGCGCCTCTGTGACCATCCCGCGCCTCTGTGACCATCCCGCGCCTCTGTGACCATCCCGCACCTCTGTGACCATCCCGTGCCTCTGTGACCATCCCGCGCCTCTGTGACCATCCCGCGCCTCTGTGACCGTCGCGCGCCCTTGTGACAACTGTCACTTGTTGTGACAACTGTCACTTGTTGTGACAACTGTCACTTGTTGTGACAACTGTCACTTGTTGTGACAACTGTCACTTGTTGTGACAACTGTCACTTGTTGTGACAACTGTCACTTGTTGTGACAACTGTCACTTGTTGTGATGGCTGTCACTCGTTGTGAGGAGTTTCCCACGTGCCGTGTAATAAACACAGGTGGCCGTCTTTATATTATTATAATTATTATATTTATTTTTAGTTAGTTATAAATATAATATTTTATTATAATAATATAAATATATATATATATTACCTTGATTATGCGCAATTATTTCGCATCGCATTTTGTCGGCGTCGGAGTTTGAAATGTCATGTGAATATCACATGATTACTCACGCATTGTAAATAAGCGCTGAGTCGCCGACATATTAATCAAAAAAGAAATAAAAGTAGAAATTCAATAACTTGCTCAATTTATTAGATAAAAATACAAAATAAATTGTATAAATTCAGGATAAATCGAACAAATATTGTACAATTTTATCGTCGCAATATAACTACATTTGAATATTTGTTTTCGCAATTTGTTAGGGGAAATTGTTTAAAAATAAGAAAAAACTTAGAAATACATAACAGTTATCTCACGGCCTCCGAACTAATTGTGAAGAGTGGTAGAAGTTCAGACCGTTCTATATACGAAGAAATGAGTAGAAGAGGAGGAATCAACCTATTCGGTACGATATGAGAGAAAGTGAGAGAAAGAGCACGAGATGACGAAGGAGTCAACGAGTGTGATGGTTCGAGTGGAGGCCTCGACTGTTATAGTTCAAGGCCAGAAGTGTTCAGTAGTTCAGATATTGCTACCTATGTAGTAGCTGACACGTTACCCTGATCACCACTCGTAGTAGACCTAGTTTATGTCTTACGAGTGGTGGTTCTTGGGTTAAAGTGTGTCTGAGTTCTAATTGGTGCTGAGTGCACCCACAAGTATACACAATGCTTCAAACTAATGAAATATGCAATATTCGAAGAATATGAAAGATAGAAAAATATGAATAGAATATGTAAAATATAAATAAAATAAAAGGAGTGTTTTACCACAAACTGTGGTAAAAGCATACTCCTCACACTAATTGTAACCTTCCTGTTCCTAGTCAAGCTTATTGTCAATACCATTTTCCACTCTTCTCTTAGTTAGTATTTCCTAGATGCCGAATACTTGTATATGAACCCATTGTAGTTGTAGTTACTAGGCAATCAGAATATCAACTCAGAATACCCTCTTACACTTTTAGCAGTCTCATACTAGGTACTCCACTATCCGCCTTTGCGTGTGCTCACCTACTCTTGGCCTCCACCCCCTTGGCCCGACACTCGACTTATCCTTCATTTCCGATCGGTAGTTTCACCAAGAGGTATTCACCTGCCTGAAATTTAAGGACACCTGACAGAAAGTTGCAAGGGCACAGCACATAAGCTGAAGCCAAGTCCTTCTGATCAGTCCCTGTCGGCCCACCGACATTAGTCAGTTTTCAGTTCTTAACACCTAGCCAAGTTCCCACCAGAATGGAACACCAAACAGGGAAATTTCCGCAAGACAGTGCAAAGATAAGAAGGCTTACATATATGTGACCCCTCACTCAATGCACAAATCCAAAGATTAATGCACATGACCCAGGTTAAGCCCCTTGCACCGCTAAGTGAGAGAGGTACTTGGCAACAGCAAACTAAGGCTGTGCAGGTGCACTTCACACTCAATAGGCTTGTTCAACCTGTAAGGTACACCTCCTCCAACTGGCAAGCATGTCACTGATACACAAAAAAAGAAAAAGCCAAATAATGGCAAGTGACTCTTGTGGGTGCATACACGCCAGGCTTATGTATTCTAGCACCCGTAGTTAGAACTCAGACACTTTTTACCCTGCAACCACAACTTACCCAGACACCAGTTAGTGTTCTGTAAGTTGTGATTGGGGTATCATCTTGACCATCACAGACAGGCTTTAACTCTCTATGCAATCAGAGTTTCGAACTGCACCAGTCGAAACTCCATCTATATCTCAATCCACGTGGACTACATCTGTGCTACTCTATTATTTGACTCTTTCATTACTCTCTTCTACACTTGAGCAGTCATACAGAATCATACTTGACAGTCGATTCCCTTTATTTGTTTTAGCTCTCTACTTTACTTTAGATAGCTATTTCACCCGATCATATTGAACTAAGTAGTCAATACCTGTTCAGTCTGTATTAGACTTATACAGTCAATACATCTTCATGTCGTACCTAAACAGTTGATATTCTTCATATATAGAACAGTTAGAACTTCCACCACTCTTCACACTCTCCCTGCTCCATTCCTCCCTCCATGATTATAGCAGTACTCACCACTTGTGAAATGGCCAAGTCACCACTGAAGAGGGGCTTGTGAGGGATCAGTATTATCTCATAAAATTCTCTTAATTTTCTTTGAATTAATTAGTATTTTTTCAAATTTATTGTATTTTTATTATATTTTTATTGTGAAATCCAAGGCCTAGTTCCTTTTAACTTCACATAATAATAACATATAGCTCATATAATGCTATTATATCTTATTTAATTTATTATATAATATTTTAACTAATTATTTATCTTTTATTTACTTAGTTATTGCTTCTTGCCTTGCTTCCATCCCAGATCTTGGCCTCTGAACCTTCAAGTTCAGGCTTAGATGAACCCTTGTCTCAGACATGGGAGTCATAGGATAAAAAAAGGTTAATTAATGGTTAAATAATTAGTTATCAAAATGTATATATGTGAGGAGGGCCAGAAATCTGCAATAAAATAACTTATCACACACATAATTTACAGCACAGCTCAGAAGCTTATCTCATCATCCTAAGGACAATAATAGCCTTGGTCTGGTGTGCTGGCTGTGGGCACCTGCACTTGCGGAGTCTAGAACTCTTTGTCAGCACTATCGAACTTAGCTAATCATCTAAGTTCCCCAGCCTCACAGCTACCCCTTAGCCTTATTAAATACATAATAAACCTAATAAGTATCCTTACTAAAATCCCTGCCAACACTTAGATTATTCAAGGCCCATACCTAAGTTTATTAAATTAATCAAGTACAAGCACTCAAATAATCTGATACAAATTATTCTCTCTGTTAATAAATTATTTAACGCCTTTTTAAATATCTATTAATAGTTGAAAATAAGCATACAAGAAACTGAATTTTTATATCAAGTCTCTGCCAGGTTACTGTGCATATATCCAGCTTCATTCTCAAGGAATAGTTGTTTGTTTGTTAAAAGAGTCATACACAGTTCTATTGAACCTTTCAATGATCAAAATAAGCATTGATTTTAGTTGTTTAAGCTTAATAGCACAACTAATTAATTTATCAGTATTTAAATTACTGGACTTTTGCTTATTTTATTGTTGAAGCTCTGTGACACTATCCCATTTATTGAGCTATCTGAGAGAAACCCCTAAATAAATTACAGGCCTGTTTGCTGACTGCCATATATAATTGGGGTTGGAGGTGGTTTATGATCTTGTATGTCCACTATAACTGATCAAATACTATCTGAAACTTCTCAGTGTGTCATATTCCAGCAGCAACTGACTCAGAGTTTGAGAAGTGCAGACAGCAGTGCTGCTGTATAATTGCAGCAACCTTAACTTGATCAGAGCAGTTGGCATGGAGCAGTTTCCCTGGCCCATGCAGTGTTATTTACGATACTTTGGGCCACTTGATACCTGGGCTCCCTACAGTCTATCTTCCCAATTTACAAGAGGGCTCCAGGTAAGATGTTATCTTTCACCATGAATTCCACAAATGAATAGTTAACCTCAAATCATGTCAGTGGATTATGCCCCTCAGCGATGGCTGTGTCTGGCCCAAAGTATTCTGTGATTAATCTCTGCAGCCATGCAGCACAGATGCAATCATGTAAATTATTAAATTCCTGCTGGACCTTCTCATTTCTCAGCACAAAGGAGGCTATTTGAAGAGGTATTTTGATGTGCTCCTTCTTTTTCTCCAATTTGGTGAGTTGTTGGACTTGAACAGACCTGGCCAACACTTTATTAACCAATTTGGGAGCAGGCACCACCTTCCCCTGAGGACAATTTCATGCTTTATAACCCTCTTTCTTACACATGAAACACTGCCCCTCTGCCCAAAGTTGATTCATCTCCATTCAACTCAATTTAGATTGCTGCACTTTAGTAGTGGTTCCCATTCCACCTGACCCTGATAATGTGGTAGGATGAGGAGGATTTCTCATGTCAGCCTGTCCTGCTGTCTGTTTGGCAAGCTCACTTTGTCATGGCCATGATTGGGGCAATCTGGTCAAAGGGCCCTCTCACCATTTTTTTTCTGCCTGACAAAACTCCCGAGAAGCTTGAATCGTGTTGCAGTTTTGATAAGGTGCTTCCATGAGGTATTGTCTTGATTTAAACCATTATCTAACCATTTTTCTTTGATATAGTTGTGTGCCCCATCCCACACAATTTGTTTGAGCTGCCACTGTTGCATATCAGGGAAATGTGTAGCATTATTCTCCATGTCTCATGCAAAATCATGGAAACAATTTCCACTCTCCCTGGATGAGGTCAATTGTTTCTGAAACCTCAGCTTATAATCTGCTGGGAAACAGTAATAAAAAAGTCCATCATAAATGGCTTTGAGTGTCCACCATTTCCAACTCAAGGCCACATGTTTCATATAGAAGGAGCTTGCCTTGCTATCCACAAAGTAAATTATTAGCTTCACAGCCCATTTACAATCTAACCCATTGATTTCTGCCCATAGATCATAGGCATAGATGAATGCTTCCAGGACATCAATATCAGCTATGCCATTATACACTACAGCCTGCTTCATCTTAACTCCTGCTAAGAGTTTTTTAGTCCACTTAGCATCAGCTGTCGACCATTTGCATTTTTCAGATCTTATTTATTTAGAGCTAGGTGAGGTTTTCTTTCTAGTCTTCCTCTGCTCCGTATCCAAATGAATTCTGGTATCATTTGCTGACCCAGACCTCAAATTAGATGAGTCTGTACTCCTTCTACTAACTGACAAATCAGTTGTAGTGCTACCCAAAGAGTCATCTGATCCATCACTACTGGAGGAACTGCTCAAATCAGATGGTGGTCCAAACTTCCCTTACCCTCTGACTGCAAAGTACACTTCCTCAGACACTTATGAGGATTCACTCACATATTGGCTGGTCACCCTCTGTGAAGAGTGGTGGAAGTTCTGACCATTCTATATACAAAGAAATGAGTAGAAGGGGAGGAAGAATGATTCAAGTGGAGGCCTTGACTGTTATAGTTCAAGGCCAGAAGTGTTCATTAGCTCAGATAATGCTACCTATGTGGTAGCTGACACGTTACCCTGATCACCGCTCACTGTAGACTTAGTTTGTTTCTTGGTGGTGCTTGGGTAAAAGTGTGTCTGTCTTTATTTGGTGCTGAGAGCACCCACAAGTATACACAGAGCTTTGAACTAATGAAATGGCGCAATAGTTGAAGAATGTAAAGGATAGGAAAATGTGAGTAAAATATGTAAAATATAAATGAAATAAAAGGAGTGTTTTACTACAATGAAACTGTGGTAAAAGCATACTCCTCACACCCTCTTGGGCTGTGGACCCCTTGGAGGCTTGCTACACTGCCTCTCACTCTTGGCAGTGATCCATCAGCAAGCCCAATGGTCCAAATTTCTTCCTGCTTTCAACATGATTATCTGTTTCTGGCCTAAACATCTTGGTGGAAAACCAGATGCCATAACTCAATGATGGGATGTCTATCATAAAGAGGGGAAAAGTAACTATGCTATTGTTAATCTGCATAACATGAAACTAGTTTTTATAACACAGCAACTTTCCACATCTATCTGAGTGACTTCTCTCTACCATCCAATTATGAATATGCTTATGATTATGGACATTGAGCAATTACATCAAGGTATGGAAACTCCATGGTCTCTCCTTACAGATCATTAGTGACAGAGGACCCCAGTGTGTCTCAAAATTCACAAGGGAGCTGAATTCAATCCTAGGGATCAAAGTTGCCGCTTCTACAGCCTATCACTCTCAGACAGATGGCCAGACTGAAAGAGTAAATCAGGAGGTAGAACAATACCTTAGAATCTTTGTGAATCATAGACAGGATGACTGGGTGGTTGTCCTTAGCAGAATTCTGCCATAACAACAGAGTTCAAGCATCTACTAGGCAGACACCTTTTATTCTAAATAATGGCAGGCATCCTAGATTGGGGACTGAGCCTTTCAGAAGCAGCCAAATAAAATCTGTGGAGCAGTTTATTAAAGACATGCAGGAGCTGCCTGAAAGGCTGTTGTTATCAGCCTCACTCGGTCAACACGGACAGGACTAAGTTTTCTTTATTTTAATAGCAGTATGATACAAGATGAATGTGAGGCTCCCTAGGGAAGAGTGGGAAAGGATTTTATGGTTGAAAAGATTCCCCTCTTATCACTGTGGGATGTATACTTCTATATCTGCTTGGAACAATAAGATTGTGGTAATAAAAGGTGTCTGAAGAAAAGGAAGATGTGGCAGGAAAAGGAGAACAAAGGTGGATGGGAGAACAATGGTCAAGGGTAATTGAGTGGCAGCACAAGGAATGCTTGAGTAGTCAAACAAAGGGAGTGGTTGGGAGTGGTGGTGTATGTGGTAAGGTGACCAGGCTTACACTTCCTGAACTTGTAAAGCAGTGACTGCTCTTCTGCCAATATGACGTGGCAATTCAGGGAGAGGTGGAGCTACAGGGATCATAGCAGTCTGAGAAAATAAATTTTCTACTGCTCTCCTGCCCACTGCAATAGGATGCTGCAATGTAGTAGCATATGATCTGGAGCTGGATGATGATGCAATCTGTGGTCCATTTGCCAATTGTGCATGTATATTAGCTATAACAGTGCTAGGAGTAAGAGCAGGACCATCTATATTATGTGATGATCCAGCAATAGCAAATGGTCCAGGAGCAGGGATAGCATGCTGCTGAGAAACACCATCACATCTCAGGTGGTGCTCAGTGGGTGGAGTCATTACCAAACACTGCTGATGGTCCTGAGTAGGTACATTCTGTTGAAAATCAAGACCCTAATAGTAATATAGCTCAGTAACGTATACGTATAACGGACTAATATATTTTGTACCTAATAGTAATATAGCTAATAAAGCAACTATTAGTTACAGTATCAGTGATTAGCTTAGGATCTTGACTCACCTCAGTCACATATACAGTATGTATAATGGACTGAGGTGACACTACAATGGTCAACTAGCTTATATACACTGTGGGTCCAACCATCACCAGGCACCATCACCAGGCACCATCAACGATATGGTGGTGGTGTCGGGTGTCTATACCCGAGTGTTCATGATGTATACATTCCAACACATTCTACTGATTGCATTGAGATGTAGAAGGCTCAGAAAGTAGCTCCCTAAAATGGTGGATAGATTAGGAATTGAGTGAAGAATAGGATAGGCTTACATTGCTATGCAAGCTACCAATAGGCAAAAGTGAAACCTGACAATATTCAGTCAATATATTAAGATCTAAGCAAATGGGGGAAGGAGGGCTTTAAGTTGGGGGGCCAATGATATGAAACAAGCTAATCAGGAGGTCAACAATAGAGATTGTACTAGTTGTGCGGTCCAACTCTATAAACATAGTGGAGCTTGGTGTTAGGACTGGGAAACCTGCTGGGTCCTGGGACCCATCCTATAGATATGTATCTGACTCTCTATATCGCACCAACTAGCCACCAGACTCCACCTAGACATTCTGGAGCCCTTGTTCCCAATCCATCTTTGCCTGTTTGACATCTGGTTTATTGTCTTATTGTATGCCTGCTATGTCTTTGTATCTCTGGATATGTAGTACAATAATCTAGGAGTCTATATAGTCTATGGTATGATCTGTCCCTTTATGGTTCACTGTCATGCCAGTCATCAGGGATTTTGGAATGTCTACACCCATTATGTAGACTCCCTATCCTCCCTAGATCTATAGGAAGCTTTTATGCTGACTACTACATAGGGATCTCACGAAAGTAGTGTGTCTAGCCAAGTCTAGCTACCTCTCCTAGATGGCTCTAGACAATACAGATGGCATACTTACTGATCTTCCACTTTCCTGATGGTGCACTGTTCCCTTGAGCTAAACCCAGCCGCTCCTGTGGGATGGCAATGGCTGGATGGCAATGGCTGGATGGCTCATTTACTTGCCTAATACCCCCCCCCACCCCCCCCCCCCCCCGGTGCCAAACTACACGTCTTCATACCCCAAACCCCAAAGCCTGCACAGTGGTATGACCACATCTTCACTCTTCCTGATGATCAGAAGTGAGCAGTCGATGCATCTCCCAGAGAATAAAGCCGATGGGACCTTCTGGACCGAGGAGCTGTTCTGTGTTGAGTTAAATAACCTGGTTCGGCATCTAGGTATCCAGGATGACTTTGATATCCTGGGACATTCGTGGAGTGGAATGCTGGGAGCCAGATATGCGACCAGTCAACCGAAAGGACTTAACAAGCTCGTCATATCTGACTCCCTGGCGTCGATGGAATTATTTGTGCAAGTATGGATAGCAAGGAGTATGAGGCGGAAACCATAGTATGTTATAAATTGCATGTGTAAAGGCTTGGAACATGACTAGACGAGCTTAACGCAACTTCGCTGCCAGTGGCGAAAGATCCAACGGTGTATAGCACCATCTAAGTTCATCATACGCACATATAGGGGATTTTCATCGACGATTGATTATAGGAATGGTCCAAACGAATTCCATGTCATCGGGACGTTGAAAACTTGATCCCTAATTGATCGCCTACATAATATCAACATTTGCACCCTGGTCCTCACCGGATATTACGATGAAGCACAGGATGAAACTGTACAACCATTTTTTTTTTAAATAGTCCGAAGTGCAAGTGGGTTCAATTTGCCAATTCAAGCCATACACCCCAGTGGGAGGAGACAACCCATTACTTGGACATTGTTGTTGGAATCCTTCTGGCCTAATATCGCTGCTAGTTGGAAATTAAATGTATTGTAAACAGCAGTATGTGAGAATAAACTTTTTTTTTAACGTTAAGAAACCAGTGCCATTGAGGTGCCACAGTGCTCCTTGTATGTCGATAGTCGGCCGCCGTGAGATCTACAGAAGAAATGTCACTACCTTCATAAAATCATCACTACGTTGTAGACATCAGAACGATTGAATGTGTGAATTTGAGTGAGAAAAAAGGCTTGAAGGAGCTCTGATGACCAAAGCGTTAGGAAAAGTCCAGGCGTCTGTGAGTACTTGCACGAACAATTATGCGTCACAATTTTCTATTTATTCAAGTGTCTCCTTATCAGAGCGTGTCAAGTTTTAGTATTGAAGCCTTCACAAATTACATATGGTACGTTTTAGGTTTCAAGCACGATAAGCGTTGATAGTCTGAGAGAAGTCGGCAGCAGAGCAGGTGGCAAGTAACCGGAACCAAACCAAAAGAAATGGAACAAAAAATGACGCAATCAGAGAAAAGTCAACAAGAAGAATAAAAATATTTGGTCTGGAAAGGTGAAAATCGGCTTGGTTCAACTCGTTAACTTCAAGAACATCGCTGGATTTAAAGGTCTGTTTGTTAGTACTTCATGTGTCATCTAAACAAGATGTCAGAATGCAGTATCAAAAGATTATCATGAACGGGAGCTTACCAGAATTTCTGTCGGACTCGTAGCCAGGCTACACCCTGTATCAGTCTCAGAGTGTAGCCCGGCCATATGGGACACAGAGGGTATTGCCGATGGACAGCCAAACCGTGACTTGGGGCCGCTGGAGATCAGATGAGCTCAGTACGAAATACAACTGTACGGGATCAAGAGAAACTTACAGTTACATCGCTGCAGGGGCGCCATTCACCGGATTTTACTCATACCAGCTGATACAGTCCGAGGTAGGATGCTAACAGAGTTTGTCGCGGCAGGCCGGGGTCGAAGCCAGGAGAGCCCTACGAAATGGGAGTTAGTAACCCAGGCTTGACGTCCTGTAAACAAATGTATAGGTATATAGTGGTGTTAGTCCCTGACTTACGCAATTTATAGGATAATAGACAACTCACTGGGTGTTAATTTTCAACAGTTCATGAAGATCCACCATAATCTTGAGTCGGCTCAGTAGGTCTTTAGTGTCACTATGTCGAGTTGCCGGAGGTGGATGATGAGGCAGTCCTGCCTCGGTTACGGTACTGAAAAAATTGCGTTAAACGAGACCAAAACAAATGAGAATGCTACGTACTTCAGCAGTCAGGAATTGCAAGTAAGCCCTTGCGTGGATGCCCCGTTACACCAAGCCCGCTGAAAGATGGAGAAAGACGTTAGAAAGGACTACCACGCTTTAAGAAATGGAGCTACGTTTAATTGTCCAACGTGCAGCACCTCCTCGGTGACGTCCCAAGTGCTTGCACAGCAAGTACTCGGCCTAGGAAACTCCGAAGACACAATACTCACGAAACAGACACAGCTGAACGACAATCAATCGGTCAACATATCGAGAAATATGAGAAAAAAACGCACCCCGTTCTCAAAGATACGATTCAGAACCGAGTGACTCCACGAGCCCACGAACCAGAGAAATGGATAAAAAGAGAAAGAAGTAGAAATATTCAAAGAAAGAAGAAGAAGAAGAAGGAAAACTGAAAAAGAAAAAAGAATGTTTGGTCTCTGCCACTACCACTCGTCCGCCGCTGCCCCTACTTCTCATCCGCCGCTGCCTCCCCTCTTGTCGCTGCTTTCCCTTCTGCTCCGGCTTGATCCACGTACTTCTTTTTTCTCCGTCGGCCATATTGTGGTGGAGGTACAGCCGGTTCCATCCGAGGAGCTAGAGGTCCGCCAAGTATCTTCGCCGAACGTTGGTGCGGGCATTTGGACGTGCGGGGCTGGTTTTCCGGCCTGCTGCCACCCGAATTCAGGCGTCAGTGCTGTCTCACTCAGGCATTCGCCGCTTTCCTAGATGATAAAGGGTGAGTATAATCGCCAAAATTAATGAAACGGAATCTTACTTGTCTAACCGTGCTGGCGGTTCTCCTCTGTTATTGAAGGCCCTGTCTTTCTCTCTCCCTCGTAATGGGTTTGAGGTTCTAACGACTCATTTTTTTAATGCTTTGTCCTGCTAAGAAGTCACTGTTAGTTGGTGTAAGACATATAGCTGATGGGACTCACCTGTAACCCAAAGAAGTTCCTGGCACGGAGGACCGATTGTTTGAGAAATGCAAACCATAACCATGTCGTTTATGCCAGCGCTGGTTCGTCGGGTTGTGTGTTGATGCAGGCGACCCGTCGGATTTGGATTTGTCCTGGTAAGGACGCCTGGGATGGCCATCTATTGGAGACATTTTCCTTGGTGTCACTTTTGGAGCTGCGGCTGCTAGGGTGGTCCTCAGTTTTGTGTTTCTTGTGGCATTAAAATAAGTCACAACTTTCAAGGTATTTTCGTGATATTTTAAGTCAGGAGGTGAGGACTTTGGCCTCGTCACAGGATCCGGCAAGAGCACCGTGCCCAATACCTTTGTGTGTGAGGGCAAATACTGAATTTAATGAATGTTAATGACATATGAGAGAAACTAGTGGCGCAACGTACTGCATACTAGATGCCCTATACGACGTGTCCCGCGTAGACTTCTACATTTGCACAAAATATTAATTTCCACAATGACACACTAGGAGAAAAGGGCCATTACCTTGTCCGTATTCATTATGATTACTCTTCACTATCCATCGCGGTGATGCTAGCGCTGGCGTGCAGGGGGTCGATGTGGCAAGACACACAATGGCGAACAGATGGATGACCGGGAGCAGCGCTGTCACAGGCATGTCTGAAATGATCGCGGATTTGAATGAGTTTTTATAGATCCGCGTGAAGTAATGAAGTATACGAACCAAATGCTGCAGAAAGGTCTCGAGGGAAGATTCTGTGAGTAGGATAGTTAAGTAATATATTGCAAAACATTTAAATTAAATTACGCGACGTTGGACGAACCTTGCACAATGCGATGGGCGGATGATCCCGTCATCCACAGCTAGTCCTTTACCGCCATTCCACATGTAGTGCAATACCATCCAGAGCTAGTGCATTACCATCCAGAGCTAGTGCATTACCATCCAGAGCTAGTGCATTACCATCCAGAGCTAGTGCATTACCATCCAGAGCTAGTGCATTACCATCCAGAGCTAGTGCATTAGCGTCATCGAAATGTGGTGCGTTGGCGTCGTCGACAGCCGGTGCGTTATCGGCCGCGGGTTTATGTCTGGCGTTTTGAATGCGAGAGTGTATAAGATACAAAATGGCGCCGAGCAGCACAAGTGCAAGACCCATGCACATCAACGCATCGCTGATCACCGCAGCATGTCTAGAAAGGCATACCCAAGGATTGTCAAGCATATCACTAGGCATAACTGCATATAAAACTCACCTCTGCTTAAGCTCAAGACAGATTGTCTCCTCAATGTGTAACCGCAGCACGTGTGGCAGGTGCGCGACGCGGGTGGGTCCGTATTCGAATGTGTTGCTTATCACTACTGTCGCAAGGTTTCCTTTTGGGAATGGATGCAATCTAAAGAGAACGCGACCGGTAAATGACAACATAGCAGGCAACAAATAAGAGCTGCCGTTACTCACACATCGTTATAACAAACCGAATACAACGAACGTTTCATCTCGCCCATGGGAAACCAACTAAAATATATCATAGCCTGCTGCAGGTTCAAATCGAGGTTTGCAAATAGTTTGAACCCTGTGACGGCAGCCGCGAAGGGGCTAAAACCCCTGTCGAAACCCGGGAGCTGGTAACCAAAGGACATGGAAATGTCGGTCAACATATCCAACACCTTAAACTGAATGTCCGACGTGAAATGGTCCAGGAAAATTGATAAAAATATTCGGGAGACGATGTCGACATCGGTGCTGTGGCAGCAATGTGAGTATGGAGGTGGTAATATGAGAAAGAAGGGTAGATATACGTACGCAACGCTTGGGGTGCTGCCTGCGAATAGCCAAGTGGAAATAGGAATAAGGGCGGAAAACATGGATCGCGCGAAGTTCAACTCTGTAATCGACGGCGGAGACGGGATCACCGAGAGGAGAATCAAGGCGGTCAGAGTGAGCCCGCTTAGGGCCGCGACGAGTTTGTTGAAACCGAGAAGATTAATCATCTTTTTATAAATGAGAAGTGTATTCAACTGCTTGGAATCGGTAGTAGAGCAAAGTAAACCTGGGGTGGTAAGGAACAAGGCTACACCAAGGAACGATCTTATAGCACCACAGATATCATCGATTACATTAAGAACCGTGCATCCCAGTTTGGAAGATCAAAAAATGCTGGGCATTATGTCTAGATATTTATCCAGGCGATGAATAGTGATTGCCAATTTTCCGGCACAGCCGGACACGTTTTCTTAAAATAGATCAAGCTATGGAATTCCATTTACTTTCTATTAAAGAATGGTATGAGTTGGCTTAATGTAAATGCACAAAATACAATGGTTTAATAAGTTTATAATGAAGTACTTGTATCGATATAAGGAAACACCGCGAACCATCCGCGAACCATGAGTTCTGCTGTTAGTGAAAACTTTGGTGCAAGGCATTATCCGAATTGGTGGCATCTGTTGGGCAGGATGCGATATATGGAATTACCTATGCAAATAGCCTCATTAAAGAGATAGTCAGGGGAGATCCGTAGGCACTTCACCACACGCCCCGCGGATGGTGGGAACTGGACTTTGTGGTTTGTAGTTTGTTGTACGAGTCGACGAAACCTAGGATAGATACGTTGCGCATGTATGGAAGCCTGGTTATAAAAACCTCAATACTGTGTTTATCAGGGGAAATACCTTGCACCACCTTTGGCAAGATGATCACGATAAACCTATACACATTAAGCTTGCCCTAGCGATAAACACCAATCTTAATGAATCAGTCATCAGAAATGAGACTCGAAGGCTACCCAGATAAAAATAGAACGCAAAAACGGTGTGCTTCTCCGAGTGAAATGATGTTGAACTTCTAATGTGGGAGACAATATTGTAAAGATGTTGTGTGGGAGCAAGCTACGCATCGGCAAAATGGCTCCGACAGGCTGACTTTCAATGATGTGCTAAAAAATAAAGAGGACTACGTGTTAGATTTTTTAAAACGAGCAGCCGGAGAGTCGTATAGTGACCGGGGTCATTATGACCCACATTCATTACCGCTCTTGTTTCTGAGTATATAATCCCGTAGTTACGCATGAGACCCCCTATAACCAACAATATAACTCAGACAGTATTGCGCTCGTCCTCTATAGGTCTGGTCATATTTTCGCCGAAAAGTTAACACTACGGAGAACGTCAAAGTCCATCATCGGGGATAGATAAGGCAAGGGAAAAAGGATACAAGATTAAAGTGTTTGTGGAATACAAAGTTTGTGCGATCGGGAATGTTCAAGTATCTGTTATCAGGCTACTGGTTGTTCCCTGTGTACAGCTAACCAACTGTGTTCCCCCAGTGTGTGCGGCCGCACCGCAGTTGTTCAAGGCCGCGTTTATCATCACATAGCGTATAAATTCTGACAACAGCACGTCTACTAATGCAAACATCAACAAACGTGACACTCCTAAGTAATTTTACGGGACATGCGTTGCTCGCTGATATTCAAAGGGATAGTCATCACTAAGAGCAAGGAAGGCATGTGTATGTGTCTCGAACACGGTGACAGAATGAACAATACGTGACAACATCTTCAATATCTGCCCGACTTCCACAACCCACGGCCTCCTATGACCGACACTGAGCCTTCCGAAACGCAGCGACTTGCCTATCATAGCCAAGAGTCATCCATGTCAGATTAAGCGCCATTCAAAGGCAAGAAGCATCGCCGGGCAAGGAGCTCCGAGCTTAAAGCGGACAATCTCGTGTTCATCGATCATCACACGTGACCTCATCAATTTAATATCGATGTTTCGGAATTCTTTCCTGACCGTCTGGTCTTTCTGTGGCTGCTGGCAAATGGAGGTTGTGTAGGGTATCGGCGGATATGGTTTGATTAGATCTAAAACAATGAATATGAATACTATTATTTTTTTCCATAAATTATTCAGAGTTATCGTGACTCCGCTGACATCAAACTGAAAAAATAGTTTCCATATTTGTACTTTTTTGTCCATACTAATAATATACGAATTTTGTTTTTGAATATATTTGTCCATTGGGTATTTTTTGGTTGTACGAATAATTAATATTTGTTTTGGTGGTTTTTTTGTGCGTGCTGGAGTATTGGGCAGATCTCCTTGTTTTAGTTTTGAATACATATCTATTAGATATTGTAAGCCTGGCGCCCCAGTCTTACGCATTTTCCTTTTGTTCCATTCTTATTGTTCCGTCCTTATTGTTCCGTCCTTTTTTTTCGTAGCACATATATATAGTCTAGGTAGTTTTCCATCTCTTGAGACTTACTGTACGCTGCCTGCCATGTATACTGCCCGCTAGTTCATCGAGCAATACACCGTGGTCCTATCAACCCGTGTGACCGGACCCAGTGATCCCATTTGACGACGGGATTACAGATATTTACGTTTATACGAGACAGGAAAGAACACCTATCGTACGACGTTGGCAGGGACGAGGCCCAATTAAATTCAAAAGAATATGTAACAAGAAACAAAAAAAGGGATGAAGAAAAAGAAATGAGTACCGATATCGAACGAGGAATCGTCTAACTTGAAAAGACAACTATCCATCCGTTGTACACCAATACATCACCATTTTAGTTGAACGCACAGCAGATTCCATCCATCATGAACGATTAACGTACACTTCACCGCCAAACGGGTATTCGACCTAGTCAACACAACTTTCAGCCCAGCAAACCCCCACCCTCCCTGCACTCTCCCCATATGTGCTAAAACATGAACAATCCTGTCCCTCGTATCCTCCATATCAGACGTCAAGTTGAACGCCATGCTACCCAGTGCGCGTCGTAAAGCAAAGAGCATCGCGGCGGGAGGTTTGGGGCACAAACGGGGCTGGGATGGGTATAGTTGTGGTGGTGATTATGGCCGGGAGAACCCCTGTATTCCTGTTGTATTTGTGGTTAGAGTTGCCGCTGTTGTTGTACTGCCAGAAGACGCAGCGGACACGGTGATAATATACCGATAGAGCATCGTTGCCATCATTATAGGTTTCGCATCCCGTACCATGTCTTCTTCCCTTCGTACGCCAACGCCGCTCACGCCATCCTCCTCGGCCTCACTACTACACTCGCTTTCGCTCTCCTCCAGAATAGCGCTCAACTCGTAAAGGTAGAGGTACGCTGATGGAAAAATAGCGCTTATGCTCATGCCTAAACCAGGGCTTGCACCTGAAGCAACAGAGACCCCAGTTATGCCGACACCGATCGAACCCGCGCAATTATCAATCGTGCGCGTGAGATCCGCAAGCCCGCCCCCAAGCTCTTTGCCCGCTCTAAGAACTGTCATGTCATCCGCGGAACATTGAGAATGAGAATGAGATAGTGCGCGCATATGTGCTTGTGGTGTTTGATCTGCAGAGTTGCCTTGGACTTGAACAGCGGGCCTTTGATTTGATTTTGAGTCTGGGTTCAGTCTTCTTCATCACCCACACCGTACCGGCCTCAACCCCAGCCCCACTCCCGATATTAACACACTCTACAAACTGTCTCGCAGAAACCTCCTTAGTCCTCAAACGAACGGTGTCAGATGCGATATGTTGTGGGGGAGACTGCCTCTGTGCAGGAGGGGGAGGTAGGTTAGATACAGATCCAGACGTGGTCGTGGTCGGGAGCAGCTGCGAGTGCTCATAAGAGCTCTTAACGACCTCCGCTGCCTCTTCTACGCTCATTCCAAGGACTAACTTCTCAAATTCTGTGGTATCAGCCACTTTTCTAGTTTCGTTCCATCGGCTTTCGGCTGGGCAGGGCGAGGAGCGCAGTGGTTATTTGGTCTGAGGCGCGGGACGTGATCGAGGTGAAGCGGAGGACGGGCCGATGGATGTCGTTAAGATGGATGTAAAGGTGGGGGCGCGATGCAGAGGACACGCGAAGATCAGCCGAGAAGGAAGGATACGTGTTAATCCGTTTGATTAGCGATATTTTGGAAGGACCTAGGTGAAAACGTATGCGTGTCAGTAAGAGTGTTTACGCTGATATTAAGATAGGATTACAAAGCGGGGCGGAACAGAAAGTCATATAAAGCAGCGGGTAGAGCAGAATAATAGCTCGGAATGAGAGACTATATGTCGCGGAGTGCAGAACGGCACAGATAAACAAAAGAAGAGGAAGAAAATTAACTCCACCCCTTAAAACAATCCCCTCCGCAGCCGCACCTCCACATTCCTAATGTCACGGGTCGTGGCATGCAAACCGTTCCCCCTCCCCTAGCGCTATCCCATCAGAACGCGCCCACAACAACCCTCACAAGCCCGCCTAACGCACCACTCGCGCTCGTCTCGCCGGGTGCGCTTTCGACACTGGGATTGAAACCATCAACACCGTCACGGTCGAGCTTAGTCGCCTGCTCATGTACATCCTCATCGCTAGTCTCATCCTCATCCGCAAACGTGTAACCAGCAGTCCTCTCACCCTCAAACACCTGCACCGCCGCCGGAGGCTGCACAAACAGACGCGCTAACCCTCTGCGATAAATACCCGCTGACGAGGGAAACGAGGAGAAGCACGGATACGAGGGTGTTTATCATTTCGACGGGTGTCCAGATTATGAGAAGTAAGGTAGTGCGCGT
>WHVD01000162.1:0-180699 GCA_015178975.1 Hysterangium stoloniferum | reverse complement strand
CGAGAAAAGGAAATAGTCTGAGGGTTACAAGTATATATAGACATATGTGAAACATAGAGTAGAATGAATCATCATAATAAAAAGGGATGTATCAGAGTTTAACCAGATAGTATGAGTATATTTTGACGGGGGTGTAAACAGAGTTTGATCACTGTGAAAGCATACATCAGCATTGGGAGCCTGACAGTTTCCAATGTGGTGGCTTGAACACTAACTTGAAATGTCAATAGACAGTGATAACCTCGGGGACCGTCAGGTTGCAACACGGTCATAACACATTTCAAAACACCAAGTTTGGTGTTTTTATCTCGTTTTATGTTTGCTAGTTTAGTTTTCATTATTACTGGATTTGTTATGACATTAATTCCACAATCTATCTAGTCTGGCAGATGTTGTACATACAATCCAGTCAGAAAATCAGCTTAGATTCCCCTCAGTAATCTTAGTATATTTTCTGCTCTAAATTCCTCTTTGAAACACACCGCTCTTACTCCGACTGTAAAGGGTCGAGTAGTTTACCACTCAATGTACGATCGTTATCGACTAACGATAGTACGAAATACAATCGACTAGTAGTTAAGATGTAGATTATGATCGACCCTTAAGGTACGATCGGCAGATAATTACAAGGACGGATCGACCTTACGGTACGATTCGATTGTTTAGCTAGTTGGGCTGAAGGCTGAACTAGCTAAAAAGAGAAAGTATATAGTGCGTGAAGGAGAGAGAATATCCTAAGAAAGTTAGTTATGATGGATATTCTTACTGCGCTGTTCAAGAGCTTGAAGTTGAGTCGAATAGTAGTAACGGACTTCGACTGTTTCAGTGCGAAGTGTAATTACTATGACTCAATGAAGAGAGATAGAGTAGAGGTTTGTTGTAGACAAGACCCCAAACCAGTACTTGCGTGTGCAGGTGATGGTTGTCGGGGTTGAAAAGTGTCTGAGTTCTAATTGGTGCCAAGTGCACCCACAAGTATACACAATGCTTCGAACTAATGAAATGATGGAATATTCAAAGAATATAAAAGATAGATAAATATGAATAGAATGTGTAAAATATAAATAAAATAAAAGGAGTGTTTTACCACAATGAAACTGTGGTAAAAGCATACTCCTCACACCGACCCATCTATCACTCGATCCCTGACTTATCTATCTTGACTCCCCAACCTCTCAACCCATGACCTCTCAACCCACGATGTCACATACCTTGTCACAGATTGGTCATCCAAGGCAGGGTTGGTGAATATGTGTGACATGTCAACTGTTATATAGTGCCTGCAACCTATGTCAGATAGCCTGGCATAGTGGCTCTTTTAGCCCAGTTGGTATAGTGTTCATTGCAGGGAATGCTTACGTAACACACGAACCCCACCCAGACTCCCCAGGATTCCCATCTGCCCGTTTGAAATTGGACAAGATGACCTCATGAGAGTGCAGCCTATAAGCTGAAGCCAAGTCCTACTGGCTTTCCCATGGGTTTCTCCAGAAACCCTCTGATGAGCTCCATGCATGCCCCTTAACACAACTCATCTTTTGAGGATAAGACTTGGCACAACAGAATCCATCTCTCAAAGCTATTCCATTCCTTTCTCATAGTAGTGACACTACTCCTACTCTCTCTCTCATTCTATAAGTAATCCTTAATTGTTTCTCTAAATCAATTTGTCTGACTAGTGTCAGTCCAATCACACCTTGAGGTCAATCTCCATCCTCGTGTATTTCATCCCATTGATCACACCTTGAAGGTTGATCTTACTTCTATCACTAGAATAATAGACTATAATATCATTTAGTTACTACCATTCTAATAGGTCAATCTCACTGTCACACTGTTACAAGTCAATATTGCTCACACTGTCAGGGACTCTCTGTCACAGACCCTAGGGAGCACCATTTTCTCATCTTATTGAAGTCAGTCAGGATTTTTATTTTATTTTATTTTATTATGCAGCTACAAAAACAGTACAGGCAAAGGCACAGCTATGCACTGTAGGGTGCATACATCCCATTTTTAGTATTTTTCTCAGATTTATAATAAATATAACAGAACCCCATCCTACATGCACTTGACTCTCTATATTGTACCCAAGGTACAGTTACAACCAGAGTACCTGCCAGGACCCACACGTCACTCTATATGCACAAGTTGTCAGACTCTGCCAGACCTGCACATCAACCTGTCTATATCTGACACTGTGTCTCATGTACCAGTTGTCAGACTCTGCTGGACCCACATATCAACCTGTTTATACCCAACTCTCTGTGCCCATCACCAGACTCTGACCAGACTCCTGGAACCCCTCTAACAGAGCATGTCAACCTGTCTATATCTGACACTGTCTCATGCACCAGTCCTCAGACTCCATGGGACCCACATGTCAACCTGTTTATATCTGACTCTCTGTGCCCATCATCGGACTCCAACCAGACTCCTGGAACCCCTCTAGCAGAGCATAGAACCCCATTCCTGTTATGGTCAAATGACCTCTCATTGTGAAGAGTGGTGGAAGTTCTAACCATTCTATATACAAAGAATATCGACTGTTTAGGTATGACACAAAGATGTATTAACTATCTAAGTCTAATACAGTCTGAACCGGTATTGACTACTTACATAGTTCAATACGGTTGAATGAAATAGCTGTCTAAAGTAGAGTAGAGAGCTAAAATGAATAAAGGGAATTGACTGTTAAGTACAATTCCAAATGACTGCTTGAGTGTAGAAGAGAGTAACGAGAGAGTCAAATAATAGAGTAGCATGGATATTATGTATTTTTAGGTTTTTTCCATTTTTTAAAACCAATTCCCCTAACAAATTGCGAAAAAGAGAATTTAAATGTAATTATATTGTGACGATAAAATTGTACAATATTTGCTTGATTTATCCTGAATTTGTACAATTTATTTTGTATTTTTATCTTGTAAATTGAGCAAGTTATTGAAATTCTACCTTTTATTCTTTTTTGATTAATATGTTGGCGACTCAGCACTTATTCACAACGCGCGAATGATCATGTGATATTCACATGACATTTCAAACTCCGATGCTGACAAAATGCGAATCACGCATTATCAAGGCAAAATATATATTATATATTATTATAATAAATATTATTATATTATAATTAACTAAAAATAAATATAATAATTATATAATAGTATAAAGCCGGCCACCTGGTGTTTATTATACGGTGCGCGGGAAACTCATCACAACAAGTGACAGTTGTCACAAGGGGCGCACGACAGTCACAGAGACAGAGGCACGGGATGGTCACAGAGGCACGGGATGGTCACAGGCACGGGATGGTCACAGAGGCACGTGACGGTCACAGAGGCGCGCGACAGTCACAGCACGTGACAGTCACAAGATGCGAAGGGTGTCATGCACGCGCACAGGCGCGAAAGCATTATGTCATCATATATGCTACTACAGCAAAAACCAGAAATTCCCTGGAATATTCCAGTGGCTTCCAATGGAATAGTAGATAGTAAGTACTAATAATAGATAGAATATTGTAGAATATTCTATAAGATTCCAGAAAGTTCTATTATGCCAAGAATATTCTATAGTGTCTTAGAAGTAGTTAGAACCTTCCACAATGCTCTAGAAAATTCTAGAAAATTCTAAATGACATCATTCAATCTTCTAGAATCTTCTAAATGTCTCAGACCAAAATGTATATAAGGAGCTCAGCTCCAGCCTTGAAAATATATCAATCTTACTACACTTTATCAGCCACATCAGTGTGCCACTGCAGCAAGCAGCTATTCCACCCCTAGTTGGGCTGTTGGATAAATATATACAAACACTTAGTCACCTCTAGTTGAGCTGCTGACCTAAGTTATCTCAGGATTCCTTTGTCACCTCTTGTTGAGCTTCTGACAATAATCCTACCAATCAGGATTCTCAGTCACCTCTTGTTGAGTAATTTGACTATAATCCTACAATCAGGATTCTCTGCCACCTCTTGTTGAGCTTCTGGTATTAATCCTTTATACTATAGTCACCTCTTAATTGAGTACTGATTATTAGTTTTGTTTACATTGTTATTTGTAGTCTAAAACCTCAGTCACCTCTTGTTGAGTAATTTGACTGATTATTACATTTGTTAAGAACTAGAAACTGACTAATGTCGGTGGCCGATGGGGACCGATCGGAAGGACTTGGCTTCAGCTTATATGCTGCGCCCTCGCAAATATCCGTAGGTTGTCCTTAAATTTCGGACAGGCGAAGACTAAATCCTAAGAAGAACTTTTCGGCAAGACACCGATCGGAACCGAAGGAAAAGTCAGGTGTCGGGCCAAGGGGTCGGGGCCGAGAGTGGGCGAGCGCACGCGAAGGCGGAAGAGAGATTCTCCTAGTATGAGACTGCTACAGACGTATGAGGGTATTCTGAGTCGATATTCTGATTGCCCAGTAACTACAATTACAGCGAGTTCATATACAAGTAACAGGCGTCTAGAAAGTACTAATGGGGAGGAGGGCGGAAAACGGCATTAACAATAAGCTTGACTAGGAACAGGAAGTTTATGATTAGTTCGGAGGCCGATGATAACCGAGAATGGAAATTACGATAAAAGGAAATAGTTCGAGGACTACAAATATAGTTAGACATATGTGGAACATAAGATGAGACGGATCAACATGATGAAAGGGACATATCAAAACATAACCAGACAGAAAGGCGTAGTCGGGTTTGATTGACCGGAGAGCATACGTCAGCGTCGGGGGTCCGACGGCTTCCGAGGTGTTGTATTGTCGGAGACACATAACGAGGGTATTCCATCGGGGCCGTCGGTTTGCGAAGGGTTACGACACAGTCGTAACAGTATCCCCTCATTTGGCCGAAATCCCAAGGAGGCCGAAAATCTAGATCGTGTACGTAAAACAACGTCGGTTACGGGTTGTGTGTCAGAACGTCATGTGACCGGTAAAATTTTCGCATATAAGAAATGGGAGGTTACAAGGCGCTTTACTCTTCAATCTTTCCTCCAAAACACAATGTCAATGAACACTGGGGCGAAGACCATCCCTGTGAGGCTGACGGTAACTCCCGCGTCGGGTCCGAGTGGGACGCTGAATGCACTAGAACGTCGTCGCCAACTCGAGGCGAGGAAAAAGGCACGCGAGGAGGAGGAACGAAAGGAGATGGAGGAGCTGAAAGCGATTGAGGTGGCCGAGGCGGAGGAGAAGAGACGGGCGGAGGTGGAAGCTACGCGCAAGCGTCGGGAGGCTGATCTTGCGAGGAAAAAACAGCAGGAGGCCGGTCGGGCCTGAGAGGAGGAGGCGAGAAAGAAACGAGAAGGGAAGGTAAGTTAGGAGAAATACCGCACTGCGAATCTCTACTAATGTTTTCTTCTCAGCGAAAGGCAGTATCACCGTCGGTCTCCGATGAAGAGGACGAGGAAGATGAGGATGAGGCTGCGGGGCCTTCGAGCCCGAAGGTATTTATGCATATATATATTTTTTTGCTGTTACTGACTTTTAGTGATAGAGACAAAAAGGAGTCCCCAAGGCGGGGCCTGAAAACGATCCTAGGTGTAACCGCTGCACTGCTCGGAACCGGGCTTGCCATCCTCGGGCGAACGGTCGGGGCCGCACATGTCAAGAGTGTGCGAGTCAAAAACTTGGTTGTACCTACCCGGGGGCCGACGTGGGTGTGATCTACGGAGAGCGCCAGACAGACGCGATGGAGGAACAGAACCGCCTTATGCGGTTGTACTTCTCGGAGACCACTCGGTGGCGAAACGAGTCTCTGCGACAGCAGGGGCTCCTACAAGAGCAAATGCGACTGCTGGGGTGGCTATTGGAGAACAGACAGCCATGTTACAGTGGGTCGGGGGCAGCTCGAGCAGTATCTCGAGCTGCCTAGTTCGGACGAAGTTGAGCCGGTTAGGGCCTTGGAGGAAACTGGAGGGAAGGGAATATCGGTTGCCGTCGGTGAAGCAAGAGCTTCGGAGGCCGAGGAGGAAGGGGAAGTAGTAGAGGGTACTTTGGGTAGTTAGCAAAATAATAATTGATTTTATCCCTTTTTTTTGAAACGTGAATTGAAAATTGAAAATTGAAAGCATCGACTAGTGAGACTTGATGTTTGAAGAACCGGAGGCCGTCGGTTACCGTGCGAGGACTAAAGAGAGTCTAAAGGACCGGGCTTGTTCGGATACGTTTGATGGAAAGCTAAAACAATTTCCGATGCATTGCCAAGTTCGGTGGCTAGAATCCAGGAAGTTTCTTCATCTGTACCTTCATAGCCAGTCCATTTGACCAAATAAAGTAACTTGCACGATCGCCTGCGATTGTCGATCTTGGAGTCTAGGATTTCCGATATTTCAAATTCGGGTTCCCCGTCGATGATCACGGGTGGGGGTGGTGGTTGTATGCGATCGGGTATACTGTTAGCAACACAAGGTTCTAACATGGATACATGAAATACCGGGTGTACTGCACGCATGTTGTCGGGGAGCCGAAGCGTCCATGAAAGCGTGCCGGCTTGTGCTATAACTTCAAAAGGACCTAAATATTTTTCAGAGAGCTTCTTAGAAGGTCTAGTGGTTCGGAAAAACTCGGCTTTAACGAATACTCGGTCTCCAATCTTGAAATCAGGAGGTGGAAGTCGGTTTTTATCCGCAGACCGTTGGTATCGTTCTTGAGCCATTGCGATAGTTTTACGAAGTTCTTGATGTAGCTCGTCAAGGTTTGTAACAAAGTCTTGAGCACGGGCGGATGCGAGATCGCGTTCCGGGTGGATTGCGATGTTGGGGTTGTAGCCTTTATTTGCGAAGAAAGGCGAAATGCCAGTAGTGGCATTTGGTGCGTTGTTGTATGCGAATTCGGCCAGCGGTAGTAGTGATTTCCAATTGTCTTGTTGATAGTTGCAATAGACACGGATGTATTGCTCCAAGGTTTGATTCATGCGTTCGGTTTGTCCATCGCCTTCCGGGTGATAGCCCGAAGTGAAGTGTAACTTCATGTCTAGTGCTTTTCCGAGTGACCTAAAGAAGTGAGAGACAAACTCGGAGCCGCGATCGGATGTGACATGCGACGGAACGCCATGCTTGGAAAATACATGGGTAACGAATAATTCAGCTAACTGTACAGATGTTATCGTGTCATATGTTGGAATGAAAATACTTTGCTTTGAGAGCCGATCCACAACAACTAGGATTGCTGTGTGACCTTCGGATGCCGGCAGGTGCTCGATAAAATCCATAGAAATCGAGTTCCAGGGTTTTTCCGGTATCGGTAATTGTTTGAGTAGGCCATATGGTTTGTGTCGCTGTGATTTAGAGCGTAAACACGTAGTACAGGATTTACAATAGTGCTTAACAAAATCTCGGATGCCGGGCCATGTATATTCTCTTCTAATGAGTGAGAGGGTCTTATTGAGGCCGAAATGTCCTGAGATTGGGTGGTCGTGCTTATGTTGTAGGATTCGCAGCCGAAGGGTGTCGGAATCCGGTACATAAATGCGATTGTCAAGTCGAATGAAACCTTGTGAGTCTAATGACCATCGGGGTTGATCGGGGTCGGACGGGTTATCGAGGTGTGCTTTGGTGACTGGGTCTAATGGAATTGCCGATAGTATGTCTTGATGTAACTTTTCGGTATCCATAAGGATAACACTTCGCAAGACTGGATGAATGAGGGTAAGTGGCTCGGATAGATGCGGACAGTTGTTCCGATGAAAACATAGGTTTGAAATTATGCGGATTAACTGTGGCGTAGTCGCTACTCCCCTCTTTAGGGATAGACGTCCCATCGTCTAGTCATAGCGTCGGGTTTTCCACCAAGGCGGCCGGGACGGGAAGTGGATTACCATGTTGAAAGCGGAGAGGTATTCGGACCATCGAGCTTGTCGGACGGGTGAGAAGTTTTGTGGTTGAAAAGTAAACTAAATTTTTGTGGGTCTGTAATAACATCTACCGGGTGGGGCCGAGCCCTCCAAATAATGTCGCCATGTCTTGAAAGCTTCAAATATTGCGAGTAATTCCTTATCCGTGAACGTCGTAGTTGAGTTCGGGCGCCGAAAATGTGCGAGACAGAAAAGCTACTGGGTGTACTTCACCATCGGTGTCCAGAATGGACAATATCGCGGCAAGCGCATAGTCCGAAGCATCAGTTTCCACGATGAGTTGAACGTCGGGTTTCCAGTGCGACAAGATAGGGGCGGATGTAAACGCACTTTTCAATTCCTGGAATGCCGATCGGCATTCTTCGGAGAAATTCCACGGGGTGTCTTTGCGAGTAAGACGAGTGAGCGGAACGGTAATTTTTGAGTAATTGTGAATGAAACGGCGATAAAAATTGGCGAAGCCTAAAAAGGATTGAATATCTTTAACCTTTCGGGGTTCCGGCCAATCTTGAATGACTTGAATTTTAGCGTCGTCCATGCGGAGACCATCAGGTCCCATCATGAAGCCTAAGTATTCAACCGTGTCGACATCAAAAGAACATTTTTTACCATTTGCAAAAAGACCATGTTTTCGGAGTCTTCGGAGGACTTCACGGATGTGTTCATCATGAAGTGTAGGGTCTTCGGAGAAGATGAGGATGTCGTCTAGGTACACAATGACAAAGACGTCAAGGAGGTCGGAAAAGACATCGTTGATAAAACGTTGAAAGACCGACGGAGCGTTGGTGAGGCCGAAAGGCATTACTAACCATTCAAAGGAGCCATAGCGAGTGCGAAAAGCCGTTTTCCATTCGTCGCCTTCGGCGATCCGAACCAAATGATAGGCGTGTTTGAGATCTATCTTTGTATAAATTCGGGCCTTCCGAGGGGCGTCGAGTAAATCGGAGATTAATGGTAATGGGTACTTGTCTTTTCGAGTAATCGCGTTTAGTCCTCGAATGTCAACGCAAAGTCGAAGGGAACCGTCTTTTTTCCGAATGAATAGGACAGGGGCTCCATAGGGAGACTTTGAGGGTCGGATAAAACCTATAGCCAAATGTTCATCCAAGAAATCTCGGATAGCCGATAATTCGGACTGCGAGAGAGGATAAACTGGGCCTAGGGGCGGATGTGAACCATCTTCAATATCAATTTTCAAATCGTAAGGCCTGTGAGGGGCGAGTCGATCGGCTTTTTGTTTACTGAAGACATCTGCAAATTCATGGTATTTTTTAGGAACACCTTCTAAATCTGCGATCGGTTCGGTCACCGGGGATGCAAAGCGACCGGTGACTTCGTCAACTTTAAGATTGACTGTAAATGCTCGGGAGCCGTCCAAATTGATGGCTCTCATAAAAGCTGCGGCGTTTATTAGAGAGACAGGCGGCGGAGAGCTCGGATTTGCCACGGGGGCCGGAGGTGCTGTAGAGGCCATATTTGCCGAAACAGGCGGAAACGGACCAGTCGTATCGGGTGCCGACGGGGTTCGGAAATGGATACTGCTCAATACCCAATCAATCAACGGATTATAGCGGGTGAGCCAGTTATGTCCTAGAACCACGGAGCAGCTCGAGTCCAACTGTGTTACAAAAAACGTAACTGTCTGAAAGGTTCCACACGGGAACCGAAGTCGGAGTTCGCAGGCTTGCGAGATTACGGAGTTTGAGGTACCATCAAAAAGTCGGAGCGGAATCGGATCTATTGCATAGGTTTTCAACTGATTTTTTCTGGAAAAACTTGTATCTATAAAACAATGGGTTGAACCTGAATCTATGAGAGCTCGAAAAGTGAAACTCCCGAGAGGTTCCGAAGTAAGATTTATGAACAAAGAATTAGGATCATACAATGCGGATGCGTTAAGATGACAATTTTCCGGTGTGCGAGGAGATTCAACGCAACTCTCCAACCGCACGGAATCCAGAGAGTTGCTTAATCTTTTTTCGACTCGGCAGCCGGCTTGGCCGGTTGTGAGGTCGTGGCCGTGTTGGCCGATCGGGCTTTTGTGGCTTTTGGGCATGCAGCGACTCGGTGTCCGGGATCTGCACACAACAAACAAAGGTTGTTGTCCATTCGGCGTTGCTTTTCCTGTGGTAGGAGCTTGCCATCGGAGCCGAGTTTGCCAGTTAGGTCGGGTTTGTCTTTGTCTTGAGACTTATTCGACTGTTTGCCCTTGCCTTTTTTGTTGTTAGACCCTTTGTTTTCGGACTTCTTATCGGAAGTCGAGTTGCCAGTTATATTGGTGTTTTGGTTACCAGACTTGTTGGCATTTTTGTTGTCCGATGATTTTTTGTCCGACGGGTTTTCGCGACTGATTTCCGAACGTCGTTCCCAGTATCGAGCGTCTGCGTTTTGGGCTTTCAGGCGCATGAGAGGGAGGGTTTTCGGCTTGCCGGTCTCTCCTTTGGAGACTTCGTCTTTGAGGCGAGACGGAAGGCCGGAGTAAAACTGGTAACGGAGGGCCGAATCGCCCCAGTCGCAACGCGCGGCGAGGTTGTTGAACTGGACGATATAATCGGTGATGCGCTGAGTGTCTTTCATTTTGAGATTAGAAAGCGCGGTTTCTTCTTTGCAGACTTCTTGGAGCCACTAGCCTGAGGTTGGTCGCCATCCTCGGGTTCGTGTTCCGAAACTGGTTGATTGTTAATCTCCTCAGTTGCTTCGGGATCGGTTGCTTCAGTTACTTCTTCAGCATCGCCGGTAATCTCCACAAAGCGAGATTCTTCGGAGGTTTCTGGTAGCGGAGTTTTCTGAGTAGCTCGGGCTGTATACAGAAAAGGAGACTTGAGAGTGGAAGATTCTGCTTCGCCGCTAGGCTTGGCATTTTTCCTCGGAGGCATGTTTAGACGGAAAATGCGAGTGTGAAATCAGAATATACTGTTAAGAACTGGAAACTGACTAATGTCGGTGGCCGACAGGGACCGATCGGAAGGACTTGGCTTCAGCTTATGGCTGCGCCCTCGCAAATATCCGCAGGATGTCCTTAAATTTCGGGCGGGCGAAGACTAGTCCTAGTGAGTACCTTTCGGCGTGATACCGATCGGAATCGAAGGACAAGTCGAGCGTCGGGCCAAGGGGTCGGGGCCGGGAGTGGGCAAGCGCACGCGAAGGCGGATGGGGGAAGTCTTAGTATGAGACTGATACAGGTGTATGAGGGTATTCTGAGTCGATATTCTGATTGTCTAGTAACTACAATTACAGCGGGTTCATATACAAGTAACAGGCGTCTGGAAAATACTAATGGGGAGAAGGGCGGAACACGGTATTAACAATAAGCTTGACTAGGAACGGGAAGTTTATGATTAGTTCGGAGGCCGATGATAACCGAGAGCGGAATTACGATAAAAGGAAATGGTTCGAGGACTACAAATATAGATAGACATATGCGAAACATAAGATTGAACGGATCAACATAATAAAGGGGACGTATCAAAGTTTGACCAGACAATACGAGTTATTTGACGTGGGCGTAAATGGAGTTTGATCTTCGCGAAACATTCGTCAGCTTCGGGGCCGATGGTTTCCGAGGGGACGACTTGAAACGTTGACAAGTGGCGATAACCTCGGGGCCGATAGGGTTGCGACACGGTCGTAACACAATCCTGCTGGACTCCAGGCACTAACCTGTACGCCACCACGCCCTACACGCACCAATTGTCTGTTTATAGGATTTCCCACCCGGACTCCGTACGTCAAGACTTGTTACGTTCAACCTCATTACGATACATATCAGTCACCGGACTTCCCCCAGACTCCGTCTCTGTCTATGTCTGTCTTCGTCCCACGCATCAGTCACCGGACCCCCCTCAGAATCCCGTCACCGCCCTAATTGAGCCCTGTTCCCGTTTTAGTCAAATGACCTGTCATGATTTGTACTCCGCTCCCGCTCCGTTTCCCATTATGGGTTATGCTTTGTCACAATTTGGACTCTGCTCTGTTCCGTCCCATTCCTAACACCAATTTGGTGTTTACTATTCCCGTTTTACATTTTGCTTGCTTCGTTTCATTATTACTGGATTTGGTATGACATTTACTCCACAGTCTATTTAAACTGGCAGATGTTGTACATACAATCCAGTCAGAAAATTAGCTTGGATTCCCCCCAGTAATCTAATACATTTTCCGCTCTAAAACCCTACTTGATTCACACCACTCGCACTAGTTGGAGCCCACGGGCTCCGGCATATCTATCTCTCTCACCAGTCTCGACTCATGACCCACGACCTCCAACTTACGACTCACGACTCATGACCCCTGCCCAGATTCCCCAGGATTCCCGTCCGCCTGTCTGAAATTGGACAACACGATCTAGCAAGGGTGCAGCCTATAAGCTGAAGCCAAGTCCTACCAGCTTTCCTGCAGGTTTCTCTGGAAACCATCCGATAAGCTCCACACATGACTCTTAACAATAGCCTCCATCACGATGTGAAGAGGTTGGGAACATGACATGTTTTGTTTGTCTCACAGTCAATGTGGGAATGTGATGCCTTTTGAGGCAATGTCAGTGTGGGGGAGAATCATGTGTGGGCCTTTTTCTTTTTTTAAATACATTTGTATACCACATCACATAATGTAGATACATAGTGGTTGGGAGCAGGTACCCTAATGGTAGGTAGATAAGTATGTAGGTACTAGGGCAAGTAGGTGTGGGTATGTGGGTCAATTGTAGAGTGGGGGGAGGGTAAGAGGGCAATCACATGTGGGCCTTTTTTTTTTTAATACATTTATATACCACATCACATAACTAAGATACATAGCAGTTGGGAGTAAAAGTACCCTAATGGTGGGGGGGGGGGGGGCAGGATATATATGTAGCTGGTTGGTATGGGCATGAAGGTCAAATGTATGGAAGGGGAGGGCAGGGATGGTGGGCCAGTTATGCTTTCTGGAAAGTGTCAGAGGTGGCGATGAACTCAGTTAGGGCTTCAAGGCCCTTCTGGGTGCCGAGGATAATGGGGAGTGATAGGTCTTGAGTTGGTGCATTTTGCTGCTCAAATGTATGTCAAGGTTGTAAAAGAAATCAACCATATTTAGAATATATGTGAATGGTGAATATTCCAAGGGTATCTTTGCAGTATGTTTCACAGAAACTTTAAAAATACTCTGTTCTGCAGAAGTATCGATGGATTAAAGACCCATTCTGATATCACACATGCTTTGTAATACATATTCAGCATGCTTTGTCACATTTGTTTCACAGTGTCAAATCAACTTCATTCTCATCATGAAAAAATTATGTGGATCAGTCAAATTCCATTGTCCAAGTTCTTTAGTGATCATAGGTCTCACTAAATGTCACTTTTGTGTGACCATCTCCCTTTATTGTTCACTAGCACTTCTCCCCTTCTCTTTGTTTCGGTTCCTTCATCTTCCATCTGACAGGATGCTTGCAGCATCTGTGACAGTTCTTTTTATTTAGGTCATGACTGTTAGAATTGGTGATGAAAGCACCCTTTCCTAGGGATGGTTCATCCATTTCTTCACTTTTTCATATGAAGATGCTAATTGTGGACTATGCATTCTGAGGTTAATGCATGCCAGAACCAGTGTACACCTAAACTAGCACCAAACCTATCATGTCAGAAGGTGATTCACTAACTGACACATTGATTGACAAACAAGTACTATTATTACAAGTCTATTACCCCCTTGTAGATTGTGTATTACAATAAGTCAACTCATAGTATTTTTAATAATGACTGTGGAACCTCTGAACTCAAAGAAGCAGGACAGCTGGTGGGCCACTTCATTGCCCACACAATGTGATATGGCACATTCTGCCACTGCTGGCTTTGATGGGTAGCCCATTTGCTTGCAGAGGTAACAACAACTGGCAGTGCTCCAAGCTCTTTTTTGCCATTCCTGCCCTGGCTAGTGATCCAAGACCCACCCACCTTTACTCAAATTTATGCTGGTGCATGCCAGCATTCATGCTGCTTCAAACCTACATACCACCACACCCACTTTCTTGGTGCTAAGCTCAGACAACCCTTAATCCAGCTCCTCTGTGATGGGTCTGCTGCACCCCTTACTATCAGCAACCCACCTCTTGCTCCTGCCTTTGCATCAGAGGATGTCTTTCCCTCACAGGATGGCTCTCACTCATCTGAACCACCTCCTGATAGCTCTGGTCTATCTGCTGACAGCTCTTATCTGTCCCCCAAAGTTTGTGTTATGGTCAAATGACCTGTCATGATTCAGACTCCACTCCACTCTGTTTCATTCCTAACACCAGGTTTGGTGTTTACTTATCTTGTTTCATGTTTGCTAGTTTAGTTTTCATTATTGCTGGATTTGGTATGTTATACATTCCACAGTCTATATAGTCTGGCAGATGTTGTACATACAATCCAGTCAGAAAATGTGCTTAGATTCCCCCCAGTAATCTCAAGTATATTTTCCACTCTAATCTCCTCTTTGAAACACACCGCTTTACCTCATTGGAGCCCACAGGCTCTAACCCACCTATCACTTGACCTCCGACCTATCTATCTCGACCCTCAACTCATCTCGACCCAACCCCTCGACTTCCGCAGAATTCCTGCAGTCGACTCCCTGACCTCTCAACCCACAAACCCCTCCCAGACTCCCTGGGATTCCCATCCACCCATTTGAAATTGGACAAGACGATCTTGCGAGGGTGCAGCCTATAAGCTGAAGCCAAGTCCTACCAGCTTTCCCACAGGTTTCTCCAGAAACCCTCTGATAAGCTCCATGCACGACTCTTCACAGATGTACATAGTTAGACCCCAGTTTCAATCTCTTAGGATTTCCACTAAATACAAGTGTGATATTCTCAAGTCATTAGAACTTCCATTCTCCTACTCCTTATCTTGCCCTCTCTCTCTTGTTTCTTTTTGTGTTTTGGTAGCCTTGTTAGTGTTGCCCTAACAGTTGTTGAGAATGTGCCCACTTGACGCAAAATCCATCCAAAATTGAAAACAAAAATCCAATCTGCCCACTAGATGCAATTCATCTGAAACTTGAAAAATGCACTGCACCCACTAGATGCAAAAATCATCTGGTACTTTTGGTGTTGAATCAAACCTCAGAGTATCCCTTGCTCCTAGTATGTATTCCCCCAACCTCCCAGAATAAAAATGCTGGACTAGTCAGAGCCTCCAGGTTTTCAGTAGGTGATCCACTCATTGACGAATCAACTGGCTTCAGCATGGGACAAAAATGTGTAATATGATCTTCACCATTGCATCTATAGCAGTTTCTCAGCCATTTCACAATTGGTGAGTCTGTTTTTGCTTTCAGGGTAAACTGATTATTAGTGTCCTTCTAGCCCTTCAAATTGCTCTCCTCTTCCACCAGTGCTGTGGAAATATCCTCAATGGTAAGTGATCCTACTCACTGCATCAGAGCAATTGCAACTGCACTAAATCTGGAGCTAAACAATAGATAAGGACATCTGGCACATTCTCCTCACATAATTCAACTCCAATTGCTCAAAGTTGTGAAGCAAGAGTCAGAATCCCATGTACATATTCCATCACCAGTTTTTCAACATTGTGACATTGTGTATACAGCTCCATTTCGATGAGATCTGGTTGGCCTGATTATTTGCCTGGTAAATTTTTGTGAGTGCTTCCCATGCCTCAGGTCCAGTAGTACAATCCCAAATATACAATTGTTGACTTGTTTTGATTGTAAGCCCAATCACTGTGTAACCATCCTCTGAATACTTTTCCCATTCCAAATACTCCTTGTGTTATGACCGGAATTCCCACTGGACTCTGGGCACCAACTCATACGCACCTGCACCCTATATGCACCAATTGTCAGTTTACTGGAATTCCTGCCAGACTCCGTACGTCAGACTTGTCTTCATTCGACTTCGTTACATTGTGTATCAGTCACCGGACCCTGCTCAGAAAACCCATCATCCCTCTAACAGAGCCCCATTCCCATTTTAGTCAAATGACCTGTCACGATTTGGACTCCGCTCCTGCTCATTTCCCATTATGGTTTATGATTTGTCATGATTTGGACTCTGCTCCATTCCATCCCATTCTAACACCAAATTTGGTGTTTACTATTCTCGTTTCATGTTTTGCTAGTTTCATTTCATCATTACTGGATTTGGTATGTCATTCATTCCACGGTCTATATAGTCTGGCAGATGTTGTACATACAATCCAGTCAGAAAATTGGCTTAGATTCCCTGAGTAATCTAATACATTTTCTGCTCTAAACTCCTACTTGAATCACACCACTCATGCTAGTTGGAGCCCGTGGGCTCCGGCACATCTATCTCTCTTATCTATCTTGACTCACAACCTCTCGACCCACGACCTCTGACCTACTGTATGACCCCCCCCCCTGACCAATGAACCCTGCCCAGACCCCCCAGGATTCCCGTCCGCCTGTCTGAAATTGGATGACATGATCTCGTGAGGGCACAGCCTATAAGCTGAAGCCAAGTCCTACCAGATCTTCTGTGGGTTTCTCTGGAAACCCACTGTGTATGTACCCTAACAGTATTTTCTGACTAAGACTTGCAGATTGTTTCAATATGCCACCAAGAAGAAAAGCGCATGCATAGGCATCATTACCTGGACCGTCAACTCTTCATTCCCCATTAACTTTGTATACCAGCCAGATGCTCGCGAACCAATTGGAAGCCATGGAAGAAGCCCATATCAAAGAAGTCCCGGAAAACCAGGACGAATCCGAGCATGAGGACGAGTCTGTGGCCCCTGACAAGGGAAAAGGTGTCAAAAATCCTCCATCCAATGATTGACTGCCACTTTCAGATTCTGCCTCTGAGTATTTAGCAATCACTTTAGAAAGGTTGATGAATCATATGTTCAGAGAAGGCAAAAAGAAAGATCCAGAACCCCCACAGTCAAAAGTCAATGCTCCGGAACCCTTCACAGGTGCCAACCCAAACAAACTCTCTACTTTCTTCATGTCGCTTCAATTTCCACGATCGATCCGCCACATTCTCCATGGACTCCTGAAAAGTCAACTACACACTTTTGTACTTGTCAGGATCCACATTGAAATGGTTTGAACCAGCTTTTAGTGGACTTTCTGAGGAAGAGCCACTTTGGCTCAAAGATTGGGATGCTTTTGTTGAGGAGCTTGAAACCAACTTTGGCCCATATGACCTGACAGGAGCAGCCGAGAACAGTCTCACTAATCTTTGTATGAAGGACATGCAGTGCATCACGGACTATATTGTCCAATTCAATAATCTTGCAGCTCATTGTCAGTGGGGTGATTCCGCTCTCCACCACCAATTCTATGCTGGTCTGCCGTCCTGCCTTAAAGATGAAGTCTTGAAAGGAGAAGATGGCAAGCCAAAAACCCTGTCCTGTATGTGCCTCAAAGCTCAAAATGTGGATGCACATTGGAGGATATCTGAAAACTATTAAGTATACCAAATTCTAATATACTCTAAAGGTCATTTAAACATCTGGGATGTGATTCAAACATAATTTGGTTTTTAAAACTTTCAAAAAGTTTTAAACTCTCTCATACATTACAAACTAAAGAATCTTTCTGGACACGAGTAGACAATAAAAAAAATTAGTAGTTTGAAACATTAATACTTTTAAAAAGTAGATACCTTTAGATAGTCCATTCCATGCATATGTATATCATTGGCACCTCTAAATACATATGTATTACTTTGGAATGGATCTGTCAATCTGAACAGATTTCTACTTGATTCAACATACCCAGAATATATAGGTAATTTCACTTAATAAAGAAGGCCATAGGATGAAAAATTTCCAATGACATCTCATATATTTTACTAGGAAATAACTACATTACAGCTTTTAAAAGACAAAGTACTAATAAAAGTATTAGTAGACATCTGTAAAAGGAAGGAAATTATATACAATAGAATTTGTTAAATAACTATGGGTTGTATAAGATGTAATATGGAGAACTATTTCTGATGGTTGTTTTTTGATGATATAATTGTTTCAGAATAGATATCACTATTTAAAGATGGAGTTTTGTAAAAATAAGACTTTTATTAGTAAATATTTGAGATTATAGTAATTATAAACACCCTCCATTATTGGGAATGTCACGTGGAAGTTGCCCGTGAGACCTCCCCGGACAAAGTAAACAGGTCCACGGCCAATAAAACCAACAACAGCAACTCGTCAACCAGCAACCAGAACTCCACGCAATCTGACAAGAAGAACGATAAAAAGTCTTCTAACAACAACAACAACAACAAGGGTCAACAGTCTGGCAAGCAAGCCGGAAAACCTGACCTCACAGGCAAACTCAGACCCAATGGCAAATTGTCCCCACAGGAAAGACAATGTTGTATGGACAATAACCTCTGTCTATTGTGTGGGAAACCTGGTCATCGAGTCCTGGAATGTCCGCTGGCAAAAGAAAACTCTGCAAAGGGTCGAACAGCCAAAACCTCCATGGAAACCCCGTTGAGGGACAAACTGGCTTTCGACATGAAAAAAGAGTAAGCAACCCTGTGGACTCCATGTGGGTTGGGTGTTGCGTTGCCTCTCCACACATTCAAGAGTTTACCCTGTCTCAACGCATCCACTCTTTCGCATTCTGATTCATTTTTCGTTCAACTTATGTCTAATATAATGTTACGACCGGACAATCCCGCCGGACTCCGGGCACTAACCCGTACACCCCCACGCGCTACAAGCACCAATCGTCTGTTTATAGGATTTCCCACCTGGACTCCGTTATGTCAAGACTCGTTACGTTTGACCTCATTACGATACATATCAGTCACCGGACTTCCCCCGGACTCTGTCTCTGTCTATGTCTGTCTTCATCCCACGCATCAGTCACTGGTCCCCGCTTAGAATCCCGTCACCACTCTAATCAAGCCCCGTTCCCATTTTAGTCAAATGACCTGTCATGATTTAGGACTCCGCTCCCGCTCCATTTCCCGTTATGGGTTATGCTTTGTCACGATTCGGACTCCGCTCCGTTCCATTCCGTTCCTAACACCAATTTGGTGTTTACTATTCCCGTTTCATGTTTTGTTAGTTTTCGTTTCATTATTACTGGATTTGGTATGTCATGCATTCCACGGTCTATATAAACTGGCAGATGTTGTACATACAATCCAGTCAGAAAATTAGCTTAGATTCCCCCCAGTAATCTAATAATATTTTCTGCTCTAAAACCTTACTCGATTCACATCGCTCGCACTAGTCGGAGCCCATGGGCTCCGGCGCATCTATCTCTCTCAACCAACTCGACTCACGACCCACAACCCCCGACTTACGACTTATGACCCACGAACCCCACCCGGATTCCCCGGGATCCCTGTCCGTCCATTTGAAATTGGACAACACGATCTAGCGAGGGTGCAGCCTATAAGCTGAAGCCAAGTCCTACCGGATATCCCGTGGGTTTCTCTGGAAACCCAGCCTGTGTGTGTATCCTAACATATAATTCCAAAATTCATTTTTTCAGCTTATAGATTCTGGCTCAACTCATTGTTTTTTAGATACAAAATTCACACAGAAAAATTTGTTGTCAACTTATCCGATAAATCCCGTTGGCCTCTGCCTCTTTGATGGCACAAGTAATTCGGTTGTCACCCAAGCGTGTGATTTATCCATCTGTTTCCCGTGTGGAACATCTCAATTGGTCACTTTCTATGTGACCCAGTTAGACTCAAGTTGCTCGGTGGTCCTAGGACACAACTGGCTTACCCGCTACAATCCGTTGATTGACTGGATAGCTAACAGTATAACATTCCAGACACCCGCGGCAGCCAAGGAAACTGCACCCTCCATGGTGCCCATGGCCTTCCTGGCACCTGCAGTCTCAAGGACTCCTGTGATCCCTACGGCACCTATGGCTTCCCCAGAACCCACGGCACCTCCGTCTATTTCTAATGCTGCAGCTTTGATTAGGGCTTCAAAAATGGATGGGTCCCAGGTGTTCACTATCAACTTAAAAATTGATGAAGCAACTGGATGTTTTTCAACCCCGGTATCTGCATCTGAGCAAGCCGCTGACCTAGAAGGTGTCCCGGAGAAATATCATGACTTTGCGGATGTTTTTTGCAAGCAGAAAGCTGACCGGCTTCCACCCCACAGAGATTACGACTTAAAAATTGATCTCAGAGACAGCATCCAGCCACCCCTAGGACATATTTACCCGCTCTCATCCACGGAACCTTCTGCAATCCGCGATTTCCTGGATGAACATTTGTCCATAGGTTTTATCCAACCCTCAAAGTCTCCTTTTGGAGCACCTGTTCTGTTTGTTAGAAAAAAGGATGGATCCCTTAGACTATGTGTTGATTTTAGAGGACTCAATGCTGTCACCGAAAGGGATAAGTATCCACTCCCACTTATATCTGATCTGCTCAATGGAGGATATCTGAAAACTATTAAGTATACCAAATTCTAATATACTCTAAAGGTCATTTAAACATCTGGGATGTGATTCAAACATAATTTGGTTTTTAAAACTTTCAAAAAGTTTTAAACTCTCTCATACATTACAAACTAAAGAATCTTTCTGGACACGAGTAGACAATAAAAAAAATTAGTAGTTTGAAACACTAATACTTTTAAAAAGTAGATACCTTTAGATAGTCCATTCCATGCATATGTATATTATTGGCACCTCTAAATACATATGTATTACTTTGGAATGGATCTGTCAATCTGAACAGATTTCTACTTGATTCAACATACCCAGAATATATAGGTAATTTTACTTAATAAAGAAGGCCATAGGATGAAAAATTTCCAATGACATCTCATATATTTTACTAGGAAATAACTACATTACAGCTTTTAAAAGACAAAGTACTAATAAAAGTATTAGTAGACATCTGTAAAAGGAAGGAAATTATATACAATAGAATTTGTTAAATAACTATGGGTTGTATAAGATGCAATATGGAGAACTATTTCTGATGGTTGTTTTTTGATGATATAATTGTTTCAGAATAGATATCACTATTTAAAGATGGAGTTTTGTAAAAATAAGACTTTTATTAGTAAATATTTGAGATTATAGTAATTATAAACACCCTCCTATATGAAGGTCTTGATTTTCAAATTGAAAAAATGTAATGAGTGTACGACTGTTACAGTCTCCCATGGCAAATGAGGCACTCAAAGAATGTATTGATATTATAAAAGAGTTCAGTATACCTGATGTTCTGGATACTAAATACTACAATCCTTTAGAAGCCATTAGACTATCTTTTGAGTCCTCTAATACTTCATATATTTTCTGTGATAATATAATTCTATGGTCTATTGGAGGAGACTTTAGAAATAATATATATGGAAAATGTAAAGTATATTTCTCACTTTCCTTTAAGATCAAGTTATTGCACTCAGGTACTCTCAAAAATAATGATATTGCACCTACAAATACTCCTTACTTTTCTTATAAAATTTCATTATCTGAGGTACCTATCAAAAACATAATAAAATTCCTAAGAGAAACCATTTGTAATGAAATTATATTACATGATATAGATATCTCCCAAGATATCTCCTATGTTACTACTAGAAAAAATGTTCTTAAGCATATATTAAATATTGGAATAAGAAAAGATGATATTATAGATGATAGAAAAAAGGTTGGAGATAATTGTATATCCTTTTACAATGAAGATCACTCATGTAAGATCAAAGTATATAACAAATTTGTACAAATGCTAGAAAGCTGTGATGTGATGACTACTCTAGGATCTAGAATCCACAATTTATATGTTGATCCTACTGAGTCAATGTCACAATCACTAGAAAGATTAAAGGATGTGGGAATGACAAGGATTGAAGTTAAGTTTTATGGTAACAAAGTGTTTTCAAAATCATGGTATATAGATAACTTTATTAGTATTAGAAATAACTTTAATGGATGTAGATTTTATAGAAGTTCCTTTGAAGAGCAGTGGAGAGCACTTGTAGATAGCATCTATTCCAAATCAACAATAATGGTTTACTTAAAAGATAGAAAGTTTTTTGCATATTGCCATTGGTGGAATTCTTTAACAGGAAAGATCCAAGGAGGCTTCCAAAAGAATGTAAATAAGGAAGATATAATTCAATTAGTTTCTAACTATAGTTTTAATGGAAATACTACCAAACTTGTTAGGGTTGATGATGGGATAACCATGGTAGAGGAATACAAAAGGTCACAAAAGGGTATTACACTTATACCTGGTCCTAAAGGAGGGCTCTATCCTAGGATTGAGAGTTCATCTTCACCAAGTGATATAGGGCTTGTGGATTACAAAGGAGTAAAGCTTGGTTGGGTTGACACTCAGATAACTAAAAAATCACCTCCCCTTGTCCCAATTTATAGAGTTAGTAAGAATTTAGAAGATATAAGTGATTTGAGAATATCTAGATACAAGGTAGGATATTCAATTCTTAAAGAAAATTCAAAATATCAAGTTATATCAAAAGGTCAACTTTTATATAGGGGAAAGAATTGCACTGTTATAGAAGTCTTAGATAAAAATTCAGAAGTACTAAAGGTAAGGTGTGGAGAATCCTTACAAAATGCTGTAAAGGATATGAAAGATAAGACTTATATAAGAACTGGTAGAATAGTAAAAAGACATGGACAGAAAGATATACATATAAAATGAAAAAAGTTCAGTCTACTACTTCTGTACCAGAATGGATCTCCTTGAGACCAATATCACTAACCTCAATGGACAACATATAAATAATATATGTGAGATAGTAGTCTTATCATTGTCACTAGATCCTAAAATGAAGAAGATCCTTGTAGCAGTTGTAGAACTTAATATCAAACTTGTTAAGAAAGGTTCTTCAAAACTTAATGAGGAATCTTGTGGTAGTGATGTTATATTCTTCCTTCTTAATATTGGAAAAGATCTAGAACATAAATTATTTTCCAAGGTAAATATAGATGATGAGGTAGTGGAGAAATTAGTTGAATATGTAAGAATAACTGAAGATCCCTAAAATATTACTACAATATTTAAACCTATTCCCCATAAATCCTATTTTGAAAAGAAATTTCAACTAACCTATTTCCCATAAATCCTCCTTTTTAAAAGTAATCCAAAAATCCTTTAAAATCCCATAATAAAGATTAAAGATTAATAAAGGGTAGTAGCGGTAACATATGCTTAGGGCTCCAGCCCCCGGTTAATCTTAATAGTTCTTTTACCTCAATAATTTACCCAAATTTCAGTTGTCTTCTTACCATAATTATTCAGTGGAGGTGTAGCTATTACCATCCAACCTTTTCTATTTTCAGGATTTACCAATATTTCAACTATCTTCCCCTTTTCAGAAATTCTATTAATAATTCAAATACAGTTCCTAGCTTACTAAAAGAAATATAGTCTACAAATAGATATTATTGTTGTTGAAGATCTAAGAAAGAGATATTGGTAAATCCTGAAAATAGAAAAGGTTGGATGGTAATAGCTACACCTCCACTGAATAATTATGGTAAGAAGACAACTGAAATTTGGGTAAATTATTGAGGTAAAAGAACTATTAAGATTAACCGGGGGCTGGAGCCCTAAGCATATGTTACCGCTACTACCCTTTATTAATCTTTAATCTTTATTATGGGATTTTAAAGGATTTTTGGATTACTTTTAAAAAGGAGGATTTATGGGAAATAGGTTAGTTGAAATTTCTTTTAAAAATAGGATTTATGGGGAATAGTTAGGGTTCTATTAAATAAATTTGAGGATCCCCAGTTATTCCAAGATCTCCTTTTATCTCTTCAAATATAGGTGGAAATCTTGATAAAATCTCCTCAATATTTATTTCTTCTTTATGATATAAAGTTTCATAAAGACATAGAATGAAAATACCAGTTTCACCTTTAGGTCTATCCTCTTGTTTTTCAAGTCTGAAATGTAGTACGGGACAACCACTTCTGCTTATCAAATTTTTGATTGATCCTGTGTATCCATCCTCAGTACTTATACCATGTCTTCTACACTGTTCTAATATCTTTTCTTTTCTAACTTTATATCCAAGTACCTTAGGGAAGTTCATAGTACCTAATCGCTCTAGATATATCTTTAAAAGTTCATTTTGGAATAATATTCTTTCATCTCTTTCACAAGAATATCAAATGACTTCTTATCCATAATATCAAGTATTTTAGATTTATATGCTATTTCAAATACTTCTTCCTCTTCCTCATCACTAGGGATATAGCTTTTATTACCCCAAGAGTTTTTAGGCTTGTGACTCTTAGAAGTATTTTTTCTTATAAATTTATACCATTTCCAAGTTCTACCGGAGGAAGCTACTCCAAAGATTCCTTTATAACTCTTATCTAAAAAAACTATTCTTATATATTTCTTGAGTTGGTCACAGGCAACTTCCAATTCATCCACTGATATATTTTTATCAGTTCTCTTATTTTCTATTATCAGGTACTTACATTCACGTATATTGTCTTTCAAATCTTTTTTATAATGAGTTACAACAAAATCTGGTATCATAATCTTAGATATATCTATTTCATCTCTATTTGTTGTATCATATTTTATGGTTAATTGTGGAGTAATTACAAATTGTGCTTCAAATAATATTCCTAAGATAATATTCCAAGGTGCATACCAAAAGCATTCTAAGTTGTCAGGGTTTATAGAAGTACTTTCAGCAGCACTCACAGATATCTTTAAGATCTGCTCCATTAGGATTCATACATATAACTAATATACAGGAATTTTCAATATTCTCTATTAAATTGAATATTTCCAAATCAGTATAGCATTGTATACTAATCATATCAATGTCTCCTCTAAATGAGGAGTTTAATAAGTTAATGGACCAACAATGGAAGTTCCTTTATAAGGAATGGCCTCAGATCAAGCCATCCAAGTATCACAGGTCTGATATCAAACCTATTGATAAAATTAGTCACATTAAGGATCTTGTTCTTCAGAGACTTGGTATTATTCCAGTCTTTTTCTTCCTTGTTGTGGTCTTTGCCACCCAAGATTATCCTGGACCCTATAGAAATATGGAGAAAGGACTTTTAATACTATATCAACTACTGCAAGGTTATTCCTTAAATCAAATGTCAGTCTTTATACCTAAAAGTAGTTATTATGATATTTTTAGAAAATTCTATGAAAGACAAGGTAATGATCTTGATAAAAGGATCTCAAATATGCTCATTTCTATGTTCTCAACTATTGATATACGCATTCATTCTGCACAGAAAAATCCTCCATTGTTTAGACATGTAACATTAATGATAGATGGTCATGATACTAGAGCAAGTGTTATTGGTGAGAAGAGTGAAGATATGTATTCATATAAACTCAAGAAATCTGGACTTCGGACACAAGTTTGTATTGATATAAATGGCATGGTTCTATTCACATCAAAGTCAGCACCCTGTAAAGACAATTCAGATGGAGTCATGTTTGTAAAGATGAAATTGGAGAAGTATATAGACAAACTAGATTGTATTGCTTTAGATGGGGGATATCCCTTACACCTTACAAAGATAACAAGTAATACAGAATTAGATATGATTAACTTCTGTATACCTATACGTAAATCAAAAGGTATAGAATTGTCAAAGGAAGAGAGTACCTTTAACAAAATGTTTGGTAGTTTCAGGTCTAAGATTGAAGCTACTTTTGGAGAGCTGGCTACCACATTTAAGAAGCTCAGTAATGAAGGAGGTGTTAGAGTTTCTGATGATGAGGTATTCACAACCCAGTTAAAGCTTGGATGTCTCTTATTAAATGTGAAGAAGTTTGTAATTTTAGGTGGTATTCAACCTCAACCTCATCACTCTTCATGGTTATCTTCAGAGTTTGACTACTGGAAAGATGAAAATATTGAAACATATGAGAATCTCCCATCATTGACAGATAGTAGAAGTAATGCTCAGGAGATGCTCAAGCTTCAAAGAAGTTTTCTGAGTATGGAGTTAGGTGATGATGAAGATATGGATGAGACAGATGAGGCATATGAAATTGAGGAAATAATAAACCATAGAGGAAAAGGAAAGTTCAGAGAGTACCTTGTAAAATGGAAGGGATATGAAGATGTAACTTGGCAAGGAGTGAGGAGTTTTGATACCACAGAGTGTATAGATGAATACTGGAAAAAGAAAGGAGAAGAAATTTGATAAACTTCCAGTAGGAGGATATCTGAAAACTATTAAGTATACCAAATTCTAATATACTCTAAAGGTCATTTAAACATCTGGGATGTGATTCAAACATAATTTGGTTTTTAAAACTTTCAAAAAGTTTTAAACTCTCTCATACATTACAAACTAAAGAATCTTTCTGGACACGAGTAGACAATAAAAAAAATTAGTAGTTTGAAACACTAATACTTTTAAAAAGTAGATACCTTTAGATAGTCCATTCCATGCATATGTATATTATTGGCACCTCTAAATACATATGTATTACTTTGGAATGGATCTGTCAATCTGAACAGATTTCTACTTGATTCAACATACCCAGAATATATAGGTAATTTCACTTAATAAAGAAGGCCATAGGATGAAAAATTTCCAATGACATCTCATATATTTTACTAGGAAATAACTACATTACAGCTTTTAAAAGACAAAGTACTAATAAAAGTATTAGTAGACATCTGTAAAAGGAAGGAAATTATATACAATAGAATTTGTTAAATAACTATGGGTTGTATAAGATGCAATATGGAGAACTATTTCTGATGGTTGTTTTTTGATGATATAATTGTTTCAGAATAGATATCACTATTTAAAGATGGAGTTTTGTAAAAATAAGACTTTTATTAGTAAATATTTGAGATTATAGTAATTATAAACACCCTCCAATGCTCTGTGGAATGCCCGGATTTATACAAAAATAGATCTTAAACACACCTATCATTTGGTCTGGATCACCGCAGGTGATGAATGGAAAACCACTTTTAGAACCTGCTATGGGGCCTTTGAGTGGTTGGTGATGCCCTTTGGACTCACCAATGCTCCATCTGTTTTTCAGCATTTTATCAACGACATTTTCTCCAACATGCTCGATGTATGTGTTATTGTTTACTTGGACAACATTCTTATCTACTCCGAGGATCCTGCGGCACACAACAAACAGGTCTGTGAAGTTCTCTGGAGACTCAGACAACATGGTTTATTCGTGAATGGTAAAAAATGTACTTTTGACACAGACTCTGTGGAATACCTGGGTTTCATAATGGGACCTGATGGACTCCACATAGATGAAACTAAAGTACAAGTCATCAAAGATTGGCCTGAACCCTGAAAAGTTAAAGATATACAATCCTTCCTCAGCTTTGCCAACTTTTACAGACAGTTTATCTGTGGATATTCCAACATCATGGTTCCCCTTACCTGTCTTACATGTAAGGATACTCCATGGAATTTTAACGATAAGTGTCAAAAAGCTTTCAATGTTTTAAAAATTCTTTTTCTTCAGCTCCTATTCTGTCGCATTGGAAACCGGACCTCCTGCTCATTGTTGAAACGGATGCCTCAGACTATGCACTTGGAGCCATTCTGTCTATCCAGGACTCTGACGGAGAAGTCCACCCATGGCTTTTCTGTCCCGGACTTTTACCGGAGCAGAGCTCAATTACAACGTTCATGATAAGGAACTCCTGGCAATTTTTTCAGCTTTCAAAGTGTGGCGACACTATTTGGAGGCCTCAGGAACTCCAATTGATGTTGTAACAGATCACAAAAACCTGGAATACTTTTCTACTACAAAACTTTTGACCCATCGACAGGCCTGCTGGTCTGAATATCTATCTGCTTTCAATATGATTATCCGTTTTTGACCCAGCCGTCTTGGTGGCAAACCTGATGCTTTAACTAGACGATGGGACATCTATCCTAAAGAGGGGAGCAACGACTATGCCACAGTAAACCCGCACAACCTGAAACCTATTTTCACGAATCAGCAACCTACTGCATTGGTCCACACAACTTTCCTCATCAATCCCATTGTCTGTGGAATTATCATTATGGATATTGAGAAGTTACATCAAGATATTCTATCGGCAATTCTGCTAGACCCGATTACTAAAGCTCACCTTGACAATCCCGTGGACCCCGATCAACCCCGGTGGTCTCTTGATCAGCATGGTTTCATTAGACTTGATGATCAGACCTATGTAATGGACTCCAACGGCCTCCATCTCAGGATCCTTCAATACAAACATGATCATCCACTCTCAGGACATTTCGGGGACAACAAAACTCTATCATTAATAAGAAGAGAATACACTTGGCCCAGACTCCGTGGATTCGTTAAGCACTATTGTAAATCTTGCACTAGTTGTTCCTGCTCGAAATCTCAGCGACACAAGCCATACGGCCTTTTGAAACAACTCCTGGTACCAGAACACCCATGAAATTCTACCTCTATGGATTTCATTGAACACCTACCGGACTCTGAAGGCTTTTCCGCCAGTCTAGTCATTGTTGACAGATTCTCAAAACAAGGTATATTCATCCCTACACATGATACAATTACATCCGTGCAGTTAGTGGAACTTTTTATTATCCACGTATTTTCCAAGCACGTAACTTCTGATTGAGGATCAGAGTTCGTGTCTCACTTCTTTAGATCCCTCGGGAAATCCTTGGACATGAAATTACATTTCACGTCCGGACATCACCCGGAAGGTGATGGACAAACTGAACATGTTACGACCGGACAATCCTGCCAGACTCCGGGCACTAACCCGTATGCCCCCATGCGCTACAAGCACCAATCGTCTGTTTATAGGATTTCCCGCCCGGACTCCGTTATGTCAAGACTCGTTACGTTCGACCTCATTACAACACATATCAGTCACCGGACTTCCCCCGGACTCTGTCTCTGTCTATGTCCGTCTTCGTCCCACGCATCAGTCACCGGTCCCCACTTAGAATCCCGTCACCGCTCTAATCGAGCCCCGTTCCCGTTTTAGTCAAATAACCTGTCACGATTTAGGACTCTGCTCCCGCTCCATTTCCCGTTATGGGTTATGCTTTGTCACGATTCAGACTCCGCTCTGTTCCGTTCCGTTCCTAACACCAATTTGGTGTTTACTATTCCCGTTTCATGTTTTGTTAGTTTTCATTTCGTTATTACTGGATTTGGTATGTCATGCATTCCACGGTCTATATAAACTGGCAGATGTTGTACATACAATCCAGTCAGAAAATTAGCTTAGATTCCCCCCAGTAATCTAATAATATTTTCCGCTCTAAAACCTTACTCGATTCACATCGCTCGCACTAGTCGGAGCCCATGGGCTCTGGCGCATCTATCTCTCTCAACCAACTCGACTCACGACCCACGACCCTCGACGTACGACTTATGACCCACGAACCCCGCCTGGATTCCCCAGGATCCCTGTCCATCCATTTGAAATTGGACAACATGATCTAGCGAGGGCGCAGCCTATAAGCTGAAGCCAAGTCCTACCGGATATCCCACGGGTTTCTCCGGAAACCCGGCCTGTGTGTGTATCCTAACAGAACGCGTCAATCCGACATTGGAACAATATTTCCACGTATATTGCAATTACCAACAGGACAATTGGAAATCCTTACTACCACTTGCAGAATTTGCTTACAACAATGCACCCTCAGCCACTACTGGTGTTTCCCCGTTCTTTGCAAATAAAGGATATAATCCAAATATTACAGTACATCCAGAACAAAATCTTGCCTCTGCTCACGCTCAAGAGTTCACCATGGACCTCCACGAGCTCCACGAAGAACTCTGGACTGCAATAAAGTCCAGTCCGCCCGAAAGCAATACCAACATTCAGTGGACAAACACCAGATCCCACCACCCAACTTCAAAATTGGCGATCATGTTTTTGTCAAAGCTCAATTCTTCCAGACTACCCATCCATCAAAAAAGCTTGCTGAAAAATATTTAGGTCCGTTTGAAATTATAGCACAAGTAGGTTCAGTCTCTTGGACCCTATGGCTTCTGGATAGCATGCATGCAGTACACCCAGTATTTCATGTTTCTATGCTAGAACCTTGTACTGCTAACACCATCCCAGATCACGTGCAACCTCCACCCCCTCCAGTCATTACAAGCGTCAATGCACTTGTAAACTGCTTTACTTGGTCAAGTGGGTGGGTTACGAGGGCACCGATGAAGAAACTTCATGGATTTTGGCCATGGAACTCGTTAATGCCACAGAAATCATTACTGACTTTCATACAGCTTACCCACTCAAACCCGGACCACTCTCTTCTCTCTGACCACACTCTGCAGACCCCGTGTTACGTTTGGACTCATTTTCATTATTCCCTGTCACCCTATGTCTCTCTTTGCTTTTACAGGTTCTGACATGAGTTTCAAGTCCTTAAGCGGACTTTGATTCTTATGATTTTTTCGCTTTACTTTTACATGTTCAAAATTATTATCAAGCTTTATTTTATTTTTCAGTCTACATTTATGGGGCTATCTTTTTTCCCTGCCTCAGCCATCTCCTCGGGTAGCTCCGCTATCTCTGTGGGCACCCATCCTCATCCGACCTGGCATCCTCATAACTCCCGGCCTCCACCTCCTCATAAACAAAACTGGCATACTCCACTAGGAACTTGTAATGTTCCGAGTGGAGTGTGTGGAGATCGGTGGCCATCACCACATGCACCTTGTTGCTCTTCCGGACCAACTCGTTCTGGGCTTCAATGCCCTCAGCGATCCATCCCAAAACCTCTTCCAAACTGGAGTTCCCATCTGACCTGCTAATATCCCTCGCTCCAGACCCCACGGCCTGCTCGTGAACCAATGAGCACCTTGCCTTGAGGTGCATGCACTGGTAGCAGCCCAGACCCCACCCGGACTTCTGATTACACTCTGTGTTCCGGTCATTGCAACTGGAACACCGCAGGTTGTTCCACATAGGAAGGTGGACTGGTGCCACTTTCCTTGCTTTCTGTTGATATGGTCAGTTTCCCATGGATCCCTCATAGACCCGAGACTTACTTTGTTGGGGCTCTCCAGCTCCCCCTCAGACTCCATTTCAACATCTGTCACCTTGCACTGAAAATGCCAAGTCAAAAAAAAACGACAAGTTGAATTATTGGGACTTACCTTGCCCGCGACTACTGTGACCCTCTCTGCAACCACCCGCACTTTCTCCGCGGCAACCCACACAGCCTCTTCCTCATCCCTCTTCCTCTTCTCCTCTGCTGCTTTCTCCACAGCCAAGGCTGCCTGGTATTCCCTATCCAGGGCCTCCTCAACCTCCCTGGCTTCTTTTTCAGCCTCCTCTCATTGTCGATGTTGCTCCTCCCACTGCACCAAAATTTGGGCAGTGGTGAGCGGTGCCTGATAGATGTTGCCCGTCGAGGGCCCAGCAGTCGGCATTGGCCTGTGCAGCGTTGGTTTTGGTCCCATGATGGTGAAGATGGGGGAAGTAAAGAAGAAGAAATTACATTTTTTCAAAATTTTATATAGGCTCGTCACATCTGAACCTTACCTTCCAGATCACATGACTCTTTGACACATACGTGTAACCGACATGACTTTTGACACATGTGCGTAGCTGACAAGAACCTTATCGAGGTCTAGAGCATCTTTGGGACTTCGGCATAAAGGGAGGGTACTGTTATGACCGGAATTCCCGCCGGACTCTGGGCACTAACTCATATGCACCTGTGCCCTATACACACCAATTGTCAGTTTACCGGAATTCCCGCTGGACTCTGTACGTCAGACTTGTCTTCATTCGACTTTGTTACATTGTGTATCAGTCACCAGAATACCCACCGGACTCCGCCCCTGTCTATGTCTGACCTTGTCCTGTGCATCAGTCACCAGACCCTGCTCGGAAAAACCTGTCATCCCTCTAACAGAGCCCCATTCCCATTTTAGTCAAATGACCTGTCACAATTCGGACTCCGCTCCTGCTCCATTTCCCGTTATGGTTTATGATTGTCACGATTTGGACTCCGCTCCATTCCATTCCGTTTCTAACACCAAATTTGGTGTTTACTATTCTCATTTCATATTTTGCTAGTTTCATTTCATCATTACTGGATTTGGTATGTCATTCATTCCACAGTCTATATAGTCTGGCAGATGTTGTACATACAATCCAGTCAGAAAATCAGCTTAGATTCCCCCAGTAATCTAATACATTTTCCGCTCTAAACTCCTACTTGAATCACACCGCTCACGCTAGTCAGAGCCTGTGGGCCCAAGCGCATCTATCTCTCTTATCTATCTCGACTCACAACCTCTCAACCCACAACCTCTCAACCCACAACCTCTCAACCCACAACCTCTCAACCCACAACCTCTCAACCCACAACCTCTCAACCCACAACCTCTCAACCCATGACCTCTCAACCCACAACCTCTCAACCCACAACCTCTCAACCCACAACCTCTCAACCCACAACCTCCGACCTACAACCCCCCCCCCACCCATGAACCCCGCCTGGACCCCCCGGGATTCCCGTCCACCTGTCTGAAATTGGACGACACAATCTCGCGAGGGCGCAGCCTATAAGCTGAAGCCAAGTCCTACCAGATCTTCCACAGGTTTCTCTGGAAACCCGCTGTGTATGTACCCTAACACCTTGCTACTCTCATCTTTAGGTGGTTTTGTTCCACTACTCACAACACTTCAAGATCCAGAACACTGCAGAACCATTGACAGTGAAATTTTCAGGATGCTTGCAAGTAAGGTGCTGATGTTAGACATAAATATAATGAGATAGTATTAATGTGACTTTTTAAAGCAATGAGGCAAGCCCATAACCTGTTAGATGTTGATGGTATAACAAAAATGGACAAAGTTTTGTATGTATGACTAAGCTACTGTAAAGTACTCTTTAACTGAGCATATTCTACAAAAGTGCATATTTAGTAAATCATGAGTATCCTCAACAACTTACAACATTAATATAACTAAAACCAACATATTCCCACATCAGAATGGGTATGTAGGCTCACCCATGTCAGTTAATCCTTTGCAGCTACAGCATTTGTTTTCAAGTGCATTTGAGAGAATGTTTCCATAACTACTTATGCCTCACAAATTCACTACAAATATGTGTCACTTATGGTGAATGAGATGAGGCTCAACCATCTGACTACAAGAAGTTAAAAGGCCTGCCTACTTGTTAGGGCAACACTAATAAGACTACCAAAACACAAAGAGGAAACAAGAGATAAGACAAGGGTAAGGAGTAAAGGAAGAGAGGTTCTAATGACTTAAGAATATGACACTTGTGTTTAGTGGAAATCCTAAGAGATTGAAACTGGGGTCTAGTTATGTATGTACATCCTGAGATATTTATACTAAAGGAAAAACTAAATAAAGCTTAAACTTAATATTTTGACATGTGTGTATCACATGTTGTTTGATACATGAACAAAATAAAATAAAATAAAATAAAATAAACACAAATTTAAACAGAGATACAAAACAAGAAAAGTATTCAGAGCCCTGACACTTGTTAGGATACACACACAGGCCGGGTTTCTGGAGAAACCCGCGGGATATCCGGTAGGACTTGGCTTCAGCTTATAGGCTGCACCCTTGCTAGATCGTGTTGTCCAATTTCAAACAGATGGACGGGGATCCTGAGGAGTCTGGGCAGGGTTCGTGGGTCGTGGGTTGTAAGTTGGGGGTCATGGGTCGTAAGTCAGAGGTCGTGGGTCGTGAGTTGAGATAGTTGATAGAGATAGATGCCCCGGAGCCCATGGGCTCCGACTAGTGCGAGCGATGTGAATCAAGTAAGGTTTTAGAGCAGAAAATGTTATTAGATTACTGGGGGGAATCTAAGCTAATTTTCTGACTGGATTGTATGTACAACATCTGCCAGTTTATATAGACCATGGAGTGAATGACATACCAAATCCAGTAATGACGAAACGAAACTAACAAAACATAAAACGGGAATAGTAAACACCAAATTGGTGTTAGGAACAGGATGGAATGGAGTGGAGTCCGAATTGTGACAAAGCATAACCCATAACGGGAAATGGAGTGGGAGCGGAGTCCTAAATTGTGACAGGTCATTTGACTAAAACAGGAATGGGGCTCGATTAGAGTGGTGATGGGATTCTGAGTGGGGTCCGGTGACTGATATGTGGGATGAAGATGGACATAGACAGAGACAGAGTCTGGGGGAAGTCTGGTGACTGATATGTGTTGTAATGAGGTCGAACGTAACGAGTCTTGACGTAATGGAGTCCGGGTGGAAAATCCTATAAACAGACAATTGGTGCTTGTAACGTGTGGGGGCGTACGGGTTAGTGCCCGGAGTCTGGCGGGATTGTCCGGTCGTAACAACACTACCCAGAACTGCCTGCCAAATATTAGCATGTTGTTGTTTCTTAGTTGGTTTCTGTCTACCAGAAAAATCCTGGAAAATGAGCAGAAAGGGTTTTGAGGTGTGATACCCCACCCCCAGGCTTTTTTACCTTCATTTCTAGCTATTTCTGTTTGAACAATAATTGAATACCATCACCTTGGCAGAACTGAAAATCTAAACAGTTGGGCTTTATTCAGCTGAATGGCTCAATTTTGCTGTGTCAGTGACTATAATAGTCACTTGTTAGGATCCCATCATTTTTGACCCCCACTACTTGTTTTGGACTTAATATCCTTCATCATTTAACTGTTGGAATTCCTGCTCACAGTATCACCACTCACGGTGCCCCCGACACTTGTTTGTATATTCATTAATCTTTTATTCTTCCATTCCATCTCCATTCCATGTCTCTGTTCCATCTCTGTTCCATCTCTGTTCCATCTCCATTCCATCCATCTCCTTTCTGTCTCTGTTCCATCTCTGTTCCATCTCTGTTCCATCCATCTCCTTTCCGTCTCTGTTCCATCTCCATTCCATCTCCGTCTCTGTTCCATCTCCATTCCATCTCCGTTCCATCTCTGTTCCATCTCTGTTCCATCTCTGTTCCGTCTCTGTTCCATCTCTGTTCCGTCTCTGTTCCATCTCTGTTCCGTCTCTGTTCCATCTCTGTTCCGTCTCTGTTCCATCTCTGTTCCATCTCCATTCCATCTCTGTTCCGTCTCCATTCCGTCTCTGTTCCATCTCCATTCCATCTCCATCCCATCTCCATCCCATTTTCTCTCCCATTACTGCTCCCTCTTACACATCTCACTTGCCACTTCAGACCCCTTTTTATAATGCTTAGTATATTACATTTAGTCTTCCTGCCTCATCATCAACTTCTTATGATCCACTTCACTTTTCACTTCCTTGATCAGCCCTCTGGTTATCTGTCTCATAATGGTATAAATCTTCTTCATGTACACTACAGTTCTTTAGTTCAAAAATTGACTTAGATTACCCTCTACTAGTTCCCAGTCTCATTCTCCCTTCCTCAGTACCCCTGAAGATGTTCTTGGCAAGCCATGGGCTCTTACTGTGTAATTCTTAGTATTTTCAGCCCCCTGGTCAATTGAGCTAAGTTGTTATGACTGGAAAACCCACTGGGACCTGGACCCCATCCTACATACACCTGACTCTCTATATCATACGAATGATGCACTGGAACCTGCCTGGACATTCCAGAACCCCTTGTTCCCAATCCATCTTTGCCCATTTGTCATCTGGTTCAGTTTTACCTTTGTTCCCAATTTTCTTTTGACACCTGGTTTATTGTATTTGTACTTCCAACTATGTCTTTTGTATGTTTGAATTAGTAATACAATAACCTACTAGTCTATATAGCAAAGTAGTTATTTGCACATACAATCTGATCAGAAAATTGACTTAGTTTCTACTTGTCTCTTACACCTTATGTATTCTCAGAACCCATGAGTTTCCCATCCACTCCTGTTTGAAATCGGACAACATGATCTGCAAAGGTGCAGCACATAAGCTGAAGCCACATCCTTCCTGGAACTTCTGCAGGTTTCCCCAGAGACCCACCTGTGAGCCCTGCACTTAACATAAGTGTTGAACTTCATCTCTATCATACTATTTGCTCTGTTTGAAATACTGGAGCACCCTAACAGTTCATACAAGAGTGCAACACATAAGTTGAAGCCAAGCTCCACTACAATTATAGAGTTGGACCTCCCAACTAGTGCAATCTCTATTGTCAACCCCCCAATTAGCTCATTTCCAAACATCAGACCTCCTGACTTAGATCCTCCTTCCCCCTTTTAGCTTAGATTTTAACATCACTAGAGGCACCCCAATATTTTTGGAGTTAGAAAACCTTCAGAAAATCTTGATCTTTGGCTGAATTTTCCAGGTATTTTTTGTTATGAAAAACTGTTTGAAATCTTTTTGTTTGAGTAGGTTTTTCTGAGTCAAAAATTGTATGTGAAAACCATGAGAATTTGCATCAGGAAATGCTGAGGAAACATTGTAGGAAATAGCCTATTTTTGATGGATTTTCTGAATAAGAAAACTCATCAAAAACCTTGTATTTTGTTAGGGTTTTTCCATTTAACAAAATCCTATAAAAACCATAATAATGTGCCTAGAGAAACCAATTGAAAACCACATATTTCTACTCAAATCCCCCCTCAGGGAATTCAGTGAAAATTGTGATTTTTTGCCTGAAGAAATCTCGTGCCCAGATAAAGTTTTCATCAAGTTTTGTCAAGGGGAAAACCATAATGAAATTTAGAATTTAATTATGTGTGAATTCATTGAATGATTATATATTTCAACAAAATTTTATTTGGTCACAAACACTATGGAAATTCAAAAAATGTATTTCTGAAATCTTGAAGAAATTAACAGTTTCACATGAGTTTCTTAAAGGCTTTCAAGATGAGAAACCTTGAACTAATTTTTCCTGATTGATCTACATAGATTTAGTGTGAATCACTACAATTCATTAAGCTTGGGGCTCATGGACAGGTAGGTATCCAGGGAAAACCTGCAGATGTTCTGGGAATGGATAGGACTTGGCTTCAGCTTATGTACATATGTATATGCTGCACTCTCACATGATTGTTAGGTCCAATTTCAGACAGAGGGGTATGGAAAACCTGGGGAGTCCAGGGATACACAAAGTGAGGGATTGGAGAGCTTGTGGGCTCTGGGAATATGCTGGTGCAAGGATGAACAGAAACAAGCAGGTATTGAACTGGTAAATAGGTAGAATACCAAGTTGATGATAACTGGATTTTGTGATTGGATTGTAAGTACAAACAGATCCTAGACTATATAGAACTAATAGTTATTGTACTACTAATGCAGCAAGACAAAAAGACTAAATGGGCAAACAAGAATGATGTAAGGTTGATCATACTAGGGATGAAGGTTGGGATGGATTAGGAACAAATACAAGGGATATAATAAACCAGATGTCAAAGAGACTCAGGAATGGATTGGGGTGAAGATCTTCAAACATCTAGGGGGCTAGGATATCCAGTCATCTTGTGAAAAAAGGGATAAGGAATATGATTTATAATCATTCAGTATAATTCAATATGATTTGCACATATTCAAGATACAATGCAATTCACTGCAATTCACAATGATTCAGCATGATTAAATCTTGCAAATATTCAAGATACAATGTAATTCATTGTGATTCATGATTGTTTGTCAAGATTCATTACAAATTACAGTAACTTACAGTATAAGCTAGTAAATACACTGCAGAGCAGACAATTGGGCACTTCTATCATTCTCATATTCTCCTAGCCACCACTCTGCCACCACCTTTAGTCAACATTGCATTTTTGAGCTTGGAGAAAGGCTACTCACTGTCTGTGATGGCAAATGACCAACATTGACTACAATGTGTTGAATGTGGCATGTGATCACTTTACTAAGCTCTTGGGCAATTTGGTCACTTCATTTGGACTTTTCCAAATTTAATTCCTGGAACAAGGGGTGAAAATGTGGGTGAGGTGTCAAACTCTCACCACACTGACTGTGCAGGACAGAATGATAGAAGACATCCACTTCCTACAATGCTGATCTCACCTATTCTTAAGTCATATAATGGTCATTGACTGACATTCAAAGGCATACAAGGGCAACAAAAGAAGTGAGGGAAATCAGTCAGAAAATCTGTATCTTAATTGTTCTGTTTCTGTATTATTAATCATTGAACTTTCCGAAGATCATCTCAACATAATCATTCATGAGCCTTTGTGTCCTAATATAGCCTCACATTTGATCATCAGGACAAATTGATACATCATTGAACAAGGCATCTGGTACTTACCATAGTAGCAGTATTTTGACGACGGAACGACATGTGCGGAAGAAGCGGGATGTAGTTGATGTAAATGTATATGTGCGGATCTGCGGATCTGCGGATTGCGTTTATTTACCTGTGAGTATCGCCCAATTATATTTTTCGACAATAAAACATGTGATTAATCATGTACATATTGTTTTATAGAGAATCCATCAACCGATCAAAAATATTGAGAAATATTAAAATGCACCACGTGCGCCATTTTGGAGGGGCCAGGAAGGCTAAAAACGAGCTCATCGTTGTTGACGACGAGCGCACATCGGTTTAGCGCGGGAAGGCGTGGCTGGAGGCAGCGCCATGATGGTTAGTAACGCCCAGGGAGATATCGAGCAGGCGTTTCCCATGGCGTGGAGATTGAAAAATGGAAGAAATATTATTTTTTAACTATCTTTGTTATATTTACGTTAGCGCTGTTTGTAGTATTAACCATAATGAGGCTCCCACGCAAGTTAGCGTGGGTACTATAGGTAAAAAGAAGGAAACTCAACAATAACTTAAACTTAGAATGAAGTATTTTTTCCATTCTCATGTCTTACCAGGATAACTCCAATTTGTATCATTCAAATACCTTGACACGGTCTATTAAGTCAAAAGTCACGTTCCCTGTCGCTTTCCAGTTTCCTGTGTTACACATGTTTGTAGCTGTCAGTGGATTCTTCCTTCATTCATCAGAAGATCTCCAGAAGATAAATCGAGTTACACATAGCCTGTAATACCTTAGAAGTTCATACAATACATTTCCTCTAGCTACTTAGATTTCAAATGATTCGTAATGCACCATGCCCCACATCGATATCACATCTTACACACACCCCTTCAACCGATTGCAGCGATATCTATGAAATATTGATAGGGTTCTGATGGTCTGTCCGTCTAGTGAGATAAGAGAAAATGATCAAGAATGGTTTTGTCGGAAGAATAATTCTTTGCAATGACTTACTTCTCTGAGTTATCTCCACAGATACAAACACACCGGACGCCGGCTTAGGGGATCTTGCCCTATCTATTAGATACGGGACTAGAGTCGCTTTGGAGGCAGCTGCCATTCTTATTCAGCTTACCCAAGTGATGGTGTGCTTGGTATGTAGAAGGTATGGCGTCTCAGTCGGGCGATGCTACTACAAATTAATAAATCTCTTAAACCTTGAGTTTAAATGGATTTTCTTATGACAAATTCACCCGCCGACGCAGACAAGCAATTTTATTTCATTTTAGAAAATTATAAAAAATATGTAGTAGATTGGACTGTAACACGACTGAGTCCTGCTCACCTACTGGCGCGGCAAAAAATCAGAAGAGTTGCGAACCCGGGCCTGAGGTGTCCAGTAAATGAATCCTAACTTAGCGAACAATTGATTCCCCTTGAACTTGTCCGTGTTATTTTTTGGACAGATTTGGCTTTGCCAATACATTACCTTTAATTGTTGGAACGACTAAGTTAACGTGGAACAATTAAGAGCCAACGATAGCTTCGTGTTCCCAACATGCCAATGGCTGTCCTCAAGGTAACAAGTCTTCCTGTGGTCGGTCACGATCAAATACGGATAGACGTCGTTCACTCTTACCTTGTGTTTCGTTTGTTTGTACTATTTGGGTGCGAAGGTTCAAGTTTTGGACCTATATAAGTTAGCTTACATGAAATATTTTCTACTTTGAAAACCCTGCTCACATCGGGAGTAGAGAACAGCATTGCAAGCCTGGACTCAACCAGTACATGGAAATACATATAAGGATCTTTTGACGTTAGCATCTTTAGAACTTCACATACATTTCCTTTCCCAAAAATGGACTTCGTGCCGCTTCTACTACAGCTCGCAGCTGTTCCGATACAAGCTCCTGGAGTAAGCACTGCGGTAAGCATTATGCTTGAAGTGATGAATGCGGTAGCGGTAAGTAGCGGTCAACGACTACAATGTTTTAAAGAGGAACAAGGGCTAACCTCATGATAAGGTGAAAAAAAACAATACTGCGAAGCTCAACCATCTTATTTATAAAGTCGCAACTCGCCTTGTTGAAATAGAAAAATATACCTCTGGTCGATGGGATGATGCTTCTGACGTGTTGAAGGCCCGTCTGGTTGAATTCGAGGAGTAAGCATACTCGTTGGATTTTATTTTTTAGTCATCCACTATCTCTAACGTATTGACATTTTATACAGATTTTTAAAAGACCTCCTGAAGGGAGTGAAGCGATGCCTCAACTCCTCTTGGAGTACCGCGGTACTCCGTTATCGCACTCGTGAACAGTACATCACACATCTCAGTGAACGATTTGAACATGTCGAACGTTCAATCTCTGTGAATTTCCCATTTTTTATCGTGTATAGAAACAATGCTTAAGCCTTGCACGCAGTTTGCCATTGGAGTCGATGCCTTAATCAATGCGAACCGTCTTCGTGCCAGAGTAGTGTCAGAGAACGCAATAAACACCGATCTCCTTGTAGATATGTGCATGGTGATGAAATCTAATTCGCCACGTGCCTTGTTGGGAAAGGAGACAATGACGGCTGAATTCGCCGGAACCGATGTAAGCAGCTAAATCCAAAATCTTTCTTGCTTTCCGTACTGAATTCAATCCCAGCTTTCATATTTCACGAGAAAACAGCTTAAGCTTACGCCCGGACCGATTTTCTCAGATCTTTCACCCCATTCTGATATGACACCTGATTATCTAGGTGTACTTGTCAGATTGTACGAGGCACAGCACGAAGATGGCCGGGCCATGTTAGTAAAAACCTATGAAAGTCATGGTGGGAATGAAAGTCATGGTGGGAATGAAAGTGATGAGAGGGCGCAGAGAGTCGTCAGTCAGAAGCAGATCGAGGAATTCCTGATAGCTATTTACACATTTTCTGGCAGTTTCGCAAGATGCTACGTCATAACAAGGCCATATGGTGACTAATTTCATTTATTATTTTTTTGTTAAATTTCAAATATTAATCTTATACTTATAGGAATCATGCCAATCTCCAAATGATCGGCTCAAGTTGTTGGATGGATTCAGTCCCTTTCCTTGTATATCAATCTCCTCACGAGAATATGGAATGTTTTCAGGATTGGCTCTATAGAACCATGAAGTCTTGTCCGGCGGAAACTATAGAAGGATTATACCATATGGTATGATGCTCAGTAACCATCAAAAATAGAACTAAAACTAATAGGGCTCATTAGAAGGAGTCTATTAAGGTCTACTAGAATATGTCCTTGCTCTCAGATAAGTAGACTGACTGTAAGGATAGGAAATCATCGATTTCCAAAGCCAGCAAAGGGTTTGCTGTACCCTTCCCCTGGTAGCTTAATCTCTATTATTATATGCCACTCTGAGCTTCTGTAGTTCTCTGCATGTCTCGTAGATGTCCGCAGGAAATCGGGCAAATTGCAATGCTCCCTTACATACAGTGGGGAATTGGAAGACGGCGAACCATCTGTGGTATTCAACATGCCTTACTTTATCAGAATGAGATAATCACGGCATTAATCTACAGTCCGATGTTGAAATGTGGTATAGCCAATTTGACATTGTTTCTGACTTGTGCGTAGAAAACCAAAACAGAGGAATCAAGCTCACGAGTAGCATAGTCGGCCGCAGAAGGGTATAAACATTGTGTGTGGATTTTTGGCAGGAGCCCTGTACTGGATGTCAGATATTGCGACCGACATACGTTCGGTTGTTAATATTGACAGGCCTATGACTATCGAGGAGGTCGGGGCAGCACTATTTACCCATCAATGGCTGGGGCCTTGCCGAATACATGCCAAATGCCATGTTCCCCTCGCTTTGGGAGATATAGGCTACACCCCCAATGCATCTCCCGGCGAAGTCGGGTCATTCGAGGTTTTGGGGAATATTCACAGTCTCATCCTTGGGCTTCCTCGTGCTCCTAATTCAGTATTTCCGTACACACCTCGTCCTGCCGACGCGCCATGTTTAGAACACAAAGAATGGAGCAAGCCAGAATTTTCCGAGCCAGAAATTGTTACTCACGATGGTAAACCTATGTATAAGAGGTAACCTTTCCAGTGTTTGTACGTTCCACTTCTTCACTGATGTCCATTGCAATAGGTACACCTGTACCCAACCCGCTGTGACAGCATCCAGGGATTGCATGAGGTGTTATATTTGGATAAGTCCTAGAGAGATATGGCGATTCTGGTCACAATATGCTCCAGAATTTATTCGACAACAGGGTCTATCGATATATCCCCATGACTTACAACTGGGTAAGTCTTGTAGATATGCCCAGTTCACTATAATACTGTAATTGATTTCCCTCAAGTGACACTCGCCAATGCGGAATGTGCCTACACATTGTATCATAAAGATGAGTGAGTAGGCATATTGTCGGTACAAATTTACAGTCCTCAAAAGGATTCCAATCAGCGACATTAAGCTTGTTTGGGATGAAAAGTACGGACTAGAAATATCGTCTGTGTACAACCACCGGGGTCCACCACCCACAGTATATGTGTTTGAGCCCATTGATGAGCACAGGATCACCAAGGACACGGGCGAGCCAGTCATTGTCAAGACATCTCGAGCATCTTTCTCTCCCGAACCAGATTGGATTCACCAGTCACCATGGCCTGTTCAGACGGAGTCAAAAGAGGAATTCATTTTGTATAACTATTGTAATGAGTAAGTACACAGTCGTTAATAATCTAACTTCATCGATGTTGAGAGTGGACCACAGCTACTTGATCGAATACTACCAGCTCCCAGTGGGTACGGCGAAATGTCCTCAAAGCAAGCTTTAATTCATTATATGACTTGCTTCTTGAGACTTACGAGAAAGGACCTTCGGCTCTAACCAATCATCCTTCCGGCGTATAGGATTCCCTTCTGAACATTCTTGGAGATACTGAAGTCTGCGCGTTGCCAGCGGTTTGTGTTTCATGTTTCGGGAACAATTATGTACTTGTTAAAGTTTTTACTGCTCTCATATCATCCTGATGTCCCAATATAATTTGAAACCAGGTGCAAAGACTAACTGCATATTAACTATGGGTCCATCGTCTGTATGTAGACAATATCGCTTCCTCTTTCCTCTTCTTCCTCCTCCTTCTTTGTAGAGCATCAAAAAAAAGAGCATAGTGGCCAAGCTGCCAGCTTCAATCCCGCTATTTGTCAATTGGCTCATGCCAGGGGTGGGGAAGAAATACAGATGATTTTTGTTTACTGGCAACCTTGCGCCATATTGTGCAGTGCATTTGTCTACGGTAGCAGAGCTGCCCTGTGTAAGATTTTCCCTGTCCATGACAATACCTACCAGAAGATATACAAGATGTCTTCCCCATTTAACCCAGTCAGTCGTCCCACTACCCGTCGATACAGACCTTCCTCTCGTAGCATCTTGTATTGGTCGTAGGAGATCAAACTGTATATGGTAGGTCGTCACCTTCACATGCCGTCAGAAATACAGCCTTTGACAATACCGGGTGCGATATGGGATCACATTGGCCTAGATTACTTGTGGGTTGTTAAAATCGCAAAAGTATATTCTGAAATTGAAGGGAAGAAAATAACAGCATTATTGACAAGTTGAAATTGAGTGATTGATACTTGTTTTTGTGCTAGTGAGCGGGAATGCCGCAAAGGAGTAAAAATGTTAAAACTTCTGGTCGACCAGACACCTGGTACGTACCTGTAGTCCATGTTTCATCAAGCTCGGCTCGGTCTGAGCTTTCACGGCCCAGGCCTAGCTTTCAACTTGAATGCAGGGTCCGAGATTAGGACTTTTCAATCACTATCATGTCTTGCACCGTAGATTTGTTGCACTCCTAGATAGCCAGATGGAGCATGAGACATACTAGAGGACACCCGATTTTCCTGGATATACAGTAATTCACAGGACTACCAATCCCAATATTGGACAAAAGCTAATATTGTTGATATAAGAGTTAGTTTCACAATAATATGGGTACAATAGCCCCTATTTGCTCTAAGGCTCATGTAATACTACAGACATGCCCCTTCCTCCCAAGCAAACAACTTGTAAGGCTGTAGGTATCAGCCTCACTCAGCAACAGACAGGACAATGTTATCTGATTATGAATCATAGAAATATAAAGTAAGTGATAGGTGAGTTCTTTTTCTATGAGAGTGGCTACTAAAAGATTCTCTCTTAAAAGGACTTCTTCCTGCAGAATAATCAGAGGACAAAGGCACAAAGGGACCAAAGAAAATATTGCTCAAGGGGAAAGTAATTGTGGGGATGGGAAATCAGTGATCATGATCATGATCAGGGCAGTGAGACAAAAAAGGGGTTACAGTCCCAGTGACAATAGGTGAGTGGGATGGTGTGGCCACCAGAAGAGGAATGATTGGGGAGACAATAGGTGATCAGTGTTGGTGTGATGTATGTTTCTGTGGTAAGACCACCAGGATTACACAACTAGAAATTGAAATGATTATTCAGGACTACAGCCAAATTGAAACTAGTGCATATTCATCATTTTTCTGGGCCACTTACCACCTTTCATAAGGTCACTCTTCTATACCAACTGGGAGCTGGTAATACTCAATCAAGTAACTTTAACATAATGGCAACATCAGTCTATGCTTGTGAACCCTCATTTGGCACTCACTCATTAGAATTGTTGGTCAAAGGATGAGAAATTACACCAAGATATTTTATTGGCAATTCCACTAGACCATGTAACTGAGGCACACCTAGACAATCCTGTGGACCCCAGACAACCCCAGTGGTCTCAAGACCTACAAGGTTTCATTAGATTTGATAGTCACATATATATGCTGGATCCAATGGCCTCCACCTCAGAGTCACCCAGTACAAACATGATCATCCACTCTCAGGACATTTCAGGTTCAACAAGACTTTATGGATGATTCAAAGAAAATATACTTGGCCCAGACTCTGAGATTTTGTTAAGCACTATTGTAAATAATGCATGCATTACTTGTTTACACTCCAAATCATAGCAACACAAGCCTTACAGCCTTCTGAAGCAACTCCTGGTACTGGAACTCCCATAGAATTCCATTTCTATGGATTTCATTGAACACCTACCAGACTCCAAAGGCTTTTCTGAATCTTAGTCATTGTTGACAGATTCTCCCAGAAAGGTATTTTCATCCCTACACACAATTCCATTATGTCCATGCAACTTGCAAAACTTTTCATTATCCATGTATTTTCCAAGCATGGTGTCCCATCCCACATAACTTCCAATCAAAGCTCTGAGTTTGTGTCTCATTTCTTTAAATCCTCCAGACTAGCCCTTGACATGAAGTTACACTTTACATCTGAATATCACCTGGAAGGTGACAGACAAACCAAATGTGTCAATCAGACATTGGAACAATACCTCCACATATATTGCAACTATCAACAGGACAATTGGAAATCTGTTAGGGCAACACTAACAAGGCTACCAAAACACAAGAAAAATTAAGAGATAAGGCATTGATAAGGAATAATGGTTCTAATGACTTGAGAATATTACACTGGTTTAGTAGAAACCCTAAGAAATTGAAACTGGGGTCTAGCTATGTACATCTTGAGGTATTTATACTAAACTAAAGAAAAACTAAATAAAGTTATTATTTAAAAGGTTTGAACCTTATAAGAAAATTAAATAAAGTTAAGTTTTGCATTTGACATGTGTATATCACATGATTGTCATTGCATGGCTGTGAACAGTCTTTTGAGCCATTTGAGTTTGTGTGACATCACACATTGCTGTGTGATGTGTGACATACAAGTCTTTTGAGGGTCACATTTGTGTGATGTCACATGTTGTAGCATGTGATGTATGACATGTGGGTCTTTCAAGCTTGCATTCACATAATGTTATGCATTGCAATGTGCAATGCACAATACATGAGTCTTTCAAGCTCATGTTCATGTGACATCATGTGTTGTGATACATGACAACTAAAGTAAAATAAAATAAAATATGTATATGAACCCTGACAAAATCCCTGCTACCACTAGCATAATTTGCCTACAGTAATGCACCCTCAGCCACTACTGGCATGTCCCTCTTTTTTGCCAACAAGGGTTACAACCTGTTAGAGTATGATACTACAGCTCTAACATAGTCTATTATGATCTCCATATTATTCTGATATTTGTAGTATTTTTCCCAGCACTGTAGGTGCAGTATTGAGTGAGTTACCTTAGGTCGGTAACTACTGTATAGGTACTTTTATAAGCACCTAGTAGTATAGTCCACTGTGGGTGTGGGAAAGTCTCCTTAGTGTTTACTTTCCAATCACACTCACAGGGGTGTTCTGCAAAGTGTTATTCAACTGTTTCAACAGGTTATGGGCCCCAGTTTCTAAACTGCTACATCCAGTTGCTATCTGTGCAATCCATCACTTCCCACATCTTTATTGACAACTTCTATTATCCAAAACACTTTACATTGCATTTGGATCTTATTTGTGGTCATATCTCTGTGGTTTGGCACTTGTTTTGGTCACTTTCTGCACTCACCCCACCCCCTCCCCTTGCGTGCATTTTCACTTATTAAGTGCCCACTTAGTGCTGGTTGCCATATAAGGAAATATATTCCCACACCCAAAAGTAAAAAACCCGGTCATCCAATTTTCATTTTTAGGTCAACATATTTTTTGTCACTCTTGTGACTCCTTGTGACTCATCTGTCACACTCCCTCCTACCATTTCTGGAACTTTCCAGTGTTGTCTGCATCTCTGCCACATTATTTTATCTCTTATCACAGGGTCTTTTTATATACATTGGATTTGAACTGTTGGCATTGTGCACTTCAGTGAGCCTGTATTTTTACCTTCCTTGCAACATCACAGTAACCCTGTTGAGCAAGGTGGTGTTACAACTGCTTCTCCAATTAATTAGTCCTTCTTGATACACAGTTAAATTCTTGGTGGATATTGACCTATCATGGCATCCAACAATACTTATAAGCACCATGGTGTTATTTTGGGAGAGTCAAATTATGAGGATTGGAATCATGATCTTATTGGTTTATTGCATATGGAGAATTGCCTTTCCATTGTCCTTGGAAAAGAAAAACAGCCCAATGATGTTAAACTACTTACATCCTGGTTGGAACGCTCCAACAAAGCAGCTGGTATTATTTGGCACTCTATTGGATCTATCCAGAGCAGTCATATTGATATTAATGATGCTCCTAATGATATGTGGTTGAAACTTCACCAGGCACATTCTACTTGCACCTTTTGCAAGCATCGCTGTCATATACAGAATAATTGCCATCTTTACAAATTTGCACAGAAGAAGGCATTAAAACAAGTGGAGCAGAAGAAGAGGAAGTATAAAAGGAGAAAGGTAGCCAAAGCATATACTAGTGTCTCTGATAAAGTCTCAGAAGAGAAACAGCCAGAGTCTGCTGGAAATGCAAGTGCTTGCATTCCTGATCCTTCTGATCCATCTTGTGCTATCCTTGTTCATGCTAGTTCTGATTGGACAGCTGACACAGGTGCATCTTCCCATATGACACCACATCGTCACTGGTTTTCAAGCTATAAACCATTTCAAATTCCTATCCAAGTTGCAAATGGACATATCATTATGTCTGCAGGAATAGGAGCTGTGCAGTTTAAGCCTAAAGGCAAAGGCAATATAATTTTGGAATTTCAAAGAGTTCTTCATGTTCCCCATCTCACAAGCAATCTACTCTCAGTCTTGTACTTGACAAAGAAAAAGAACTACCATGTTTCTATCTTTGGTTCTACCATGTCTTTCTATCAGAAGAAGGTCTTGCATTTCACTGCAACAGTCAATGAACAGAATCAGGCCTATTTAGATGGAATTACAGTACCTATGACAGATTATGCTGGTCTCATTACAACCTGTCCATTAGACTCTACACTTTGGCATTGTCATTTCAGTCATCTGAATCATGCTGATGTAAAGAAGCTTATAACAGGGGACTTGGTCACTGGTATTCAGATTGACTCTCAGATTGCTCCAGATCCTATTTGTGAACCTTGCTTAGCTGGTAAACAGAACAGAGTGGTTAATAAGATGGTGACAACACGCTATACTAAACCACTTGCACTCATTTACAGTGATGTTCATGGTCCATTACCTATACAAACTCTGGAAGGGTTTCGCTACTGGGTAACCTTCATTGATGATGCCTCACGCTATGCTATGACTGCATTACTCAAAAACAAGAGTGATGTATTTGAGGCTTTTAAGATATACAAGGCCAGTGTTGAAAATAAATTTGGTCAGACGATTAAGATTTTTAGGGATGACAAGGGTGGAGAGTATATATCAAAGGAATTTGATGCCTTCCTTGCAAATGCTGGCATTAGTCAGCAGCATACAGTCTGAAGTGAGCCTCACCAGAATGGTGTGGCTGAGCATTTTAATAGGACACTGGAAGAAGGGTCCACTTCAATTTTGACTGAATCCCACCTTCCTCCCTCTTTTTGGGGACATGCTGTTCTTGCAATTACTTATGCATCCAATCGCTCTCCTACTACTGCTCTTAAGCACTCTGTGCCCTATACTGCTTTCCATGGCAGAAAACCAGATGTGTCAAATCTTAGAGTATTTGGATCCACTGCCTATGTACATGTGCAGAAAGATCAGCATATTGGACTTGGCTCTCACACACAAAAATGTGTCTTCATTGGATATCCTTCAGATTATAAGGGTTGGTTATTTTACAATCCACTGACTAAAAAGATTATAGTCAGTAATAATGCTGTTTTTGATGAGAGAGTTTTTCCAGGACTATCTAAGCAGACTACACCATCACCACAACCACCATCTATTCCTAAGGTTTTTCCTGATACCCAACAATTCATTGATATGTTTATTCCTGGCCCCTCTTGGTCTACTCAGGTGGGAGCTCATCCTAATCAGGTGGGAGCTCATCCTAATCAGGTGGGAGCTCATCCTAATCAGGTGGGAGCTCCATAGGAACCAAATCAGGTGGGAGATGATCAGGGTAATGCTTTGGCTCCTGATTCAGGCTCTAGCTCTGATTCTGCTTCTGAGCATTCACCAAGTCCTCCCCCTCAACCACATCGAAATCCACCCAGAAACAGAGTTCCTCCTAAGCGTTACCCTACTAACATCCACAACTATAGAGAATCTACTCCTGTAGTTGAGTCCAGTGATGAAGCAGAGGATTCTGTACCAGCTTCTCCTCAACCAGTTGAGTCTGAGGAGGAAGCTCTAGGTGCCAGTGAAGGAGATCTTTATATCTCTGTAGATGAGGCCTTTGAGTTTGCTTACAAGGCTAGTGCCCATGATAATGCACCTAGAACTCTCAAAGAGGCCTTGCAAAGTCCTGATGCTGACAGGCGGTATGATGCTGCATATGCTGAAATGTAATCTTTGCTTGAAAATGGCCCCTTTCACCTTGCCAAATTACCTGAGGGTCGTAAAGCTATTGGCTCTCGTTGGGTATTTGTAATAAAGCGTAAAAAGGATGGCTCAATTGACAAGTTCAAAGCTCATCTTGTTGCCAAAGGCTATGCACAGTGACCAGGTTTTGACTTCACTGATACCTTTGCTCCTACTGCCAAATGGGCCACCTTACATGCTGTCCTAGCTTTGGCTGCACTACAGGATATGGAACTTGAGAGTATAGATATCTCTTCTGCATTCTTAAATGGTGAACTTGAAGAGGAGGTGTACTTGCAACAACCTGAGGGTTTTCACCAAGGTGCCATGATGAGTTTTTACTTCTCTTGAAAGGACTTTATGGTTTACGTCAATCACCACATATCTGGCACAAGAAGTTGAATGCTATCTTGCTCAGCTTGGGTTTCAAACAGGTACTATGTGATCATAGTATTTGGGTCTTCCCAAAGGGTGATGTCAAAGTCATGATACCAGTATTTGTAGATGACATGACTATTGCATCCAAATCTAAGGAGGCTATCAAGAAGCTCAAAGATGATCTAAAGAGCCACTTCAAATTGCATGATCTTGGTCCAATTACTTACTTATTGGGTGTTGGCATTGAAAAAGACAGGAAGAAGCGAACCATTACTCTATTACAGCGGCAATATATTTTGGACATGTTACAGCATTATGGTCTTGCTGATTGCAATCCAATTAGTACACCTATGGTGCCTAACTTGAAACTGAGTAAAGACCAGGCTCCAGTGTCCCCTGAAGAGATTGCATATATGAAGGACATTCCATGTATCCATGCTGTTGGGTCTCTTATGTATTTGGCTGTTGCCACTCGTCCAGACATTGCTTACACTGTTGGTGTATTGGCTAGATTCAATCACAATCCAGGAAAGGCTCATTGGCTAGCAGTAAAACACCTCTTCTGGTATCTCAAAGGCACTCTTGACTTGGGTTTAACTTATGGCCCTAGTAATGATAAGGAACTATTTGTGTCCTATTCAGATGCTGATCATGGAGGTGATAAATCCACTGGAAAATCTACTGGTGCATATGTGGTTAAAATGGGTACTGGAGCCATTAGCTGGCAGAGTAAACTGCAAACTATTGTTACTCTCTCCACTACTGAAGCAGAGTACATTGCAGCAGTATCAGCAGGTGCAGAGGTATTATGGTTGCGGAACTTGTTTGAGGAATTGGGATATCCTCAAAAGACTGCATCCACTTTATACCTTGACAACCAATCTGCTATGGCAGTTGCCAGGGATCCTGAACACCATGGTCCAATGAAGCATCTTGATTTGAGGACATATTGGTTAAGGCAGGAGGTTGATAGTGGGAAGATTAAAGTTGTTCATCTACCTACTTCAGAGATGCCTGCAGATTTATTAACAAAACCATTGGCTAAGCCAAAGGTGGAATATTTGAGAAAACCATTGGGACTAGCATAGAGCTGTCTCATCATGTGGGAGTGTTAGAGTATGATACTACAGCTCTAACATAGTCTATTATGATCTCCATATTATTCTGATATTTGTAGTATTTTTCCCAGCACTGTAGGTGCAGTATTGAGTGACTTACCTTAGGTCGGTAACTACTGTATAGGTGCTTATATAAGCACCTAGTAGTATAGTCCACTGTGGGTATGGGAAAGTCTCCTTAGTGTTTACTTTCCAATCACACTCACAGGTATGTCTTTACAGTTGAATATACTAAGTGTTTACTTTCCAATCACACTCACAGGGGTGTTCTGCAAAGTGTTATTCAACTGTTTCAACACAACCCAAACCTCATAGTACACCCAGAATGTAACCTGGCCTCAGTGCATACACAAGAGTTTGTCATGGACCTGGATGAACTCCACCAGGAACTCTGGACTGCAATAACATCTGCCCAAGAACAATATCAATGTTCAGCAGACTAAAACCAGATTCTGCCACCTGACTTCAAGATTGGTGACTGTGTTTTTGTTAAAGCTCAGTTCTTCCAGATGACCTGACCTTCCAAGGAACTTGCTGAGAAGTATCTAGGACCTTTTGAAATTATAGCATAAGCAAGCTTGGTATCATGGACCCTCCAGCTCCTGGATAGTATGCAAGCAGTATACCCAGTATTTCATGTTTCTATGTTAGAGAGCTATGTACAGCTAACACTATCCTGGACCACATACAACCCTGTTATGTATTTTTAGGTTTTTTGTATTTTTCTCATTTTCTCCAAAAGAAATCACTAAAGAAAGTCCATTTAAATATACTTATGTATATCACTATGGTAAAATTGTGCAATACTTTCTTGATTTATCTTGAAATTATGCAATTTAGTTTGTATTTTTATCTTATAAACTGAGCAAGCTACAGAATTTCTATCTTATATTCTTTTTTAACTATATATGTATCTTTAAAAAACGGCCACCTGGCACTTATTACACAATGTGTGGAAATATTGTCACAAATGTGAGAATATTGTGACAGGCATGCAGTAACCTCATGACATGCAGGAACATTATATCAGCATATATGCTACAATGGAAAGTAGCAGAAACTCCTAGAATATTCCAGCAATTTCCAGGTAAAATAGCTAAAAATAAGATAGAAATAGTTCTAGAATATTTTAAATGTCTCAGATCTCAGTGTATATAAGGAGCTTTGCTCCAGCCATGAAATATAACTTATCTTAATGTTATGACCAGAAATCCCACTGGACTCCAGGCACTAACTTATATGTACCCGCACCCTACACACACCAATTATAAGTTGACTGGAATACCCACCAGACTCCGTATGTCAGACCTGTCCACGCTTGACCTTCGTTACTTCATATATCAGTCACTGGAATACCCACTGGACTCTGTCTCTGCCTATCTCTCCCACGCATCAGTCACTGGACCCTGCTCGGAAAACGTGCCAGCCCTCTAACTGAGCCCCATTCCCGTCATAGTCAAATGACCGGTCACGATTTGGACTCCACTCCTGTCCTGTTCCTGTTATGGTTTTATGACCTGTCATGATTTGGACTCCACTCCGCTCTGTCCCATTCCTAACACCAAGTTTGGTGTTTATTTATCTTGTTTTATGTTTGCTAGTTTAGTTTTCATTATTAGTGGATTTGGTATGTTATTCATTCCAAGTCTATATAGTCTGGCAGATGTTGTACATACAATCCAGTCAGAAAATCAGCTTAGATTCTCCCCAGTAATCTTAGTATATTTTCCACTCTAAACTCCTTTTTGAATCACCCTGCTCTTACTTGTCAGAGCCCATGGGCTCTGACCCATCTATCACTCAACCTCCGACTTAGCTATCTCAACTCTCTGACCTCTTGACCCATGAATCCCACCCGGACTCCCTGGGATTCCTGTCTGCCTGTTTGAAATTGGACAAGACAATCTTGTGAGGGTGCAGCCTCTAACCTGAAGCCAAGTCCTACTGGCTTTCCCACGGGTTTCTCTGGAAACCCTCCATGTATGCATCTTAACAGTATTTTCTGACTAAGACTTGCAGATTGTTCAATATGCCACCAAGAAGAATAGCACACATACAGGAATCATTACCTGGACTGTCGACTCTTCATTCCCCACTTACTTTGTATACCAGCCAGACACTCACAAACCAGCCGGACGCCATGGAAGAAGCCCATATCGAAGAAGTCCTGGAAAACCTGGATGAATCTGAGCACAAGGATGAGTCTGTGGTCCCCAACAAGGGCAAAGGTGTCAAAAATCCTCCATCTAATGATTGACTGCCACTTTTGGACCCTGCCTCTGAGTTATTAGCAATCACTTTTAGAGAGATTGATGAATCACATGCTCAGAGAAGGCAATAAGAAGGATCCGGAACCTCTGTGGTCAAAAGTCAATGCTCCAGAACCCTTCACGGGTTCCAACCCAACAAACTTTCCACTTTCCTCATGCAATGTCACTTCAATTTCTGTGATCGATCCACTGCATTCTCCACAGACTCCCGAAAAGTCAACTATGCACTTTCATACTTGTTGGGATCTGCATTGAAATGGTTCGAACTGGCTTTTAGTGGACTTTCTGAGGAAGAGCCCCTTTGGCTTGAAGATTGGGATGCTTTTGTTGAAGAGCTAGAAAGCAACTTTGGCCCATATGACCTGACTGGAGAAGCTGAGAATAGTCTCACTAATCTTCATATGAAGGACACGCAGTGTATTATGGACTATATTGTCCAATTCAACAATCTTGCAGCTTGTTGTCAGTGGGGCAATCCCGCTCTCCACCACCAATTCTATGCCAGTCTGCCATCCCACCTTAAAGATGAGGTCTCAAAAGGAGAAGATGGCAAGCCAAAAACACTGTCCTGTATGTGCCTTAAGGCTCAAAACACGGATGCACGTTATTGGGAACATTACATGGACGTTGCCTGTGAGACCTCCATGGACAAAGTGAACAAGTCCACAGGCAATAAAACCAACAACAACAACTCATCAACCAGCAACCAAAACTCCATGCAATCTGATAAGAAGAATGATAAAAAGTCTTCTAACAACAACAACAACAACAACAACAACAATAAGAAAGGCCAACAGTCTGGCAAGCAAACTGGAAAACCCCGACCTCACAGGCAAGCTCGGACCCGATGGCAAATTGACCCCACAATAATGACAACATTGTATGGACAATAACCTTTGTCTCTTGTGCAGAAAACCTGGTCATCGAGTTCTGGAATGTCTGCTGGCAAAAGCAAACTCTGCAAAAGGTTGAATAGCCAAGACTTCCTTCACTGAAACCCCATCAAAGGACAAACTGGCTTCTGACTCGAAAAAAGAGGAAGCAACCCCGTGGACTCTGTGTGGGTTGGGGGTTGCATTGCCTCTTTGCACATTTAAGAGTTTACCCATCTCAACACATCCATTCTTTTGCATTCTGATTCATTTTTTATTAAACCTATGTCCAATATGATTCCAAAATTCATTTTTTCAGTCCTCATAGATTCCGGCTCGACTCATTGCTTTTTAGATACAAATTCACACAAAATAATCTGTTGTCAACTTATCTGATAAATCCAGTCGGCCTCTGACTTTTCAATGGCACAAGCAATTCAGTTGTCACCCAAGCTTGTGATTTATCCATCTGTTTCCCATGTGGAACATCCCAGTTGGTCACTTTCTATGCGACCCAGTTAGACTCAAGTTGCTCGGTTGTCCTAGGACATAACTGGCTTACCTGCTACAATTTGTTGATTGACTGGGTAGCTAACAGCATAACTTTCCAGACACCCACAGCTTCTGAGAAAACTGTACCTGGCACGGCCTCCACAGCACCCATGGCCTTCCTGGCACCTGCAGTCTCGAGGACTCCTGTGATCCCTATGGCACCCATGGCTTCCCTGGAACCTATGGCTTCCCTGGAACCTTTGGCTTCCCTGGAACCTGTGGCTTCCCTGGAACCTGTGGCTTCCCTGGAACCTGTGGCTTCCCTGGAACCTGTGGCTTCCCTGGAACCTGTGGCTTCCCTGGAACCTGTGGCTTCCCTGGAACCTGTGGCTTCCCTGGAACCTGTGGCTTCCCTGGAACCTGTGGCTTCCCTGGAACCTGTGGCTTCCCTGGAACCTGTGGCTTCCCTGGAACCTGTGGCTTCCCTGGAACCTGTGGCTTCCCCGGAACCTATGGCTTCCCCAGAACCCATGGCTTCCCCAGAACCCATGGCTTCCCCAGAACCCATGGCACCTCTGTCTATTTCTCTTATTAATGCTGCAGCGTTATTAGGGCTATAAAAATGGACAGGTCCCAGGCATTCACTATCAATTTGAAAATTGATGAAGCAACTGGTGGTTTCTCAACTCTGGTATCCACTTCTGAGCAAACTGCTGATCTAGAAGGCATCCTGGAGAAATATCACGACTTCATGGATGTTTTTAGTAAGCAGCAAGCTGACCGGCTTCTGCCCCACAGAGAGTATGACTTAAAAATCGACCTCGAAGAAGGCGCTCAGCCATCCCTTGGACATATTTACCCACTTTCCTCCATGGAACTTTCCGCAATCTGCAATTTCCTGGATGAACATTTGTCCATAGGCATTATCAGACCCTCTAAGTCTCCTTTTGGAGCACCTGTTCTGTTTGTCAAGAAAAAGGATGGATCCCTTAGACTATGTGTTGATTTCAGAGGACTCAATGCTGTCACAAAAAAGGATAAGTATCCACTTCCACTTATATCTGACCTGCTCGATGCTCCACGGAATGCCTGGATTTATACCAAAATAGACCTTAAACACGCCTACCATTTGGTCCAGATCTCCATGGGAGATGAATGGAAAACCACTTTCAGAACCTGTTATGGGGCCTTTGAGTGGTTGGTGATGCCCTTTGGACTCACCAATGCTCCATCTGTTTTTCAGCATTTTATCAACAACATTTTCTCTGACATGCTTGATGTATGCATCATTGTTTACTTGGATGTCATTCTTATCTACTCCGAGGACCCTGCGGAACACGACAAACAAGTCCATGAAGTTCTCTGGAGACTCAGACAACATGGTTTATTCACAAATGGAAAAAAATGTACTTTTGACATGGACTCTGTGGAATACCTGGGCTTCATAGTGGGACCTGATGGACTCCACATGGATGAAACTGAAGTACAAGTCATCAAGGATTGGCCAGAACCCTGAAAAGTCAAAGATATACAATCTTTCCTTGGCTTTGCCAATTTTTACTGATGGTTTATCCACGGATATTCCAACATCACCGTTCCCCTTACCCATCTTACACGTAAGGATACTCCATGGAATTTTAATGATAAGTGTCAAAAAGCTTTCAATCTTTTAAAAAATTCTCTTTCTTCAGCTCCTATTCTGTCGCATTGGAAACCAGACTTTCCACTCATTGTTGAAATGGATGCCTCGGACTATGCACTTGGAGCCATTCTATCTATCCAGGACTCCAATGGAGAAGTCCACCCCATGGCTTTTCTGTCCCGCACTTTCACCAGAGCTCAATTATGACATTCATGATAAGGAACTCCTAGCAATTGTTTCAGCTTTCAAAACATGGTGAGACTATTTGGAAGGCTTGGGAATTCTGATTGACATTGTAACAGATCACAAAAACCTGGAATACTTTTCTACTACAAAACTTTTGACCCACCAGCAGGCGTGCTGGTCTGAATACCTATCAGCTTTCAATATGATTATCTGCTTTCGACCCGGCCATCTCAGTGGCAAACCTGATGCTTTAACTAGATGATGGGATGTCTATCCTAAAGAGGGGAGTAACGACTATGCCATGGTAAACCTGCACAACTTGAAACCCATTTTCATGAATCAGCAACTTACCGCATCAGTCTGCACAACTTTCCTCATTCATCCCATTGTCCGTGGAATTATCATTATGGATATTGAGAAGCTACATCAAGATATTCTATCGGCAATTCCGCTAGACCCAATAACTAAAGCACACTTTGATAATCCTGTGGACCCCGGTCAACACCAGTGGTATCTTGACCAGCATGGTTTCATTAGACTTGACGATCACATCTATGTACTGGACTCTGACAGCCTCTGTCTCAGGATCCTCCAATACAAACATGACCATCCACTCTCGGGACATTTTGGGTTCAACAAACTCTATCATTAATAAGAAGAGAATACACTTGGCCCAGACTCCAAGGATTCATTAAGCACTATTGTAAATCTTGCACTACTTGTTCACACTCTAAATCACAGTGACACAAGCCATACAGCCTTTTGAAACAACTCCTGGTACTGGAATACCCATGGAATTCCATTTCTATGGATTTCATTGAACACCTACCAGATTCCAAAGGCTTTTCTGCCATTCTAGTCATTGTTGACAGATTCTCAAAACAAGGTATATTAATTCCTACATATGATACCATTACGTCCATGCAGTTAGCGGAACTTTTTATTATCCAAGTATTTTCCAAGCACAGAGTTCTGTCCCATGTAACTTCTGATTGAGGATCAGAGTTTGTGTCTCACTTCTTTAGATCCCTCAGGAAATCCTTGGACATGAAATTACATTTCACATCTGCACATCACCCGGAAAGTGATGGACAAACCAAATGCATCAATCAGACATTGGAACAATACCTCTGTATATATTGCAACTATCAACAGGACAATTGGAAATCCCTATTACCACTTGCTGAATTTGCTTACAACAATGCACCTTCAGCAACTACTGGCATTTCCCCATTCTTTGCAAATAAAGGATATAATCCAAATATTACAGTACATCCAGAATGAAATCCCGCCTCCACCCATGCTCAAGAGTTCATCACAGACCTCCACGAGCTCCATGAGGAACTCCAGACTGCAATAAAGTCTGCCCAAGAGGAATATCAGTATTCAGTGGACAAACACTGGATTCTGCCACCTAACTTCAAAATTGGCGATCACATTTTTGTCAAAGCTCAATTCTTCTGGACTACCTGTCCATCAAAAAAGCTTGCTGAAAAATATTTAGGTCCATTTGAAATAATAGCACAAGTAGGTTCAGTTTCATGGACCCTACAGCTTCCAGATAGCATGTGTGCAGTACACCCAGTATTTCATGTTTCTATGTTAGAACCTTGTACTGCTAACACTATTCCAGATCACATGCAATCTCTGCCTCCTCCAGTCATTATTGACAGAGAACCTGAGTTTGAAATCTCACAAATTTTAGATTCGAAAATTGACAAGTGTCAATGCACTTGTAAACTGCTTTACTTGGTCAAGTGGGTGGGTTACAAGGGCAGTGATGAAGAGACCTCATGGAGCCACAGAACTGGGTAATGCCACAGAACTCATTACTGACTTTTCATACAGCATACCCGCTCAAACCCGGACCACTATCTTCTCTCTGACCACATTCCATGGACTGTGTTATGATTGGACTCATTCTTATTTTTCCCTGTCACCCTATGTCTCTCTTTGCTTTTACAGGTTTCTGACAAGTTCTTAAGTCCTAGCGGATTTTCCCACGGACTTTTATGCTTTTCACGTTTTACTTTTATTTTAAAAAAAAAATTTTTATTAAGTTTTATTATTTCTCTTCATCTACATTTATGGGGCTATGTTTCTGCCCAACTTCAGCCATCTCCTGAGGGAGCTCCACAATCTCCATGGGAACCCCATCCTCATCAGACCTGGTATCCTCGGAACCCCTGATCTGTGGTTCTTCATACATAACCACTGTACTCTGCCAGGAACTTCCAAAACTCCAAGTGGAGCCCATGGAGTTCATTCACCACTACCACCTGCACTGGGTTGCTCTTCCTAAGCAACTCGTTTTGGGCCTCTATGCCCTCAGTGATCCACCCCAGGACCTCATCCAAACCCATGATCCCATCTGACCCACTCGCTTCCCATGCCATGGACCCTGTGGGCTGCTCGTGAACAAGTGAGCACCTCACTTTGAGGTGTGCACATTGCCAGCAGCCTGGTCCCCACCTGGACTTCCAATTGCAGTCAGTGTTCCGGTCATTACAACTGGAACACCATGATGGGTCATTCCTAATGTGTAGGCAGACTGGAGCCGCTTTCTTTGTCTTCTGTTGATATGGTTAGTTTCCCAGAATATCCATGGACCCGAGGTTTACCTTTTGGGGGCTCTCTGGCTCCCCCTCAGACTCCAACTCAACCTCTGCCGCCTTGTGCTGAAAATGCCAAGTTAGTCAAGTCAACATGATAAATCAATAGGACTTATGTACCTTTCCTGTGGCAACTGCAGCCCTATCCACAGCCACCCTGGCTTTCTCCGCAGCAACCTGCACAGCCTCCTCCTCATCCCATTTCCTCTGCCTCTCAACCTCTTCTTCCACAGCCAGTGCCACCTGGTACTCCCTGTCCAACTGCTCCTCAGCCTCCTTGGCCTCCCTTTCCACCTCTTCTCGCTGTCAGCACTGCTCTTCTCACTGTGCCAAGGTTTGGGCCACAGTGAGTGGAGCCCGATACGAATTGCCCATGGAGGGCCTGGCAGTTGGCATTGGCTTGTGTGGCATTGGCTTGGGACCCATTTCAATGATGGGGGTAATAAAGAAGAAGAAAATTCATTTTTCCAATTTTTTATATAGGCTCATCATGTTTGAACCTTACCTTCCAGATCACATGACTTTTGACACATGCATGTAGCCGACAAAACCTTATCAAGTTCTAGAGCCTCTTTGGGACTTCGGCATAAAGGGAGGGTACTGTTATGACCGGAAATCCCACTGGACTCCAGGCACTAACTTATATGCACCCACACCCTACATGCACCAATTATCAGTTTACTGGAATACCCACTGGACTCTGTACATCAGACCTGTCCACACTTGGCCTTCATTATGTACTTCATGTATCAGTCACCAGAATACCTGCCAGACTCTGTCCCTGCCTATCTCTGGCCCTGTCCCACAGTCACCAGACCCTGCTTAGAAAGCCCATCAGCCCCCTAACTGAGCCCCATTCCCATTATAGTCAAATGACCTGTCACAATTTGGACTCCACTCCCACCCCATTCCCATTATGGTTTTATGACCTGTCACGATTCAAACTCTGCTCTGCTCCATCCCGTTCCTAACACCAAGTTTGGTGTTTATTTATCTCATTTTATGTTTGCTAGTTTATTTTCATTATTACTGGATTTGGTATGTTATTCATTCCACAGTCTATATAGTCTGGCAGATGTTGTACATACAATCCAGTCAGAAAATCAGCTTAGATTCTCTCCAGTAATCTTAGTATATTTTTCGCTCTAAACTCCTCTTTGAATCACACCGCTCTTACTCGTCGCAGCCCACGGGCTCTGACCCATCTATCACTCGACCTCTGACCCATCTATCACTTGATCTCTGACTTAACTATCTTGACTCTCCGACCTCTCGACCCATGAACCCCACTGGACTCCCCAGGATTCCTGTCTGCCCATTTGAAATTGGACAAGATGATCTCACAAGGGTGCAGCCTATAAGCTGAAGCCAAGTCCTACTGGCTTTCCCACAAGTTTCTCCGGAAACCCTCCATGTATGCACCTTAACACTTAACACATTTATCACCACATCTGTGTGTCACTGCAGCAGCAGTTAAATTCCACCCCAATCTGGGCTGTTGGACAAATACTTCCACCTCAATCTGAGTTGTTGGCTTTCAATTAGTAATTAATAAATTACTACAGAATTGTTAAAGGTTATTTTGAGATTAGAAATACTTTTCTAGTTTCTCCCAGTTTTAGGTATAAATAAATACTGAGAATATTCTTCCAAGATCCTTAAGACTACATTAAGATCTTGATACAGTAGGGGACAAAACTGTCCCAATGTTTTGATAATTCCCATTAAATGTTGTATATATGTACATAACTGATCACATAAATTTCCAAAAATAGTGAAGATATTCTAGCAGATGCCCTAGCATACTAACTTTCATATTCTCTAGTATTACATTATATTGATGGAACTTGGTGTCACAGTGAATATTTAAAAATAACCAATCATTGGGACAGTTTTGTCCTCTGCTCTTTTCACTCTATCATATTATCCACCAGAGAAATGGAAAAATTTAAAAAGAATCATGTGACATATATTGAATGTTCTAATTGATATGTGACTGTCACAGTCACATTTCAACTATTACTCTCATCATGAAAGCTACATATTTCTCCTCTCAAAAGAGATCAAGCCATCTCTCTCCTCCAAAATGGACTCTCCAATAGGAATGTGGCTTCTATCACAGGTCTTAGCAAGTCTACTATCAGTATAATTGCTCAGGAGATGGAAATAGATAAAGAAAACCTGAAAGGAGGATGTCCTTCCAAGCTTTCTCCTACTGACCAGAGGAGGATCATACATCAAATCACCTCTGCAAGCTAGATAATGCTTTCCAGGCCACAAAATTCATCAATTCCATCAATGAATTCCATGTCTTATTCAAAACAGTCAGGAGAACCTTGAAACAGCATGGTTTAAAAGCTGTAGTCAAAGCAAAAAGGCCCTTGCTCAAGGCTGAACATAGAAAGGCTAGGTTAAGCATTGCCCTCAAGTACCAAAACTGGACTATGGATGATTGGAAAAGGGTATTGTGGTTTGATGAGACCAAGAGCAATAATATTGTGTCAGATGGACATCAATATGTGTGGAAGAAAGCTGGAGAACCACTTTCTGATAGGACAATCCAACCTACAGTCAAGTATGGAGATGGAAATATTATGGTGTGGGGCTGTATGGGTTGGAATGGAGTGGGAATGCTTGCAGGGATTGAAGGAAGGATGGATTCTGCACAATATGTGGAGATCCTGGTTCAGCATTTTTCCCAGAGCATTGAAGATTTGGAGATTCTAGCAGGTGAGGCCATTTTCCAGCAGGATAATGACCCTAAACACACATCCAAGATGGCACAAAAATGGTTTTCTGAAAATCATATTCAGGTGTTAGACTGGCCAGCACAGTCTCCTGACCTGAATCCTATAGAACATCTTTGGTTTCACCTGAAGAAACAGCTCCAGAAATATCCTTCACCACCAAAGGGAGTTTGGGAGTTATGGGAGAGGGTGGAAGTGGAATGGCCAAAGATTGAGCCTCAGGAGTGTCAGAAACTTATAGAAAGTATTTCAAGAAGACTAGCTGCTGTAATAAAGGCCAAGGGAGGCCATACAAGTACTATAATAACAAGATATCTGATTCAAAAAGAGCAGGGGACAAAACTGCCCCAATGATTAGTTATTTTTAAATATTCACTATGACACCAATTTACATCAATATTATGTAATACTTGGGAATATGAAAGTTAGTATGCTAGGGAATCTGCTAGAATATTTTCACCATTTCAGAAAATTTATGTAATCAGTTATACAACATTTAATGGGAGTTATCAAAACATTGGGACAGTTTTGTCCCCTACTCTAAGTTAATATCACAGTAGATCCAGTAGGTTAGTCACATATTAGCCAAATAGTGTTTTATTCTATATCTAATCTTTTGACCTGTTTATAAATAGTATAAAATATTTATAAACTGGCTAGAATTGAAGTCAAATCTAGTTTCAGAATCAGTAAATATTTTAGTAGTTGTTTTCACAGAAAAGAACAGCTTGCAAAAGCAGCTCTCAAAACCTTCTTTGCAAAGTAGGGTGCATATATTCAAGTAAACTCTTGACTTCCTTCAGGGGTTCTAAGTCTATCCAAGCTGCCACTGATCAATATCAAATACTTAAATTATTTTACCTTGCAGTGAATTGAGTATTTGCACATTTTGATAACACTGGACTCCTTTTTCAAGGAGACAATATTAAAATAAGACTAATACATCACAAACCCCCACCCCCTTCAGTCATTATTGACAGAGAACCTGAGTTTGAAATCTCACAAATTTTAGACTCAAAAATTGATAAATGTCAGCATACTTGTAAACTGCTTTACCTAATCAAGTGTGCAGGTTATGAGGACACTTATGAAGAAACCTCTTGGATTTTGGCCACAGAACTTGGGAATGCTATGGAAGTTGTACTTGATTTCCATATGGCTTACCTGGTCCATTGTCCTCCCTCTAGCCACGATACCCATACCCTCTGAACTCACATCATTTTTCCCTTGTTGCCCTATGTCTCTCTTTGCCTTACAGGTTTTGACTTGTCTCCTTTTTCTGTTTAAGTGGACTTACCATGATTTTTCCATTTTTCACACATTTTGTTTGAAGTTTTTTTTTTTTTGAAAAAAAAAACATTTTTTATTATTATATTTACTACCCTAAAGTTTCTTCTGCTGCATTTTCCTTACACTCCTCAGCCAGCTCATCTACCTCTTCAGTCCCCATAGACCACTCTGCCTCTTCTGTCTCCTCAGACCCCTTGCATTCCTCATCTTTGGACCTGTCATATTCCTCATCCAGGGTCTCCAAGCTCCATGCCTGGTTCTCAAGGCAATATTGGAAGCCTGTGCAGAGTCCTTGGAGATTTATGAGAGATGCTTCTGCCAAGAGTTGCTACTCTCTAGCAGAAGGTTTTGGGCCTCTATGCCCACCACAATCCACCCCCTCCAAGACCCCAGACCTTGTCCATTGCGAGGTCCTGCTATCGAGCACCAAGCCTTGGACACTCTATGACTCCATTGATATTGTTTCATAGAAGCTTCTATGTTCTCGCAGTATTACTAATGCCGTACAACCGTCCTACAATATTTCATGGTCACTCCTGGCTCCTGGCTCCTGGACCCCACAGTGTCCTGCACCAGAGAACACCTTGCCTTCAAATGGGTGCATGGATAGCACCCTGGAAAACAACCAGTTTTCCTGTAGAGTCTGCATTCTGGTCTTAACAACCAGAACACCCTAGGTCATTTTGGTGTCCAGGCAATTTCCTTTTCTATTTACATATGTACTGTATATCAGTACTGGCTGTCTGTTAAAACTTCCTCACTTACCTTATTCTGGGTGTGAGGAGTATGCTTTTACCACAGTATCATTGTGGTAAAACACTCCTTTTATTTCATTTATATTTTACATATTCTATTCATATTTTTCTATCTTTCATATTCTTCGAATATTGCATATTTCATTAGTTCGAAGCATTGTGTATACTTGTGGGTGCACTCAGCACCAATTAGAACTCAGACACACTTTAACCTAAGAACCACCACTCGTAAGACACAAACTAGGTCTACTACGAGTGGTGATCAGGGTAACGTGTCAGCTACCATATAGGTAGCATTATCTGAACTACTGAACACTTCTGGCCTCGAACTGTAATAGTTGAGGCCTCCACTCGAACCATCGCACTCGTTGACTCCTTTGTCATCTTGTGCTCTTTCTCTCACTTTCTCTTATATTGCACTGAATAGGTCAATATCCTTCCTTTCTACTCATTTCTTCGTATATAGAACGGTCAGAACTTCCACCACTCTTCACACTGGGGAGTTGTTACGACCGTGTTGTAACCCATGTCGCAACCCGATGGTCTCCGAGAATACTACAGTCTATCGATGTTCCAAGTTATTGATCAAGTCATCATTTCGGCAACCTTCAGAATACCGACACTGACGTATACCTTCACGGTGATCAAACCTTGTTTACGCCCCTGTCAAAATATACTCGTACCATCTGGTTATGCTTTGATACATCCCCTTTCATTATGATGATCCATTTTACTCTATGTTTCACATATGCCCATATATACCTATAGCCCGTGGACTATTCCCTTTTCTCATAATCCCGCTCTCGGCTAAATCTCGGCTTCAGATCTTATCGTAACTTTCCGGTTTCTAGTCAAGTCTATTCGTCAAATAGTGTTTCCACTCTTCCCTTAGTTAGTAGTTTCTAGACACTGATAACTCATATATAAACCCACTGTAAATGTAGTTATTAGACAATCAGAATATCGACTTAGATCAACTTAGATACCCTCTAATTTCCGACTCCATTATCTATTCACGACCACCACATTCCGACTCCATCCGATTTACGATTCAACCTACATTTACGACTTCAACCTCTAATCTCTGACTCTCAGTCCCTGACACTCTCAGTCTCCAACTCTCAGTCTCCAACTGTCTCAGTCTCCAACTGTCTCAGTCTCCAACTGTCTCAGTCTCTGACTGTCTCAGTCTCTGACTGTCTCAGTCTCTGACTCTCTCAGTCTCTGACTCTCTCAGTCTCTGACTCTCTCAGTCTCTGACTCTCTCAGTCTCTGACTCTCTCAGTCTCTGACTCTCTCAGTCTCTGACTCTCCCAGTCTCTGACTCTCTCAGTCTCTGACTCTCTCAGTCTCTGACTCTCTCAGTCTCTGACTCTCTCAGTCTCTGACTCTCTCAGTCTCTGACTCTCTCAGTCTCTGACTCTCTCAGCCTCCGACTCTTGGTCTCTGACCCCTCAACCCAACCCTCAACTTATCCTTCGGTTTCCGATCGGTAGTTTACCGAGAGGTTTACTTGACAGGACTAGTTTTCGCCTGCCCAAAATTTGAGGACACCTGACGGTAACTTGCGAGGGCACAGCACATAAGCTGAAGCCAGGTCCTTCTGTTCGGTCCCTGTCGGCCAGCCGACATCTGTCAGTTTCTGCTCTTAACAGGAGTCCCAGGCTCACACTCAGATTCCAACTCAACCTCTACCACTTTGTGCTAAGGAGCACCTCAGTGAGGATACTAAAATAATAATAGTAAAGCTCACCTTTCCCATGGACATCCAGCTACCCAGGTACACTCTATTAGATTTTTGGGTAAAGTGAGCAGTCAGAGTCATATAGTGACTATTATTACCCACATTAATTACCACTCTTGTTCTGAGTATATAATCCTGCAGTTACACATGAGACCCCACTATGTGTTTATAACCAACAATATAACTCAGACTGTATTGCACTCATCCTCTAGAGGTCTGGTCATATTTTCACCAAAAATTTAACACACTCTGCTGCAACCCAGGAAACCTCTGCTGCTTTCTTCACATTCTCCTCCTCCTCTTTCCTCTGCTTTCTCTGCAGCCAATGCTTCCTGGTATTCCCACTCCATCTCCTCCTTGTCCTCCTGGGCCTTCTTCTTAGCCTCTTCCTGAAGCTTCTTTTGCCTCTCCCACTGCTCAAGAAGTTGAGCAGTAGTAAGAGGGTGTTACGACCAGAATTCCCACCAGACTCCGGGCACTAACGTATATGCACCCACACCCTATACACACCATTTGTCAGTTTACTGGAATTCCCACCAGACTCCGTAAGTCAGACTTGTCTACATTCGACTTCGTTACATTATGTATCAGTCACCGGAATACCCACCAGACTCTGTTCCTGTCTATGTCCGACCTCGTCCCACACATCAGTCACCGGACCCCGCTCAGAAAACCCGTCATCCCTCTAACAGACCCCCATTCCCATTTTAGTCAAATGACCTGTCACGATTCAGACTGGTTTATGATTTGTCACAATTCGGACTCCGCTCTGTTCCGTCCTGTTCCTAACACCAAATTTGGTGTTTACTATTCTCATTTTATGTTTTGCTAGTTTTGTTTCATTATTACTGGATTTGGTATGTCATTCATTCCACGGTCTATATAGTCTGGCAGATGTTGTACATACAATCCAGTCAGAAAATTGGCTTAGATTCCCCCAGTAATCTAATACATTTTCCGCTCTAAACTCCTACTTGAATTACACTGCTCACGCTAGTCGGAGCCTATGGGCTCTGACACATCTATCTCTCTTATTCATCTCGACTCACAACCTCTCGACGCACAACCTCCGACCTACGACCTACGACCCCTCGACCCATGAACCCCACCCAGACTCCCCGGGATTCCCATCCACCTGTCTGAAATTGGACAACACAATCTCATGAGGGCACAGCCTATAAGCTGAAGCCAAGTCCTACCAGATATTCCGCGGGTTTCTCTGGAAACCCACCATGTATGTACCCTAACAGAGGGGCCCAATAAGCAGACCCCATGGATGTTCTGGAAATGGTGGGGTTTGGTTTGTGTGGTGTTGTTTTGGCACCATGTAATGTGGTTGGTGGTGGTATGAAGAAAAGAAAAGAAAAGAAAATTATTTTTTGGGTTTATATAGGCTTCTCACATCCAGACCCCACTTCCAGATCACCTGACATTTTGACACACTATGCATATCCAACGAACCTTATCTGATCTAGGGCCTCTCTGGGAAATCAACCTTAAAGGGAGGGTAATGTTAGGACCAAACTACCTGCTGGGACCCAAAACCTCCATTACTCCCTTTTCATATGAATCAGTGACCTGAACCTGCCTGGAGATCCTGGCTCTCACAATATATGAAATATCCACCCCAATCAGTTGTGGTACCTGGTTGTCAGTTAAACTAGTATGTTTCTGGATTCATCTTGGACTTTCCCCAGATTTTGGCCTCACCTACTATCAACTGAACCTACCCAATTCCAATTGTCATTGTTGGGAACAAACCTCTAAGGTTGATCCTGTACTATTGAGGTGTTGCACTTGCTAAGTTGATATCATTTGCACATAGAGTGATAAGATATGCAACTCTTCACAGTGGTGATCTGGGCTGGACCACTTCTTCCCTGTGAATAACAAAAAGCTTCCTACACTAAGAATTCAACTTAGAAGCTATTATGACTACAGGTGCAGAAGAAAACTCAAAAGTGCCAGCATCATCCAGCACCACACCATGGCAACAACAAACACACCAGAAACAAGTCTTTTACACTGAACCTGTTGAACAGAGATGGGAATCATAATCATTCTATTCTCACCAGGTTGAAAATGAAGGAATTGTGGCCATTTCCCAGAATTATATTAGGAGATACTTGAACATTCTGGGAACCATTGCAATTTGATTGGCAAAACTCTATAATATCCTACTGTATCAGTGGAAACAATTTTATCTGGGCATGGGACTCTCAATGACCTTAGTGATCAGCTCCTTGAATGGTCTTACCAGCTGACCACAATGGGAGAAACAGGTGTAAGATCCATTAAAAGGGAATTATTTGACCACATAATCAACCTCATCACCATGCATGACAATACACTAGAGATTTTGCTGTGCTACTCAGAGGAATGAATTCTGTCCCTAAGGTGGATCATTGTTACATCTACACTTGAACTTTAGATTGGTCCTTTTGTGAAATTATGTCCAATTTACCTTTCACCTATCATAGTCTTCAATACTGACTAATGCACTGATGAGAGAAGTGTGAGAAGATGTTGATGGAGGTACTACATTTCTTTGATGAAACCACACAAGTACCCTTGTCCCCAGCCTCCATGACTGAATCCTTTATCCAGGGGCTTAGAGGATCACTAAATTGTAGTTTTGTCCACTTGATTAACTGTGTGGCAATCCTGGACAGCTTCCTGACTGACATGAGAGATGAGGTGATACAATGACTCCAGATGAAATCCATACCCATTACACCTTCATCCAACCTCATTGTCCTTGAAATATGAATAAACTTGAAGAGGAAGTGTGGAGGAGTGACCAAATTGTCAGGGAATGGAAATGCCATACCATTGAGTAATGTTTAGACCTGATCCTATCACCCCAGCCCACTCCAAAAGGCCCTGTACAACAAAAACCAAGACCACCTCTTATAAAAGCAGACCATCATGTTTGACAGCCTTTGTTGAAGGAATTTCAGGTCAAGTACCTGGACAAGGATTGTAGTACCCTGACAAAACTCACCATCCCTTACCTACTGGTCAAACCCTTTTCTCCCTTTGGGTAGACCACCTGATGGGTTGTCTAATGGGTCAGAGGGTTGGAATGGTAACAGTAACTGGGGAAATGGGGGGTGAAAACTGGGAAATAACAAAACTCTGAATCTTGGCATGGTTCTGACAGCTCATGACTGAATTCAGTTGATCTCATGGATCCTTCCTCTGTGGAATTGTCAAGGGACTGTTAGGCACTTACTGGTGTGAATCCCTAGTTCTGGAATGGGAAGAAATGAGATTCTGTCAACCTCATCATGATTGTGAAACCCCTGTGTGATACATTCAGAGGAAGATCAAACTCTACTGGTTCCTGTATGGTTTCCATCAAGACCAAGAGGATGAGATGCATCAACTCATCCTAACCTTGCCCACTGGATGGTTGTACTTACTACAGGGTAACAACATCATGAGTCTTCAGACATATACAAATAGCCTGCAGGAAGCCCTGATTAATGCATGGAACCAAACACACTGAGACAGCCACTGATTCTTGAGCCCTAAAGTCATGATCACAAAACAGCAGGAAAATAGCCCAGAAGCTGAGGAGGAACTTTTGTGTGAGAATAGTTTGGCCATCCTCAGTCACTTGAAGTCCTCATACGTGAAGCTGGAGATAGGAACAAGGTAAAAGGAGTACCTCTAAACCTCCTAAAGAGTGCTGGATTTGTGGGAGTTTGGAACACTTTAAGATCAATTGTCCTCATGTGGGAAAGATGTCTTATTATCTTTTGATCAACAAATGTTCTGCACAGAATCCTGTTGAGGAGACCAAGGATCAAAGGTTATATGAAGTGGTACACAGATTAAGCATACAAGGACAAGTAAATAACATTGATAATGAATCAATTTTCATTCCCACCTACACTCCTTGATCAGAGGACAATGTTACAGTAGGAATGAAACTTGATCCAAAGAAGAATTATCTATTGGAAGTATATATATCTATAATGGATCATGATTTCATTGAGAAAGAGGACTGGTTGGATAGTCATTATCAGAACCTTGAGGGTCTGACAGATAACAAGAGCCCCCAATGCTTAAACTACTCTCTGTTGAAATATGATAATCTTGCATTTGTGTTAAGGTGCATTCACAGAGGGTTTCTGGAGAAACCCGTGGGAAAGTGGTAGGACTTGGCTTCAGCTTATAGGCTGCACCCTCACAAGATCGTCTTGTCCAATTTCAAATGGGTGGACGGGAATCCCAGGGAGTCCAGGTGGAGTTTGTGGGTCGAGAAGTCAGGGAGTTGAGATAGATAAGTCAGAGGTCAAGTGATAGATGTGTCAGAGCCCATGGGCTCTGACAAGTAAGAGTGGAGTGTTTCAAAGAGGAATTTAGAGCAGAAAATATACTAAGATTACTGGGGAGAATCTAAGCTGATTATCTGACTGGATTGTATGTACAACATCTGCCAGACTATATAGACTGTGGAATGAATAACATACCAAATCCAGTAATAATGAAAACTAAACTAGCAAACATAAAATGAGGTAAATAAACACCAAACTTGGTGTTAGGAACAGGACAGAATGGAGTGGAGTCCAAATTGTGACAGGTCATTTGACTATAACGGGAATGGGGCTCAGTTAGAGGGATGATGGGTTTTCTGAATGGGGTCCAGTGACTGATGTGTGGGACAGGGTTGGAGGTAGACAGGGACAGAGTCCAGCAGGTATTCCGGTGACTGATACATGAAGTAATGAATGTTGAACATGGACAGGTCTGACATATGGAGTCCAGCGGGTATTCTGGTAAACTGATAATTGGTGCGTGTAGGGTGCGGGTGCATATATGTTAGTGCCTGGAGTCTGGCAGGAATTCTGGTCGTAACAATTTGTTTTGTTAATAAAAGTCATACTTTGATAAGTAACTACTGTACAGTTGCTTACTAATACTAATGTTCTTTGTTCACATCCACCATGTATTGTCCAACAACTTTACACTCTTGATGGAAGAAATCATAGATGAGGAAGTATTAATTAATCAGTCCTGATGTGTTAGTAAGGGATACATCCTAGAGGAGACCTTCCCTTTTGACCCAGGTCCCCTCCCTACATTGATACTGTACATGATTGTTATGACTGGAAAACCTGCTGGACTCTGGGCACTACCCTATATGCACCTGCATCATACATGCACCAGTTATCAGTTTACCGGAATACCCCCAGAACCCAGACATCAGACCTGTCCACGCCCAACCTTTGTTATCTTATGTACCAGTCACTGGAATACCCGCCCAGACCCTGCACACATCTTCCCTGTCTATCCCTGACCCTGTCCCACACATCAGTCACCAGACTCCACTTGGAAAACCTGTCAGCTCTCTAACTGAGCCCCATTCCCATTATGGTCAAATGACCTGTCACATTTTGGACTCCACTCCCACCCCATTCCCATTATGGTCTAATGATCTGTCACATTTTGGACTCCACTCCGCTCCATTCTGTTTCTAACACCAAATTTGGTGTTTACTTATTTTGTTTCATGATTACTAGTTTGGATTTCATTATTACTGGATTTGATATGACATACATTCCACAGTCTATATAGTCTGGCAGATGTTGTACATACAATCCAGTCAGAAAATCAGCTAGATTCCCCCCAGTAATCTCAGTACATTTTCCGCTCTAATCTCCTCTTTGAAACACACTGCTATTTACCTTGTCAGGGCCTATGGGCTCCGACCTATCTATTAATTGACCTCCAACTCATCACCACCTGACCCCTCGACTTCCATGGGATTCCCACAGTCAACCCTCTGACCTCTCAACCCACCAACTACTCCCAGACTCCCTGGGATTCCTGTCCGCCCATCTGAAATTGGATGACACAATCTTGTGAGGGCACAGCCTGTAAGCTGAAGCCAAGTCCTACCAGCTTTCCCATGGGTTTCTCTGGAAACCCACTGATAAGCTCCACATGCACCCCTTAACAATGATTCTGACTTGGAGGATGAAGACAAGGAGGCCTTCTCAGAAGGATGCCCCAACTGAACCTCCCAGTAGACATGCTGCATTGGGAAAAGGAAGGGAATAGGACCAAAATCCAATACCCTTGGCCTATCAAACTGATGAAGGAGGATATGACCATTGTCTGCCAAAAAAAAAGGGGGCTTCCTATTCTTCCATTCAGCCTGCCTCACTTTCTCCCAGGCTTTACCTTCCTCTCCAGGTATATTCAACACTTCCTCAATTGTGGGATCTCTTGTCATCACAGAAAATATGACTGGTTCATCATCCATATGTTCTTCTGTTATCACTGCACTACTGTCAGAAACTGGAAAACCCGCTGGCCTCTGGGCTCCCGGACCCTGTCCTACATGCTCCCAACCCTCTATATTGTATAGTTACAACCAGAGTTTCCACTGGAGCCAACATGTCAACTTGTTTATGCCTGACTCTCTGTATGCACCCCACCCTATCTGCTCCCAACTTGACACCCTCTGTTATGACCCAGAATCCATCAGACTCCCCCTTTGACATTTAACTTCATTGCATGTTCTTGGTCATCTCCCAAACTGGACTCCAACTGGACTCCCAGGACCTGCACGTCAACCCCATATGCACCAGTTGTCGGACTCCACCAGACTTGCACCTCAACCTGTCTATATCTGACACTGTGTCATATACACCAGTCCTCAGACTCCGCCAGACCCGGACATCAACCTGCTTATACCCGACTCTCTGTGTCTCATGTACTCATCACCAGACTCCAACTGGACTCCTGGAACCCCTCTAACAGAGCATAGAACCCTGCTCCCGTTATGGTCAAATGGTCTGTCATGTGTCTCATGTACCAGTCGTCAGACTCCACCAGACTCCGGACTCCACCCAATATACACCTGACACTCTATCTCATGGACCAGTCACCAGACCCTGACCGGACTCCCCAGAACCCCTCTAACTGAGCCCCATTCCCATTATGGTCTAATGACCTGTCATGATTTGTTCTCCGCTCCTGTTCCATTCCATCCCTAATTCCCAGTTTAGTATTTACTTGTTTTGTTTTATGTTTAATAGTCCTGCCCCTCATTAAAACCAGATTTGGTATTATTACATTTCACAGTCTATATTAGTCTCCTATATTCATGTACTTAGAATCCAGTTTCAATCTCAAACAAGTACACCCCTGATCCAGTCTCTAGTCCTCTTGTGTGTCTGCATGCTCAATTCCCAGAACTCCCACAGGAACTCCGGAATCTACATCTTCCTGTATGCATTCTGTCAGCTCGAAATATGGACACCTGAATGAGTGTATGAGGGCGCAGCCCATAAGCTGAAGCCAAGTCCATCTCAGCAGTATTACACACTTCTGGTAATTATTCTGATACCACACTCCCTTGTACTAATATCCTTGGAAACTCCCCCAGACTTATTACCTGGGGACTCCATGGGACATTTCCTGGAAGAAAGTGTGTGTTCGGAATAATTACTGGAAACACTCTGTGGGACTTCCTTGGAGCCTATCCCTTTGTTCGGAACTTAACAACTACTAACTCCATTGCAAATTTTTCCAGCTCTTGTCATACCCTATAGATAATCTAGTATGTTCAAAACTAAACATGTTCTTCTAGTTGTTTATCCTTCCCTTCACTAGGTTGATAAATACCAGGATGAAGTGGGACTTTAATTGTAAGCCTGGGCTGAGGCTCACTCATTGCTGGTTGAATCAGAGATACATTCATTACTTTCTTGAATTGACCTCATCTCCATATAGCACCAGTGATGGTAATGTCATAGCATCCTCATGGAATATCACATCTTGTACCTTTTTGATTTGTCTTGTTCCAGGAAACCACACCAAATAACCCATCCTCAAATGTGAGTCCCTTTTCTGGCATTTTTGTTTAGGAATTACCACACTAACTGGACTTCCAAATATATACAGATGTGACAAATCTGGGTTTTCATGTGTAATATGTTCAAGCAGTGTATGTCCATTGTTAGCACATGATGGACTGCAATTCCTCTGGTCAGTCATCATTTTCACCATGATTGACCATAAAAACTTGGGAAGTTTCAATCCATATACATAATAGGGGTTGAGCTTCTTTAGCTATTTTCATCATATACAACATAGTTCATGCCCTTCTGTAATTGTGCATATTCCCCTTTCTGCAACACCATTCTGCTGTGATGTGTACAGTACTGAGGTAAATAATGCTATTCCTTTTGATCATAAGTAATTCCTAAATTCTGAATTTATTAGCTTAGTTCCATTATGTGTCATAACTCCCTGGACTCTATTTTCGAATAACATCTCCAGCTGAGTTAGATATTCCTGTATTTTGTGCACCACTTCCAGCTTGCTTCCTAACATGTTGACCCATCCAGCATGGGAAAAATCATTGACAACAATAATGGAGTGTCATTTTTGGTCAAAACTAATCATTTCCATATGTAGGTCCTGCCAGGTCCATATGGAGCAATTTACCTAATTTGTTTGCTCTGGATTGTCCAGTTTTGAATGGGCTCCTATACTGTTTGCTTTTAATATATGCAATACAGTTGCCCTCAGGACAATCAAATTTCATCAAATTTTATCCCAGTTGCAAAATGATGTGCAAGATTCCTAATAGTGTTCATATTCAAATGCCCCAAATACTGATGCCATTTCATTATGTTACATTTTGAATTTTCAGAAAAGACTATAGGTATGTCTTCCAGCCTATTCTTCAATTTGTTGTCTGATTGATTCATATATTCACATATTTCTGGCAATGTGGAAATTGTGTCCAACTGAAAAGGATAAACATTACCTCTCTCATGCACCTCAATGAGAGTGCAGCCAGAAGGATCAATAACAGTTGAACCACTTTTACTCAGCATAATGCAATAACCATCTTTGAAGAATTGCACTGGGTTAAGGAGTCACCTTGACTTTGGGAGTCCATTCAACATTGGGGATTTTGCCCATGAATTCCGGCCCAAAATTTGACACTTTAAATCACAAAGTGCTGATACCCTTAGCATGGATATACAGTAAGCAAAAAAAGGGTTGCAATGTTCAGTAAATTTCAACTCAAATGCTTATAACTCTGGAAATAAATTAGCTAAAATTAGGGAAAAATATAAGTTAGAAAGCCCTGTTTCTGAACTTTAACATGATAACCAAGTTTGTTCAAAAATATTCACTCATTGTTGAGAGATTAAATGTACAGGAGTATCATTGCAACCCTTTTTTTGCTTTCATTCTGTAGATGAAAGGGCAGGTTGTACTGGTGTTTCTGATCCATTGTTAGGTTGTATTTGATTGTGTGATCATGTGACATGTACAAAACATTCAACACATGACAAACAGACAACAGTCTTGTTGATTCCAACATGCAGCCTCTTTCTACTTCTAAATGCAAACACATCCTCTCCCTCTTGGATTCTGGTCATTCTGCCCACCAGATCTCATCATCCACTAGTCTACACATTAGTACCATCTCTAGACTTTGCAGAAAACACCATCCTTCCCTGCAGAAGCCTACTGGTGGATGTCCTTCCAAGCTTTCTGAGGCTGATAGTCACTATGCCCAGTATCTCATCACCTCAGGGAAGGCTGAAAATGCCTCTTAGATCACCCAGATCCTTCAGAACACTATCAACCAGTCTCTCACATCCCAGACAACTCGGAACCACCTGAAGTTAGCTGGTATGAAAGCTGTGGTAAAGGCCAAGAAGCCCCTTCTTACCAAGAGGCATAGGAAGGAGAGGATGGATTTTGCTCTGGCGCATTTGGATTGGACTATAGAGGACTGGAAGACTGTTGTATGGTCTGATGAGACCAAAATAAATAGGCTGGGGTCAGATGGGAAGAGGTGAGCTTGGAAGAAGGCAGGGGAGGGTCTGGAGTGATAGGCTTGTGAAGGAGACTGTAAAGTTTGGGGGTGGATCTCTGTGATGTGGGGCTGCATGCTGTGGGGGGGAGTTGGGTATGCATGCAAGATTGATGGGAGAATGGATGGAGAGTTATACACCAAGATTCTGCAAGATGAACTCCAGGAAAGCCTTGCCTTCTATGGCAAGAATCCCTCCACTATCATCTTCCAGCAGGATAATGATCCCAAGCACAAGTCCAAGAAAGCTACAACTTGGTTTGAAGATCATGGATATAAGGTCCTTCCTTGGCCAGCACAGTCCCCTCACCTCAATCCTATTGAACATCTCTGGGATCATCTGAAAAAGGAGCTGGGAGAGCATGAGAGGGCCCCAGGAGGGATATTGGAGCTGTGGGAGAGGGTACAAGTAGAGTGGGACAAAATAATGCCAGAGGTGTGCCAGAATTTGATTGAAAGTATGCCTAGGAGGGTTGCAGCAGTGGTCAAGGCTAAAGGAGGTCATACCAAGTACTAGAATGCATAGCTTTATGTTTATAAAATGAAAGCAAAAAAAGGGTTGCAATGATACTCCTGTACACAATATTTAATATCTCAACGATGAGTGAATACTTTTGAACAAACTTGCTTATCATGTTAAAGTTCAGAAACAGGGCATTCTAACGTATATTCTTTTCTAATTTTAGCTAATTTATTTCTGGAGTTATAAGCATTTGAGTTAAAATTCACTGAACATTGCAACCCTTTTTTTGCTTACTGTAAGCACCATTCACCATCTGTATTTTCTTTGGGTTTCTATATGCCATAAAATTGCGTAAGTCTTGCATACTTGGCACATAATGTCCTGATGCTGTGGAATCCAGAAAAAATTTATGTTTTGCACTCTCCTTACTCAAGAAGAATGTAGATTCTATGGTGGTGAACATACCCCTACTTGCAACAGAGGGTGATGATGACTGATTTCCAGATGAGTCAATTCTTCTATTAGGGTTCTTCTGGCTGTCAGTTCATTGATTAAATTTCTGTTTTCTTTTAGGACAGTCCCTTGCCCAATGTGACAAATCCCTGCATTTAAAACAACCTGATTGGGAGTTACTCCTACTGATCATTCTACATGCAATGGCAGCACAACCACATTGACAACCCCTATGTATTTCAAAACATTCCCCTTTAAACTCATACCCCTCTGGGCACAAAATGTGGAACCTTTGGTGTATAGGATATATTTCTTTTCTAATTTTGACCTGTTCAAGCTTATTGATGACTTCTTCAACAGTGTCAACATCATAATTGATTGTCATTGACATAATTGATTTAGACAAATTCAAGGAGGCATGTGGCAAGACACATCCCAGTGACATGCTTTGTGCTTTGTGCCTGTTAAGCATGTGTACATGGAGGGTTTCCAGAGAAACCCACAGGAAAGTTGGTAGGACTTGTGTAATGGATTCAGCTGTTTACTCTCTCAAATAGTTTAACAAATGTTGACACAGCAAGGGATTCAAGAAATAAACAAATAAAGGTAATTCAAATACTGATAGATTAATTAGCTGCACTATTAAGCTTAAACAACTAAAGTCAATATTTGTTTGGTCTCTTGACAAATTCAGATGAACTTGTAGTGATGTGCTTTATGAGAGTTAATTTCTTCTTGAGAATAAAGGTTCAGGAGCTGAATATATGTGCAATAAGTCGGCAGAAACTTGTCATAAGCCTTCACTTTCTTGTAGCCTTTTAGTTTACTATTTATAAAGATTTAACAAGCTGTTAAATAATTTATAAATAGAGAGGTTGTCCAAGAGTCAAATATCCAAGTGTTTGTTTAAAGATCAATTAACTGTGCTGTTAAAGTGGGCTCTTGAATAACCTAAACAGGCAGGGATTTCAGTAATAAGAATTTAGATTTACAGTACTTAAGTGATTAGTAAGCCTAAAGGTTTCTGGGAAGCTGAGGGAACTTAGATGAATTAGCTAAGTTCAAGAGTGCTGACAAAGAGTTCAAGATTCTGCAAGTGTAGGTGCTTGCAGTTAGATATCAGACTAAGGCTATTATTGTCCTTAGGACTATTAGATAAGCTTCTGAGCTGGTGCTGTTGATAGTAGTAAAGTAGATTTTTTTATTCAGTGATTTAGGCCTCTTTTTATATATATAGAGAGTTCTGCTTAATAATAATATCTAAATAACTAAATAGGAAAATTATTAGAAGCTTCTACAGGTTTCCATAATTCCACTATGATATCATAGCTATCACCTGACTCGAAGATCTGAGCTGGTCAAGTCAGAAAATAGGCCCAGGATGGCTGAGGGTGGAAGCAGAACAGCTTCCAGCACTGAATTTGGATGAAACCAGCCACTCGGCTATGGAAATGCCACGCATCGACTTGTGGATGCATCATTGAGTTGATGATTATGTAATATCATGTGATAGTGCTGAAAAAGTGTGCATATATGCAGTGATTATGAGAAAAGGGGCCAAATCACTAAAAATAGATAAATTGGCTTATTAATCTTAACTTTGGGGTGCTCTAGGCTTCGATTATGTAATGTGACATCATTCGAAGCTTTGAGTATGCGAAGTTAAAAGGAAATAGCCATATTCTTGGAATAATAAATAAAATAAAATAAATGGAAATAAATTGAAATAAATTTGGGAAAATTAAGGGAAAAATTGTGAAAATCAACTGGATACATCACAACTTGGCTTCAGCTTATAGGCTGTGCCCTCACGAGATCGTCTTGTTTAATTTCAATGGGTGGATGGGAATCCTGGGGAGTCCAGGCAGGGTTCATGGGTCAAGAGGTCGGGGAGTCAAGATAGATAAGTGTTAGGGTACATACACAGTGGGTTTCCAGAGAAACCCGCAGGATATCCAGTAAGACTTGGCTTCAGCTTATAGGCTGCACCCTCGTGAGATCATGTTGTCCAATTTCAGCCAGGTGGACAGGGATCCCAGGAGTCCAGGTGGGGTTTGTGGGTCGAGGAGTCGTAGGTCAGAGGTCGTGGGTTGAGAGGTCGGGGAGTCGAGATAAATAAGAGAGATAGATGCGTCAGAGCCTGTGGGCTCCAACTAGCGAGAGCAGTGTGATTCAAGGAGGAGTTTAGAACAGAAAATGTATTAGATTACTGGGGGGAATCTAAGCCAATTTTCTGACTGGATTGTATGTACAACATCTGCCAGACTATATAGAGCGTGGAATGAATAACATACCAAATCCAGTGATGATGAAATGAAACTAGCAAAACATAAAATGAGAATAGTAGACACCAAATTTGGTGTTAGGAATGGGACAGAACGGAGTGGAGTCCAAATCGTGACAGGTCATTTGACTAACACGGGAAGGGGGCTCTGTTAGAGGGATGATGGGTTTTCTGAGTGGGGTCCAGTGACTGATGTGTGGGACAGGATCAGAGATAGGCAGAGACAGAGTCCAGTGGGTATTCTGGTGACTGATACATGAAGTAATGAGGGTCGAGCATGGACAGGTCTGACATACAGAGTCCAGCAGGTTTTCCAGTAAACTGATAATTGGTGTGTGTAGGGTGCGGGTGCATATAAGTTAGTGCCCGGAGTCCAGCAGGTTTTCCAGTCATAACAGTGCCACTCTGTTCCTTTGTGCCACTTCCATTGTTTTCCTCTTTTCTTTGTTCACATCAGGTATATATATGTGTCATTTTCCATCATCATTTCTGTTGAGATTATTTGTGCAGTTCTAAATAATGCTCTCAGTGAGTGATAAACCTTCACTGAGAGGTTACACAATCGGTCTCTATATTATATAGTATTCATAAGCATAATGCAACTATACAGTTGCCCTACACTTCATTCCAGCTTACCAAAGGTAGCTTACATAATGCTAATATTTCAACAGTTTCTCATCTCATCTCGTCTCATTTCGCACTCGATAGTCATCAAAGACTTCGAGTAGCTTATGTTCTCTCACACCCTTCCACGTACCCTTCCGTAGTTTTCTTTGTCTGTCGCTCATGTAATTTCGCTTCCGCCGGCTTGAGCACGGCTTGATCCTCTGTCAGGTTGCGCAAAAGAGCGGTGGCGACGCAATAGATCTATTTGCTCGTCCAACACCACGCACGAACTAAAGAGTCAAAATCTTCGGGTAGGGTGCTCATAAATAGGCTAAGATAATCTGCATCCATAATAATGTGGCCAGCGTCCAACAGCTTGAGCCTAATGGAATCCATTTGGGATTTATATTCGATAATCCCCGTCCCATCATAACGCATGTAAACGAGCTCCGAAAGTAACGTCGCTCGCGACCACTATTACGTCTTACGTACCGTCGTCGGGAATTTGGGAACGTTCAAGTGACAACTACACGCATATATATACTTACATGATTACAACCAAACAATTCTCGACATTCTCTTATCTCAGTCGTTGCCAATTGCTTACCATTAACTCCGATTTCACACTCTCATATGTTTTTCTTCCATTTTTGGTCTGCTTTATCTGATTTATAAACCTAATACGATGTCACATTTCAGCTTGCCATCCCCCGCATAACTGAAGTGTAAAGCCAATTATCTATCTCGGATACTAGTGCCACTTATTTGTTCTTTAGTTATGTTTTAGTACGGTAGCCAGCAATATAATTTGCTATTTCCCGCATGACTGAAATTTATATATTTTTATTTAGTCATTCTCCCAGGCATGGCTCTAAACTTCCCTATACTACCGTGAGCTACATACATTTATGATAATCTCTATAGAGGTCAATTAATAGGGGGATCGAAGAGAGTGTTCGACTAGACCTGCTGCACACCAAGCAGCCAGATGGAGCACGAGACATACTACTAAATGACGCCCTATTTTCCTGAATATAATTCACAGGCTACCAGTGCCAATACTCTAAAAAAGGCCAATATTGAAAATAGATAAGAGTTGGTCGCACAATAATACAAAGTAAAATAATCCCTATCCACTCCTAAGGCTCCCGTACGCGACATTACGCACGTATCCCTTCCTCCTACCCACGCAAACACTTAGCGATTGAACCTATTTCTCATAACCGTAGCCAGTTTGAAGCTAGTGCGCATTCATCGTTTTTATGGGCCAGTTATTGCCTTGCTTAAGGTCACGCCGCTGTACCCACTGGGAGCTGGTAATACTCAATCAGGTAACTTCAATATAGTGGCAGTGTCAGTCTATGCTCACGAACCCTCGTTTGGCACTCACTCTTCCTCATAGTTGGTCAAAGTAAATCCATTACGACACTCCGTATTCACTGGCCATGGTGACTCGTGGATCCAGTCCGGTTCGGGAGAGAACGATGCTCGTCTTATTTTGGAAACAGCAGGCCCCCCTGAGCATTTCAACACGCATTCTTCAAGGGGTTCAAACACATATACTGTTGGTGGCTGGCGGTGGTGGATGGGAACAGACGCCGCCTCCGATGCGTAGCTTTCATCCCAAGGGGGCTCAATATCGCTAGTAAAATAATTTAAGGAAATGTAATTTCGTAGACGAGAGTTTCACGCACTCTTCATCAAATTCCAATGAATATGCAGACTCCACATTAACAAGCGTTACTTTGAGAAAGATCAATAATAATATGAGGTGCAGATATCCCTCAGGCCTTACCAAGTCGCAGCTCATAGGGGGATATGGGCAAACTGTGATCACTCACAAATTGTAGGACATGACGTGAGAAGAACTTCCATATTTCTCTTGGGCTTATCCAACTGTAACTATTATTCCACCACGAAGTCACCGACGGGGCAGGCGGACCATCGTAGGTCAAGGTGTATCTATTGAAGTGACGTCAGATGGCAGGGACAAAGTTAGGAGGTCACAGCATACCTTTTATACACTTCTCTACCTTCAAAAGCAATAATATCAGGGTCGGGACGCATTGGTTTATTACACTCCTCATATTCCCAACGTGGGGTGTCTGCTGGTCGAAGTTTGCCCGACCATACTGAATTAGACGCAAGAGGAAGTTCGAGCATGAGATTATGGATGTTTCCGACGACCTGAAATGTCCAGGTATCTCCGGAAGATGCATTGGGAATATACCCTATATCACCCAGAGCAATGGGAACATCGCATTGGACCAGCGCTCTTACTGGCCCCAGCCACTGATGAGCAAATAACGACTTGCCGACATCTTCAATAGTCATCTGACGATCAATATTGACAACAGAGTGAATGTTGGTGGTGGTGTCCGACATCCAATGCAGGGCTCCCGCAAAAAATCCACATATAATGCTGATGCCTTTCTGAGGCTGACTATTGATGCTAGTGAGATGGATACTTTTATGAGAGGTTATACCTACAAGTCAGATACAATATCAATCTGACTATACCCAACTGCAGTTTCTGTCTGTAAATTAAGGCCATAAGTAGTTTATTAGGAGGAGTAGAGGAAAATTTGGATACCACGTCTGGTAGGCCGTCTGTAAATTCCCCGCTGTATATGAGTGACCATTGCAACTTCCCACCCCGGGCGCGTATGTCCACTACACCTGAAGAAAACTAGAAAATTGTGGAGCAGCTCATAACCGAGAGATAGACTTACTGGAGGGAGTGCGCAGCAAATCTTTCGTCGAAGTTGGAAATCAATCAGTTGCTATAGTATATAGGTAAGTTCATATACAGGATAGCAGCCGATTGTCACTGAATTGACCTTGAAAGACTCCTTCTAATGGGTCACGATAGCTTCAGTTCCGCTAATAGTGTTTCATGCCAGTCATACCATGTGATATAGCCCTTCTATAGTTTCCGTCGGACACGACCCAATGGTTCTAGTGAGCCAATCCTGGAAGCGCTCCACATTATTCTGTGGGCATTGATAGACGTGAAAGAGGATATCATCTTTCCAAGAACCGAATCCAATCAGCTGAAGGTTATTAGGATCCCTGTTTATTATCATCTTGTTTGGAATGTCGGAAAACAACAAATTAGTGAATTTGAATACCAAGATGTTTTGTAATAATTCAGCATATTGAAAAACTACCTCGATAAGGGTAAGTAGCTATAAAAATTCGATTTAGCTCGGACTAACGGCTTTCTGTCTTCTCTCCTGACTTTCGTTTTTGCCGTGTCCTTCATACCTTTTGACAATGAGGGCGTGGCCACTTTTGTGACGTGCTTCATGCAATGTAACGGATACACCTAAATAGTCAGGTGCTTTTTCAGGCAGAGGAGAATGGTCTGGGCAAATCAGCCGAATATCCGTAAATTCTTCTTTGATGTAGTATGCCAGCTGAAGGTTATTTAGTCAGTGTGGGACAACATGCACATTTATAACTCGGGATGTGTACGTCAGTTCCAGCCAATTCAGCCATTATGGTGTTTCTACCCATCAGAGCAAGTGGCGAGTTCGAATTCGCCAGGAGGCGCACATCTGCACGGAGGTCCACATTTGCTAAATTGCGTGACGCCAATCTGGACAACACTTCGTTCATGGTGAGTAATGTATTGAGTCTAATCGCCAGCTTCAAATGAAGCTTCAGTATTTTTTCTTCAGACGTTAAAACGGGAAAAATTACGAAGATCGGATATTCGAAATTCCTTAATTCTTCGGCCAGACACATTATCTGTTGCTCACGAGTGCGATACCGAAGTACAGAACCCCAGGAGGAGGTGAGGCTCTTTTTTGCCACCTTCAGGAGTTTTTGTAAAAACCTCCATAAAATGTCGATATATTGGACGTAAATGCTATAAGTGAAAAATTATATTTGCTTACTCGGTAAATTCATCTAAACAGGCCTTTAACTCGCCAGGTACATGATCCCACTGACCATGGGTATACTCTGCTATGATGACAAGGCGAGTTGCAGCTTCATGGATGAGGAGGTTTAGGTTCACGTTATTGTATTTTTCCACCTTATCGTAGCATTAACTTTTGTTCCGGTCTAAGATAATTGTAGCCGTCGATGGCCGCCACTTACTGTTACCGCGTTCATTACTTCGATCAGAACGCCAACCGCGGCATCTGCTTCGGGACCTTGTATCGGAACCTCCGCTAGCTGCAGGAAAATGAGTGCAAAGTCCATCTTTGGGAAAGGGAGAGGTTGGATGTCTGAGAATGTCTGTCAAAGATCCTTATATATATTCATATGCACCGGTAGTCTAGCAGTGCAGTGTTGGTATCTCACTTGTCAATGTAATCTAGGCTAGCACTTAGCCTGAGAACCCCATACCAGAATCATATCACATGCAGACAGACAAATACACAGCAGTAAATTATTTCATACTTTGACATCTAAATAGCATAAACGAGTGAAAGTTGCTGCATTAAGCAATTGCGCGCAAAAAGACCCCGTTGCCAAACAGCCATTCGATGGATGTTCGACTCGGTTCGACAAGACAGGACTGACAACGAATAGCCAATAGAATTTCAATTGAGTCCCAAAACAATACATAAACCGCCTTGCAGCTATTTTGTGCTTGCAAATAATAATTACAAACGGCCAAGTTATCATTTGATATTGGTTGATATGGCCCCTTAAAGTTCACACCTGGCACGAATTGTCCTGAAAGAAGCCTAGGACATTCTGCCCGACTGTTACTCCATCCCTACCGCATAAAGGGTCAATCACTTCAGCGTGGCAGCTGCCTCTAAAGCCAACTTTGTACTCTTATTTAACCAAAGGGGTGGTGTTTCCTATGCCAGTGTCCTGTGGGTTTTCGTTGTCGAGATTCCTAGACGTTAGAAGGAATGCACTGCAAGGAGTTATTCTCAGGAAATCAGTGTTAATCATTATTTCCATTCCACGATTGGTCAGACCATCTTGGGAGTTCTATCTCTTATAAATATGCCTTCACTCGGTTTAAGACGTGTAAAGGATTGTGATAGGATAGATACAATGTGTTCAAGGCGTGGGTCATTTTAATTTGAAGTCCCCAGAGGGATGAGCAACTCCTATACACTGACAGAAAGTAGGGAATCGTATAGACAGTTATCAGAGTTATTCCTCAAAGAGTAGTAGTAGGCTATGCGTGACCCAGTTTATCTTGAGGGATTCTTCTGATGGGGGAGGAGAAAAGAACTTCCGCTGGCAGCGGCAAACAAGCGTGTAACGCAACCAGTGTAGCCAGAGCCTAAGAACAGACGGTGTCTTGATAGGACAGACGTGAGTTTCGCTTAAATAGACCGTGCCAAGAATCTGAATGATGGAAATTTGAGTTACTATGTTAACTTATGTTGACCTACAAGAAAATGGATGGGAAAAATACACATTCTAAATTCAGCTATTAGCAGCGTCCCCCATTCCTCCTCACTAAACCTTAAACGCTGAATCTAAAGAAGCACATACACGTGGCTATCTGCGAAAACAAAGTATGGATAAGATTCTTTTTATTTATTTACAGATCTAGAGAATCCGGCTGAGATCCCTCACCGCATATGGCTTACAACAACCAGAGGCGCAGAAGAAGCATTGGTTGGACGTCACGAGTGGCAAGCAATTCAGATATTTTAGGCTTATTATGTGTTCACCCCCCAACCAGCTTGCTCTCCTGGAAGCCGAAATATAGTCCTATGGATCCTTAAGGTGCATATTAACAAAATCTATATTCTGAAGGGAACAACGAACGTGATTCGACCTATGCGAAGTTGCAAAAGGACAGGTACGGCACTACCCGGCGAGATATATATGTTGGTAATGGGAGGAAGGCAACTCGGAGCGCAGAACATGTCAAATTTCTGCTTGCGATTTTCTTTTTTTCTTTTTTTGAAAAAACCGATATACATGTAAATGCTTTATTAGTCGCGAACCAGAACGTAAATATCTCTCAATTCCATTTTATTTACTTATTACACAATAAGAAACTGAAAGAATTAGCATTACAATTTCAGCCCGATATCAAATTCATAGTTAAGGCAGAGATATTTTATTTACTGTTGCATATTTTATTTGGCTTTCTCATCCCATATAAGTTCCAACAGGTGCATATTTGTGTTGAAGCTTTAGTATAACAAAATAAAATAAGCCCCATATTCCGGATACATCAGATCTGGCAAAAGTATGGCATTATGTAAGTCTCTAGATTATTCGACGATTTTCGGAACCCCACTCAACGATTTCCGAAGCAATAATCAGAGCAGCCCCTGAATGGCAAACCTGATGCTCTTGTCACGGCGGTGCCCATGTCGGAAAAACGTCAAAACCCTGACCGATGCTGGGCAGGCGTCTTCATATTTCTAGATGAAAAGCTAATTACTTATAAAATTCGATGTGTGGTGCAGGTTCCAAGGTGTGGCATTAAGTATAATTAGAGACTTTTGACGTGTCTCACACTCTCTCGCAATTCCCCAGGCCGAATTGCCTACTCTAGACATAACCTAATAGTAGTATTATTGCCCTTGCATTCCTGTTTTTAAGTGAGAGAGACATATGTATAATTTCAGGAAGAAAAGAGACTTAATTGACCCCCTTACATACCCCATCGATCGAAATGAAGTTCCTTCTACACTTTATAAAAGTATCATGGGAAAGAAGGGATTGAATGTGGTTGCTCGCGGGTCTTGCCGCCTTTCACTGATGCACCGAATTTAAGTGGCAAAATGTTCTGAAAGTGCCCACCTTTGCACTTTTCTGCTTGTATGAAGCGCACGTAGTAGACTCATTTTCAGGCGTGAACTATTTATCCATGTAGTCAGAGAACTGAAATAAAGTGACATTTACGAATTTCATGTATAACTCAACTCTAGCCTAAAAACTCGTAAAATATTGCAGACGAAATCCAAACTAGTTATACAATCTATACATTGCTCCAGACTGCCGGATTCATCAATGACAGAAGGCTACCAAATGATGTAAGTGTATCAATGCTTTCAAAGGCAGTGAGAGACAAAAAGGGAGTATGAGGAATTGAATGGAGGCTTTCGCCCAAACTGGACAGTAAAAAAAGCGAATGGGACACTGAATGGGGCTGAGGCATAAGGGTCGCAAACGGGCTGGAAATCAGCATTTAATTGACCTCAGTGAAGCGTGTTATGGAGAATTATTAATTAGCACTCCATACAAGCACGATTTTATACCGAGTGTGAGTGCGCATTTTTCGCCAAATTCCAAAATTTGTGCACTTCCACTATTACAACTCCATATTGCACCGAAGCCTACTGCAAGTGTTTTTATGCAGTGTATTGCTTTCATTGGAGGTCATCATTTATCTCATGTATTAAAACCAGCTGTCCTCGCACTACTGGTCTATAGGCCTGCCGGGGTCACTACTGTGTAGGATAGTACTGTGAGGCAGCTATGCTAAACGGGAGTGATGGGAACTTTCGATATGTGCGGAAATTTATGTACACCTATATTTGTCTCATAAAACCAGTAATTTCTGGGAGGTCTTATGACGTACCAAAATCCTGGTCAACCATTTTCCGTCATTAAGATTTTTGATAGAAATGATGTCTGGACCGTTGGCAATAATGGAGATAGTTTGAGTGTCGGTCGAGATAAATCTTGATCCTTCACATTTATCTCGTGAATGGTGCTGAGAGGCACTGGTAACTTATAAGTTAGGTGCCACTGTATTGCTCCAGCAAATACTAAATGGTCCCATTCGTTGGCTGCTTCGATCATTACTTGAATATGAAGTTTATAATTTACACCTTTTAATTCGCGTCTGTTGAATATATGATACTTCAAGGGTCCTGGGAGAAATCTTATAGTCGGTAAATAATTAAATAAAATGAGCATACCTTCGTCAGGAAAACGGAACACCACGCCTAAATGGTCTCTAGCAATGGGAGAAAGTATCTGGATGTATCGTGGGCGTGGTGCGAGTGTCATACAAAGACTCATAGAGCGAATCAATAACTATGGGTTTAATATTGAGGCGAATCACTATCCGAAGAAGTTTGGTGCGCTGTGTTGTAGGTTAAAAGTGATGTGTCTTTTCTAGCTACTGCTTCAAGCATACATCCGAGACGAGTCATAATTGGTAACGGTAGCCCATCCAGCAATATTGTTGAAAGTTTCCAGCATAGAGAGGATTCAAAGGAGAAAGTGCTAGAGAATAAAGGGCCGTAAACTCGGATCAGTAGGCGGGGAAAGGTTGAGTCACGAACTTGGAACTTGTTCTCAATGACGGGTGTCGAAACAGACAAATAGAAGAGGATTAAAATCACCAGACAAAACCCACTCCAAAAATGTTAAGAATCCAGAACATGTTCATTACTGGCTCTCCCCCGATTATATGTATTGCCTTCTACGCCCTCCCGCAACTTCATATTATATATCAATTTTCTAATATCTGGGAGAGAAAAGGAATTGAAAGGCTACATAAGCGTGTGAATACAATACTGCCACTCCTGACGTGGCTGCCGTATTGTTAGTGTAGGAAGACATGTAATAGATAGGATCTCATCCAGAACTGTCAAGTCCGCGAATATTAGAAAGAAGGCTTATCCATAATATTTTATCTAGAAATATTGTCACGTTTGAAGAGCCTTCGTTTGACTCAGTTGTTTCTAGAAAAGAATCTGAAGAACGCTAAAAATATCTAAGTTCAGAATGATATCGTTTTTCCATCAGCTTTTGCTAACAGCCTGATAACTCCGACTTGCATCATATAAATTACTGGCACGATCTATTCTGGTGAAAATTATATCGCCACTCGAATTGTTCTTTGGCACCGAGACTTAACTACAGCAGCCGGGTTATACACACACGTTTCTTTGCAGCCTCAATCCCACATTAATATCCGTCAAGGTAAATTGAGGCACAGATACCTTTAAGAACTTTATGCTTGATTTAGCTCTCACGGTTGTCAACAGTCAAGAACAGAACCTGCATATATGAGTACCCAACTAATGCCCTATAAAGTAGCGGTAGCTTTCTCACTAGCAGGATGCTTCAATTTTAGATGATCTACGTATAAACGCACTGACAGTGTTTCGCCCTTTTACTTTATGTAAATTAATCTCAACTATCCGTAAATAATTGAACTGCAATGATGTTCTGGGACGGACGGTGTGATTTAGAACGCGCAAAACAACGAATTACAGGTATCGAGCATATTACGCCGTAAATTAGATAAGAGACAAAAGGCGCTGCCACTGTTCAAGCTAATGGCATGTGCAAGCTAAACCGTGACATTGAAGTGCGCTCACCTGTTGAAGGTGCAATAGAAAGATTGAAAGAAGTGCCTAGCGCGAGCGCCTCAATGAGTCGAAGTGCGGAATCAGGCCAAATTAATGATAGTTTGGCTTACCACAGTGATTCTTTTAGAATTCAGAATAGTGAATAGTTTGAAAAATTTTCTTTGTGTTAATTTAGACTGAATGAGAATTGCCATTGCTGGCAATGGCTGTCCTTAACAGCAGACCAGTCAAACAGACAATGTCGACCTGTCAAACTTCCTGGGCTTCTTGTTTTGTGCCGTTAGATTGTCAATGTAAAGTTTACACCATACGCTTGCCTATTTGTCTAAGTTAACACAGCGCTATATATATGTTTTGATGCAACATAATATTTTCGAAGCTTTCTATGGGTATTCTGATATCGGAACCTGAGTTCCTAACGCTGTGTTAGGTCATGTGGAACTAATTTCAAAAGTTCTCCTGAGATGTGAGGTGCTGGTACACATTATATCGCGATTGTGGATCATTGCACTGCTGGACTACCACTGGATGTGAATGCGTATAAGGATATTTGGACACAAGTGACATCTCCAGACCTTCTCCACATTTATTTCCTTTTGCGAAATGGACTTTTCACCCCTTTACCTACTGCTGTTGTCTGCTCTGATACGACTCTTAGGAGTAAGCAGAGCGGTTTGCATCATGGCACTGCCTGGTTATAAGCACCTTGTGTGTTCAATGTCAATCATTGCCAGAGCGCTCCGAGGATCACGCATGCAATCAAAGAGAAACGACTTCATGAGCTGTGAGTTACTGTCGGGATTTAGAGATGAACTTCTCATTGCCAAAGCCCGCTTGGAGCTACTAGTAACGCACGCTCGCACTGCTGGCGTGTAATGTGATTGATCTCTGAACTCACACCTTGTCTTTTTGGTTGTCGGTGCATTTAAAGGAAATGGACTAAGTTACTCCCACCCCCCATTCCCAACATCTTTCTTTCCATCTATGCTTGGCTCCCTCAAGCTAGTGACTACTTCTCTATAATGTTTTGCCTCATGACGATACGCTACTAAGTGGCAATAGCTGTTAATACTACGACAAGGTGACAAAAAGTAATATTGCGGGACTCAACTTTCTGGCTCACGTAACTGTGACTTGCCTTGTCACTATAGCGGAATATATATGCCTGATTTACGGGATGCCCAAGAGCATGCTTGGGTCGTAAGCATCGTTGGATACTACTTTCAATTAACCATTCGTAGTCAATGCATCACCACTTTGTATTGGTCTTTGGGGAGACTTTTGGAGGTGGATGGATGCAATCTTTTTTTTCTCTTTTTTTCTTTCTTTTTAATGTGTTCCAATGCTCGCAGGAGAATATGGAGCAATCCCAGTCGACAATTGAGGATGTCGAATATCAGCAACAATTGCCAGCTTCAAATGAAGTTGTAGTAATTTTTCTGATTCTATATCTTTCAACTGCTGACGGGTATTGTCGATCCCTCTCTCCTAGCAGTGACGAGGCGTACGGGGGAACTGGAGGCAGAGCAATCGTAATTGTATCATATATACTGACAATATGCAACCTAACTTACTCTCCACGTAATTCATTATATAACTTTCAATGATACATATGATACCGATAAAGGCTCACACTGCTTGCGTCAATTCCAACGCTGCTTTATGTATCCTTTACAGCCCAAGAATAATAGTGAGTGACTGTCTGGCTGTGTTGAAACCCATCCACGCGATTATCAATGTCAATTATTGGGGTATGATCGGTGTCGGTGCCCATTTAATCCCATTTCGAGGATAATTTTTATAAAAAAAGTGGGACGACAGTGCCTGTTTCTCCAGCCGATCCGGCTGAACGATATGGTTTCCACGATTTTTTTCTTTCTTTCCATACATACGGACTCATAGGAATTACAGGATAGCTGTTTCCCTGCAACCGGAGCGAAAACTATCCGTTGGGTGGGATTACAAGTCCAAAAGGTCTCAAATCAGAAGAAAATAGCGGTGATAGGGTTTAGGAAACGTCTTTCGTTGAAAAGCCCAAAAGCCCGACCAAAGCTCAGCAGGTATATTCACGCCGCTGGGTGAAAGCCCCCTTTGCCTATGAAAGTACAGACACTGTAAGCGAAGCTAAAGTCATTTATAAGACCTTCACGCTTGAACCTGTTTGGAGTCGAAAGAGTAGAAAGAAAACATAATTTATCATTAAGCATATAGTGACGAAGATTATAACCCGACTCCGATGGTGTTTATACTGAAGTAATAATGGAAGTTGTACCATGTAATATTTCATGATCATAGCACTATTGAGCTGTAAAATACGTCTGTTAGACTGCTTTATCCCCAAGTGATTATCGCGATCAGGTCTTTGGGTGATTTCCGAAATAGCATCACATATAGACTGTGCTTCTAAAAAAATGAGAAGCTTTTTGTTTCATATGATATCTAATGGTTTCATTGGACAAATTAGAGATCATCCCGCAGCGTATGGGCGGTGTTTGGTGATGCAAATCTCATTCGCTAAGTCTGCTAGAGTGTCATCTGTATTTGGTTAGTCTTTTCTTCATCTGAGGTGGACACAAAAATCAGAAAAATGGCCAATGTATAACACCGGTAAAAAAAACATTTATTTTATTTGTTTTAAGCCATGATATTGTGCCTTCATGCTAGCTGCAGTCACTACAATATGGCAAGGGGAGGGGGGTATATGTTCTCCATTCTACTTTGCAGATCGCAGACTTATATCACTTGACTCATACATACAAGGGGACCATAATAAAAATAGACTCTGTTCTTTTTTGACACACAGTAAGTATGTATAATGTAGACCAGATTTGTATCAGAGTACAAACAAGTGCAGATTTCCATTAGTCTATAGTGGTGTATAAGATACAGTGACTTGCAAAATCATTGCAATGTTTTGCAACTTTTCAGAGACTGACAAATAGAACTAACAGAAAATAGCTAAATTAAAATAAATTAGTGTGTGAAACAGTACTACATGGATTTTATTTGAGCCCATATAGAACATATTCAGTTGAGTTGTTGATGTGAGATAAAATGTTTCCTGAGTAGCTATCATTGCAATAGTTTGCAGCTGGTATAATACAAACACATTCTGATATACTCTAATACTTGGTATATATAGCCTTCCTTTGCCTCAATCACTACCCGAACCCTCTTAGGCATACTCTCAATCAAATCCTAGTGTACATTGGCTCTATCCTGACCCATACTTTCTGAATCCTGTCCCACAGCTCTGACACAAAGGATTCAAGAAATAAACAAATAAAGGTCCAGTAATTTAAATACTGATAGATTAATTAGCTGCACTATTAGGCTTAAACAACTAAAGTCAATATTTGTTTGGTCTCCTGAAAAATTCAGATGAACTTGTAGTGACATGCTCTATGAAGGTTAGTTCTTCTTGAGAATAAAGATTTGGGAGCTGAATGTATGTGCAATATGCAAGTTGGCAGAAACTTTTCATAAGCCTTTGCTTTCTTGTAGCTTTTGAGTTTACTATTTATAAAGATTTAACAAGCTGTCAAATACTGTAGTTTATAAATAGAGAGATTGTCCAAGAGTTGAATATCCCAGTGTTTGTTTAAAGATCAATTAACTGTGCTGTTAATATGGGCTCTTGAATAACCTAAATGGGCAGGGATTTCAGTAATAAAACTTTAGATTTACTATGTGATGAGTAAGCCTAAAGGTTTCTGGGAGGCTGAGGGAACTTAGATGAATTAGCTAAGTTCAAGAATGCTGACAAAGAGTTCAATATTCTGCAAGTGTTACTTGCAGTTAAGTAATTTCACACTAAGGCTATTACTCTGTCCTTTAGTATGAAGAAGATAGTGCTTCTGAGCTGGTGCTGTTGATAGTAGTGAAGCAGTTTTTTTTATTCAAGATTTAGGCCTCCTTTTATATGTGTAGGTGGTGCTGCTTGGTGGTATCTAGGTAGCTGATTAGGGGATCTTTAGAAGCTTCTAGAGGTTTCCATAATTCCACTGATATCATAGCTTGTTAGATTGAATGATGCTAGCAGTGTTTCCCAGGGTCAGGTGGTGTATGTAATGGTTAACACCCCTGCTATATATGCAGAAGCCCTGGGTTCAATCCCCAGTCTGGCCATTCATTTTCTACGCTTTTAACATAGCTCTCACCTGACTCAAAGATCTGAGTCACTTGAGTCAGAAGCTATGGCTGAGAGTGGAAGCAAAAATATGCCAGGCTGAACTGGAAGTAAACCTGGCTGGGCAGCTGTGAAAACTATATGCAATGACATGTAAATGCACCATCACACGATGTCACATGATTGAGATTAAATAATGTGCATATATGCAATAATATACATATGTAATAAAAATGTAATAAAATAAAAAACCTGGCCACCCAAAAATGGATAAACTGGCTTATTAAAAATATATTTCAACTGCTCTAGGCTTCAATTACATAATGTGACATCATTCAAAGCCTTGAGTATGTGAAGTTAAAAGGAAACAGCCCAATTCTTGAAATAATAAATAAATTAAATTAAATTAAATGGAAAATAAATTCTGGAAAAATAAGGGAAAATTTGTGAAAATAGACTGGATACATCACAGGGTCAAAGGAGGCATGGGAAGGAATAAGGATCAAACTAGAACTAAATATGATGTAATAGAAGTATTCTAGAGGGTATGAGGTGGCAAAATATCATTTACAAGTAGAACAGGTGACAGGAGAGCATTGGGATGGATATGGGATAGGATGACAAAAAGGGGAAGGGCACTGCAGGTGGTGACACCATGGTCAGGGGTACCAATGGTGGGATGCTGGAGAGTGGGGAGAGTAGAACAAGGTTGTGGGAGACTGAATGACTGGGATCCTAACATGGAGAGCTGAAATGCTAGGGGTCATAGGGTAAAGAGTTGTGGCTTGCCAACAATGTCTTTGAGGGTATTAGAGAGGAGTAAAGTGGTTGAAGACTAAATGGAAGTAATCTAAGTCAATATTAGAACTGAATAATAGTAGCATACATGGTAGGAACTTTATATGAAGGTGTGATGGATGAGCAGAGGTCTGATCAAGGAAGTGAGAAGTATTGAGTGTTGAAGGAAGCATGGAAAAGGGTAAGGATCAAACTAAAAGTGAATACAATGTAATTAAATTATACTAAAAGGTATGAGGTGGCAAAGTATTATTTACACATTGAGCAGGTGATGGAAGGGCATCAGGATGGAGATGGGACAGAATAATGAAAGGAGAAAGCTATAGTAAACCAACTGTTGGGCCATGCACCATAGGTGGTGATACTGTGGTCAGGGGTACCAATAGCAGAGTACCAGAGGCTAATGAGGGTAAAACAAGCTTGTGGGTGGCCATGTTAGGATCCATGTCATTCAGCTCCCTGCAACCTCATTTTACCCTCCTCACCCTCTGGCTCAGTACCCCCTATCATGGTGTCACTGCCTGCAGTGCTCTGACACTTGGTTCACTATAGCTTTCCCTTTTCATCATCCCATCCTGTCTCCATCCCAATGCTCTCCCATCACCTGTTCTACATGTGAACATTATTTTCCACCTCATACCCTTTAGAATACTTTTGTTACATCATATTTAGTTCCAGTCTGATCCCTACTCCTTCCCATGCTTCCTTTACCCCATTGCTACTTCTCACTTCCTTGATCAGACCTGGAGGATAGTCACAATTCATTGAATATCCAAAATTTTATGGAAAAGTCCTCATATTTTAAGTGAGACTATTTCCTTTGGCTATGACTACATGTTTTAGGGGTTTATATTTCATTACCCCAAAATTTCATCTTTAATACTTGTATGTTCTTTTAAAATATGCACAAATGTCATGGTTAAACAAGATTATCTGGGTTGTTACCTAATCTTTAGGATAAAATGCATTCTCTAGTATCTCTGTGACTTTTAAAATATACACAAATGTCATGGTTAAACAATATTATCTGGGTTATGACTTAATCTTTGGGATGAGATGCATTCTCTAGTATCTCTATGACTTTTAAAATATACACAAATGTCATGGTTAAACAAGATTATCTGGGTTATGACTTAATATTTGGGATAAGATGCATTCTCTTGTTTACATGTGAACTTTCAAATGTAGTTCATATAATTTAAATTTATTTGGTTTAGAAAGTTAACCAGAACTATCTGGCCAACCAATCCATGTTGTGGAGTTTATCCCCAAAAGGATAATCTATATATGTTTGTTTGATTAACTTTTGTCAGATACAAGATAAATATTAATATTTCCTTATTCTCCAGAGTATCACCTGATGGACTGATTTTGATTAAATATTAATTCTACAACAAACAATATAAATATATATACTTTAGTGAACAAATAACTTTTAAAGTTTTGGGTTATCCTCCCCTCCACTCATCCATTACACCTTAGTATAAAGTTCCTACCATGTATGTTACTATTCTTTAGTTCTACTCTCAACTTCAATTACCCCCATTTAGTCTTTCAGCCACCTTACTCCCTCTCTAATATCCCTGAAGGCATTATCAGCAAGCTATGATTCTTTACCCCTGTTATGACCCATGCTGTTAAGGGTGCATACACAGAGGGTTTCCAGAGAAACCCACGGGAAATCCAGTAGGACTTGGCTTCAGCTTATAGGCTGTGCCCTTGTGAGATTGTGTTGTCCAATTTCAAATGGGCAGACGGGAATCCCAGGGAGTCCAGGTGGAGTTCATGGGTGGTGGGTTGAGAGGTTGTGGGTTGAGAGGTTGTGGGTTGAGAGGTTGTGGGTTGAGAGGTTGTGGGTTGAGAGGTTGTGGGTTGAGAGGTTGTGGGTTGAGAGGTTGTGGGTTGAGAGGTTGTGGGTTGAGAGGTTGTGGGTTGAGAGGTTGTGGGTTGAGAGGTTGTGGGTTGAGAGGTTGTGGGTTGAGAGGTCGGGGAGTCGAGATAGATAAGTCAGAGGTTGAGTGATAGATGCGTCGGAGCCTGTGGGCTCTGACTAGCGAGAGCGGTGTATGTAATTCAAAGAGGAGTTTAGAGCAGAAAATATACTAAGATTACTGGGGAGAATCTAAGCTGATTTTCTGACTGGATTGTATGTACAACTTCTGCCAGACTATTTAGACTGTGGAATGAATAACATACCAAATCCAGTAATAATGAAAACAAAACTAACAAACATAAAACGAGATAAGTAAACACCAAACTTGGTGTTAGGAATGGAACAGAACGGAATGGAGTGGAGTCCAAATTGTGACAGGTCATAAAACCATAATGGGAATGGAGCGGGAGTGGAGTCTGAATCATGACAGGTCATTTGACTAAAACAGGAACAGGGCTCAGTTAGAGGGATGACAGGGTTTCTGAGCGGGGTCTGGTGACTGATGCATGGGACAGAGTTGGACATAGACAGGGACAGAGTCCAGCAGGTATTCCAGTGACTGATACATGAAGTAACGAAGTCAAATGTGGACAAGTCTGATGTACGGAGTCCAGTGGTAATTCCAGTAAACTGACAATTGGTGCATATAGGGCACAGGTGCATATAAGTTAGTGCCCAGAGTCCAGCGGGAATTCTGGTCATAACACATGCTCAGAATCCCGAACAACCTCCAAACCACCTGACATCACCCCTCATTCTCGGATACCCATCGGATACCAGATTTCCTTTTTAGGCCATTTCCTTATGTCCCGATTAGTACACACTGTATATCTGAATACATATGTTATGTCTTTCATCCTAGTTTGTATTCTCTGAGTATCAGAAACCCATACCTGTTGTATTCCTGATTAGTTATGCTCTTGTTCTACTTTAGGAACTTTCCTTGTCTCCTCATTAGTACTGCAAGATGCTGGAAATCTGTATATATACCAAACTGTAAAGTAGTTACAGAGCAATCAGAATATCAACTTAGTTACTCTACTAGTTCTTCACTCTTCTCTTGGACCTCCAATCTTCTTTCTCTCTCTGCCCTCTACCAATCCAGGAATCTGACAGTTCAACCACTGTTCAGATTCTCGATAGATAAGTTCTTGCACATTTGAAATTTAAGGACAACTGATGGTAACTTTGTGAGGGTGCAGCACACAAGCTGAAGCCATGTCCTTTCATTCAGACCCCATTGGACTTCCGACCTCGTGGCACACAACTTAACAACCTCACAACTCTTAGCATTTTGGCCCTCCAGTCAACTGAGCTAAGTGTTGTCTTCAGTTCTTATCATACTATCTGCTCTGTTTGAAATACTGGAGCACCTTAATGGTTTGTACAAGGACACAATATATAAGTTGAAGCCAAGCTCCACCCATGTTATAGAGTCAGACCTCCCAACTAGTATGATCTCTATCAATGGCCCCCTGACATAGAGCCCCCTTGCCCCCTTTTTGAGATCTTAACAGGCCAAATGCCAGGGAGCCTAATACATGGTAAGGATAAGGACTATCTTACAGATTTTCTGACTGACTCTCCTTGCTCCTTTCATTCTCCTTTTATACCTTTACTATAAATTAATGACTATTATATAATATAAGAATGGAATCATGAATGATATCAATCTGAGACAAGTTGGAAGTTGAGTTGAATAGTTTCAAATAAGGTCAAATAAAGTTGAGTAAAAGTGTCAAATTTGAGTTGAAATCAAGTTGAAGGGTTGTTGGAATTGGTCTTGTACAGTTGTGACAGAGCTCTAAAACACCTGATGGTTCATAGCCTCTAAACCTCCTCTTGGTGTGTATGTATAGCTGTTCTATGGGATTGAGGTCTGAGGTCTGTGCTAGCTACACCATACACTCTATTTCATAGTCTTGAAACCATTGCCTGGCCCTTTTGTATGTGTTTGGAGTCATTATCCTGCTGGAAGATGATGTTGCCAGAATCTTTATCATACATAATAGTCAAGGCTGCCTTAAAGTTCATCATCCAAAATGGTGAGGTAATGGTCCCCACTGTGAGGAGTATGCTTTTACCACAGTTTCATTGTGGTAAAACACTCCTTTTATTTTATTTATATTTTACACATTTTATTCATATTTTTCTATCCTTTATATGTATTCTTCAAACATTGCACCATTTCATTAGTTTGAAGCTCTGTGTATACTTGTGGGTGCACTCAGCACCAAACAAATGGAGACACACTTTTACCCAAGCACCACCACTCGTATGACATAAACTAGGTCTACAGTGAGTGGTGATCAGGGTAACGTGTCAGCTACCACATAGGTAGCATTATCTGAGCTAACAAACACTTCTGGCCTTGAACTATAACAGTCGAGGTCTCCACTCAAATCATCCTTTCTCCCATTCTACTCATTTCTTTGTATATAGAACGGTCAGAACTTCCACCACTCTTCACAGTGGTGATCCAGGCTGGACTGTACTTTCCCTACAAAGAAAAACATTTTATTCAACTATCTAATACCAAATTCTAACTACACAGCTGCAAGGGTGTCAACATTTGTGACTTCACAAAACACTGTCTGGAACTCCTCACATGCTGAGTGTTGTGAATCCAGTTAAATGGAAGGTAACTCGAACTTTGAGCAGTTGAGTCCCTTGGAAAGGCAAAATGCTTGCACCTTCATGAAGGATACCCTGGTCTTCCCACTGAGGCAAGTTATGCTCGAGCATCATGGCCAACTACTTTATTCGGAGCCTGTCAACGTGAAGTGGAGCTCTTACTATGCTTCTCAAGTTTCAAGGGATAAGGTCATCACTGCCACAAAGGATTACAAGACAAGGTACCCATCCATACCTACGAGAATAGCCATCTGGCTGGGAAGGTACCATGGCATCATATCAGCACATGACTTATTCACTTGGCCTGGAACTCTCAGTGAGGTAACAAATTTGATCCCAAAGTGGTCAAACGAAGTGATGTTCTTCCAAGAAAATGGAATAGTGGGTATCAAGATGGAACTGTTCATTCTGCTCACTGATTTACTTTGTGTGCATGATGATCTGTTACAGATTATGCACATATTGCTCAGAGGGGACCACATCATGCCAAGGGTCGATACAGATTTCATATACATTCAAATGTTGAAGGAATCCATATACAGTAAACCCTCAAATGTGTGTTTCACCTACTTTACTCTCAGGGCAAGATTGATGCACAACCTGGAGAGATGTGACAAGATGATGGTGGAATTGCTCAGTGGATTTGATGAGCCAGAATGAACACCCTCATCCTCCAGCTCTGGTCCCTTTCATGGAGAATGTCCTGGGATCCATGCCAGATCAACTGCCAAAAAAGGACAGTTATCTTTTTCGAATGTGTCTACAGAAAAGATCACAGTCGAAGTCATCTCCAGTTCCCCATCATCCTCAGCTCGAGATTCACAGTGTCCTGACAAATCTCGCCATCCATTGTCTATCCACCCTATACTCAAGTTGTCCAATAGCTTGAATGGTTGGGACTGTGATAAAAGCTTGGGAACTGGGGAGCAGAAATCAGACGATGGTTTTGATGATAGAAAAGGCCCAAGACAGGACTCACCAACCAACAGCCTTCCCATGGAGACATCACTGGGAATTTGTCGACATAAACCCCTAATCCCAGAATGGGGGGCACTGATAATGTTTCTGCAAATGGAAGGCAATCACGGACACACCGCGCTGGACACCTCTCAATGGACCAAGCCAAGGACAGATACATTCCCATTTGACCTGGGACACTCCCTCAAAAATTATGTCACACGGGGGATGATCATTATGTTGCGAGATTGTTCTGGAACAATGATATTGCAACAGGGGGGCAGTATAGGGGGTATAGGAGAAGGCACATATGGATCGTCACCTACAGCCAGCAAGAGCATGCAAACGACTATGTCACCAGTCTCATCAATGAAATGGTCGAGAGCTGGGTGCAGTGCATGAGCACATAGCTGCATAGGTGCAGGTGTATCGGTGTGCGGTGTGTGGATGTGGGAGTGCAGTGCATGGATGTGGGTGTGCAGTGCATGGATGTGGGTGTGCAGTGCATGGATGTGGGTGTGCAGTGCATGGATGTGGGTGTGCAGTGCATGGATGTGGGTGTGCAGTGCATGGATGTGGGTGTGCAGTGCATGGATGTGGGTGTGCAGTGCATGGATGTGGGTGTGCAGTGCATGGATGTGGGTGTGCAGTGCATGGATGTGGGTGTGCAGTGCATGGATGTGGGTGTGCAGTGCATGGATGTGGGTGTGCAGTGCATGGATGTGGGTGTGCAGTGCATGGATGTGGGTGTGCAGTGCATGGATGTGGGTGTGCAGTGCATGGATGTGGGTGTGCAGTGCATGGATGTGGGTGTGCAGTGCATGGATGTGGGTGTGCAGTGCATGGATGTGGGTGTGCAGTGCATGGATGTGGGTGTGCAGTGCATGGATGTGGGTGTGCATGTTCAGTGCGTGGATGTGGGTGTAGCAGTGTGCAAAAGACTATGTCACCAGTCTTGCCAATGAAATGGTTGAGAGCTGGGTGCACTGTGTAAGCACGTAGCCGCACAGGTGTGCAAGCATGAAAACATGCTATGCGGGTGCACATGTGTGCAAACACACCATGTGAGCACACAAGCATGCTGTGATAGTGCACTGCACAGGTGTGCAAGTGCACCGCATGGGTATGCAAGTGCGCGACTGCACTGCACAAGTGCACAAGCACAGTGCGTAGGCATGGGAGTGCAGGGTGTGCAGCTGTGCAAGTGTGCAGCTGTGCAAGTGTGCAGCTGTGCAAGTGTGCAGGTGTGCTGTGTGGATGCAGTTTGAAGGTATGCTGTGTGGGTGTGCAACTGCGGGTGTGTAGGTGCACTGTGTAAGTGCAGGTGTATAGGTGTGGCAAGTGGATGTGGGGGTGGCAGCATATGGATGTGGGTTTTCAAGCAGTGGTATTGGTCACGTTCCTACATGGGATATCCACTGGTGCTGCGTGCACAGCCAAACCCAATGCACTATGCCTTGGCTGCACTGTTCAAGGCCTTGTTTACCAAGTGCATTGTGACCCAGAATGCAGACGGGCTGCATCTCAAAGCGAGTGCACGTTGTCTGAAGGATGAGGACCCCCACATCCTGCAACTGCATGGCAGCCTGCATCGGGTCCAGTGTTGAAGGGCCCATGGAATGTCCCACGTGTCATTCCAGGCACAGCTATCTGCGGAAAATCCCAGCTGGAAAGATCTGGCGGATGCCTTTGAATGACACAGCACCTGGTTGCGCACCAATCCAGATGGTGATATAGAAATGCCTGGCATGAGCTTTGAGCACCTTGTGGTGCTGGCATGCGAGCGGTGTGCTCAGGAGGGGCTGTCCAAGCATGTGATGAAGCCCTCTGTGATTTTCTTTGGTAAATCGATACTGAGAGGCATCCGGGACAGATCATTTGGCATTTTGTCTAGTGAAGCATGCTCTTGAAGAAAATAAACCCATCCTATTACTCAACTTGGGGCTGACTCGTGCTGATGGGCTTCTTGGCGTGGAGAAGATTGAGGCTCACTGTGGTGAAGTGCTATGCAGCACGGCAAAGACATTAACATCAGTCACTCGAGTACTCCATGATAATGAAGGTCCTGCATGTGAATGTGGAATGCATGAGTGCACAACTGTGCTGCATGGGGGTGCAAGTGCACCACACAGATATGCAAGCACACTGTGCAGGTGCGTGAATACGTCGCACAGTGTGCAAGCACACTGCGTGGGTATGTGAACACGTTGCACAGGTGCACAAGCACACTGCGTGAGCGCATCAACACATCGCATGGGCATGCAAGTACGCTGCGCAAGCGCATGAGTGTGCTGCATGGGTGCAATTCAAGGGTATACCATGCAAGTGTACAAGTACGGCATATGGGCATGGTTTGAAGATGCGGGTGTGTGACTGCACTGTGGGAGTGCATGATTGCACTGCATGGGTGCGTGGGTGCACAAGTGCAGTGCATGGGTGCGGTTTGAGGGTGCACTGTGCGGGTGTATAGCGCATGCTATGGTTCGAAGAGTGACCAATGGAAACAGATGGCACCACAGAGCAAGGCGACATAAGGGCACAGGTTTGGGTCACTGGGGAGATACCCTCGAAGTGATGAGCAATTCAGGCCAGAGAAGTGGATGTGGGCCTATTTTCAAAGAGCCATCCCATGGTGCTGCATAGAGATGGGTGACTGCTACATGTCAGTGCTAAGGTACCTTACCCAGTCCTTCCAACAATGAGGAGACAGTATGAGGTCAACAGTTGAGTATGAAACAGAGTAAAGGACTGACCTCCAACACTTGTGGACACATGTGGATACAGGGCTGTGTCACCTCACAATAAAACCTTCACACCGTTTCGACTTTCAACATCACCTACTCTTAGCCTTCCCCTCTGCTAAAGCTTCATGCTGAAATAGTCGAAGCTTTGCTCTTCTAACCTTTGTAACTTACAGGTTCAGCACACACTGTTCAACAAGGTCCTTCCTCATGGTTAAAGCCTCGCACTGAAATAGTCGGAACTTTGCCTTTCTTGACCTTCGCAACTTTCAAGCTCGGTGTGTGATGCTTTCTGATGAGGCATTCACAGATTTGGGTTCAGTGTATGACACCTTGCAACACTGTGCCCTGACAACTTCTCACCAACACACATGGACCCTTTCCCCTCCACCCCTCCACTTTACTTTTGTCGGTGGTCAACTAGCTGCAAAAGGTTCAATAACTTGCAGGGCAACACCTAGATCAGATATGTCTGGACAGAACTATGTGACCCAACCTTAGTGCCATATTTGGGTCCATTATCATAATTGTACTGAACTCAGTCAATTTTGTGATTTTTTTTTTTTCCTCTGGACTCACCCACCTACTTGAAGCATTACTGGACACTTTCTAGACCTGCCATGGGCTAGACCTTTCGGGAACACAGACTGCAACCTAACTGTGCATGACAATGGTTAATTTGCAAGATTGCTGTGGAACAACAATATCACAAATGGGGGCGGTATAGGGGGTATAGGGTATACATCCTGGCCAGGAAGGCTCACAGCATCATGTATGCTGCTAGGTCCCATAGACTAGCAGCATGGTAAGATCCTAACCCCGAGTCTTACACTATCTGGCCACAGCGAAGCATCATAAACCTCCTCCAGTACTCATTTAAGGAGGAGGTGATTCTGATGGACTCTAATGATAGCTTACCTTCCTAACCCCAAGATGCACTGCCCAATGAGTTACATGACAGTCTGTCCACCTACAGGACATCTACTATGAGGAATGCCTCGTGTCCTGGAAGGAGACAATGTGGCAGTGTCTAGAAGGCTATCAAGTAGTCCATTTGCTGTTTGAGGACTGGGGGAGTGCTCGACTAGGGACTGGAAGGAAAAGAATGGATCCAATTTTTTTCCCCCCCTTTTCCACATCAATATCTTCCCTCACTGCCCCTAAAGCCACCAACCTCCCTTCGAATGCTGGGGTCTTGGCACCTTGCAGTTTGGGGGGCTCCACACAAGACACCTGGGAGGCATCCCAGAAACTTTCCAGAACTTCGTATAGCACATCCATTCGAACTGGGGGGCACTGTGAGGAGTATGCTTTTACCACAGTTTCATTGTGGTAAAACACTCCTTTTATTTTATATATATTTTACAAATTTTATTCATATTTTTCTATCCTTTATATTCTTCAAACATTGCACCATTTCATTAGTTCAAAGCTCTGTGTATACTTGTGGGTGCACTCAGCACCAAACAAATGGAGACACACTTTTACCCAAGCACCACCACTCGTAAGACATAAACTAGGTCTACAGCGAGCGGTGATCAGGATAACGTGTCAGCTACCACATAGGTAGCATTATCTGAGCTAACAAACACTTCTGGCCTTGAACTATAACAGTCGAGGTCTCCACTCAAATCATCCTTCCTCCCATTCTACTCATTTCTTTGTATATAGTGTTGAAAATCAAGACCCTAATAGTATATAATGGACTAAAGTACAGTCAAATACTATCTACTGCTTATATATCTTTGGTAGAACAATGAAACAGTGAGAACAATTAGCAGTGGAACAAAGAAAAGGGTAAGTGACACAACTCCTTTGTTGTCCCAAAAATAGATCGGATCTTCGGAATATGTTGTTCATGATGTACACATTCCAACATATAGAATGGTCAGAACTTCCACCACTCTTCACACCCACCCATCTTTCCAGCAATTTTACAAGCTGATCCAGGCCTCTCCCACATCATACAATCCCAGACTATCACTGATCCTCCACCAAAGTTCAAGGTTTCTTGCACCAGCCTGTGATCCCAAACAATTGGTTTTGGTCCCATCTGATCAAACAACCCTCATCTGGTCCTCCACCAAAGTTCAAGGTTCCTTGCATCAGCCTGTGATCCCAAACAATTGGTTTTGGTCTCATCTGATCAAACAACCCTCATCTGGTCCTCCAGGAAGGTAGGGGGAGTGCTTCCTTCAAAGTCTGGATATGGTGCTGGTATGAACTCCCATGACAGAGCACACTGTGTATGCAGAGTGGCCAGCAGTGAGGAGAGAGTCAGCCTTTTGTGCAGCAGAGATTGGGCACATGGTGAGTTGCAAGTTGCAAGTATTGTTAGTGTATTTGGGATACATTCAACATGTTCAACATAGTCACATGACAATCAAACAAGTCACACAACTTCTAGACAGTTTTGGAATTGCATCATGTCAGCTGCAAAACCCTTGCAATGATACCTACTCAGAGAACATTTTACATCTCATGAACAACTCAACTAAATATATTTTATGTGCTCAAAATAACATCCAGATAGCACTTTCTCATTCAATAGTTCATCTTAATTTTACATATTTTTCTGCCAGTTCTATTTACCAATCTCTGAAAAGTTGCAAAAGGTAGGTCACTGCAACACTTCAAATCATTAACACAGTCATTGTTTTGTCCATGTCCCCTGCGGGAGTTGATAATACTCGACCAAGTAGCTGTAGTACAGCCTAAGCTTTGGTGCGCGATAAAGAAATGATGGATGAAACTTACTCATTACAGTAGTTAACCAAAACAAATCCATCACATGTCTCCGTATCAAGGGGCCACGATGACTCGCGGATCCAGGCTGGCTCGGGAGAAAACGATGCTCGGGACGTCATGATGACGACTGGCTCACCTGAGTCTTTTCGCCTGCATTTGTCAATGGGTTCAAATACATATACCGTGGGTGGTAGGCGATGGTGACTGTCGACCGACGATGCCTCGAGTATATAATTCTCATACCACACAGGCTCGACATCGCTGATTGGCATTGGCTTGAAAATTTGTATATCCATGACAACAAAACGTCTACTCACTCTGTCTCGAGATAGAGTGCGTACGCACATTCCGCATCAGCGAGCGTTACTTTAGGGAACCAGGGAATTAGTTACAGTAATACCATACATTATCTACAAAGCTTACCTAGCTGTAAATCATGAGGAGATAGTGATAGATTATTTTCTTTGATGAACTTTGGGGCAAAATGTGACCAAAACTTCCATATTTCCCTGGGACTAATCCAAGTGTAACAATTCATCCAGTCCCTAGATGCAGTTACTGGAGGCTGAGGCAGAGTGTATCTATTGTCAATGGATGTTAATAATGAAGCGGAAAGTTCAGACATCAGAATACCTTTTATATATTGGTTTGCCTTCAAAAGTGACAATCTCGGGTTCAGGAAGTTCTGGACTACCCCACTCTTTATACTCCAAACACGGCGCGTCGATGGGTCGAGGTTTATACGGAAATACTGAATTAGGAGCACGAGGAAGTCCAAGAATTAGATTATGGATATTTCCCACCACTTTGAATGTGCCGACTTCGCCGGGAGATACATCAGGGGTGTAGCCTATATCTCCCAGAGCGATGGGAGTGTCGCACCTGGCGAGTGTTCTACAAGGCCCCAGCCATTGGTGGCTAAATAGCGATGCCCCGACCTCCTCGACTGTCATAGAGCGGTGAATATCAACAACCGAACGTATGTCGGTTTTATTATCTTCTGACATCCAATACAAGGCCCCCGCAAAAAATCCACATACAATCTCTATACCTTTCTGGGGCTGGCTATTGGGGAAGTGAGCTTGGTTCACTTGCTCAGATTTTTTACATACAAGTCAGATACAATATCGATTTGGCTATACCCTAACGCGGCGTCGGACTGTATATTAAGATTGTTAATATCGGATGTTTGATAAAGTGAGCAAGGTTGGATACCACATATGGTTCACCGTCAATGAGTTCCCCACTGTATATAAGAGACCATTTCAATTCTCCTCCTTGCCGGCGGACGTCTACAATACCTGCCGAGAACTTCAAGAAGTTAGAGAAGCATATTGTAAGAGAGAAATAAGAACTACCGGGGGGAGCGCACAGCGAACATTTTGCTGCTTTTGAAAATCGATGAGTTCCTATCCTTATAGTCAGTTTACTACCTAAGAACAAGGATATAGTTTAATTGACCTTATAAGACTCTTTCTAATGATAATATTTCAGTTTCATCTGCGATGAAGTTTGCAAAGTCATACCATGCAATATAATCCTTCTATTGTTTCCGCTGGGCGAGACTCCCAGGTTCTACAGAGCCAATCCTGAAGACGTTCCATATTTTGGTGTGGGCATTGATATACATGAAAAGGAATTGTATCCAACCAAGAACTCGATCCGATGATTTGGAGAAGGACATGATTCCTACAAGATTAATATTCAAATCATCACAAAAAATAAAATAAACGAATTTAATTACCATATCGTTTTATTATAATGTAGCGTCTTGTGAAACTGCCAACACAGGTGTAAGTAACTAATGGGAATTGACTTTGTCTCTGACTGACGGCTTTCTGTCTCTGATTACTTTGGTTTTTACCGCGTCCCTCGTAGACTTTGATTAACATGACTTGGCCATTTTTGTGGCGTGCTTCAAACAATCTGACGAGTAGGCCAAGATAATCCGGTGCGTGCTGAGGAAGAGGTGCATGGTCTGGGCAAATTAGCCGAGTAAGCTCAAATTCTTGCCGGGTGAAATATAAAAGCTGAAAAGAGCTAGTCGTAGGAAACTATGGCGTATTTGCAAACCGAGATACATACATCCTTTCCAGCCAATTCAACAGGTATGGTGTTTTCAGCCCTCAAAATCAGGATGCGCATTTCTGCAAGGAGTTTGGTGTAAGCTAAGTTCTGTGAATCCACTGCTGCACAAAAGATGTTTACAGCGGTTGTACTATGCATGTTGATTGCCAGCTTATATGAGAATTTAAACAGCTGTTTCTGTGCGAACCTCGAAACAAAAGCTCACTACAGTTGACCGCTCTATATCTTTCAACTGCCGGGAAAGCTTGTCGATGTCTCGTTGACAGCTGCGGTATCGGAATATTGTGGCAAAAGTCGAAGATCTTTGGTACTGTTTCACCACATTCAAAAATCTCTGTAGAAACCTGTACAAAATGGATGTTTCGCATGCTGGTTAACCAAAATCAAGATTCAACGCAAGTACTTACACCTCAAAATCACCCAGACATGCCCTTATGACGGGAGCATCATCCCATCTACCATGCATATATTTTATAATAGCAACAAGACGGGTCGCAGTTTCATAAACGAGATAGTTAAACCCCCCAATATTGTTTTTTGCCCCCTTATCATGCAGGGTATTAAGAATTAGCCCTACTTAAAATAATCTACGTAGCTTATCGTCATATACTTACCCCTACAATGACTATCATCTCAATCATAAGGCCAACGGCGACTCCCACGGCAGGATCTTGAGGGAAAGTAATCACTAGTTCGCGTAAGAGAGGTGCGGGGTCCATAGTCATAGTGGGGAGGGGGGGGGAGAATACGTGTCAGATGGCGCCATGTTCTTTTCAACACCCTGAATCGCTGTTAGCCGATCGCCAGCAATCGGACATTAAATACAGGCTTCCCCTATTTTAATGACCACCTAATCACGGCTATGAATCGTGGTCTTGTGAGTCTTCCATATGAAAAATGACGTTTCGAACCACAGGTGCATTCTCTGTGTACCTCAACGAAATTACTTACTGCAGCAATGACCAATGTTCAAGGTAACATATATCTAATATTAATTTATCACACACGTGCCGCGAACTTTTTGAGACCACAGCATGACTAACGGTGCCAAAACTTTGTTAGTGAATCTTTATCATTATCTACATTGAGTCCGATCTACATGCACCCACTTCAGTTTTGGCACAGCGTCTAGGCACCGCGGAAGGAAAGCACAGCTGCCCTAGTGACACGTGGCTCCTTCGTATCCAACAGAAGGGAGGTAAGAACTCAGAGATAAGGAAAATCGTTCAGTCTCATTCATTACCCTAATTAGAAAAGTGACGGTAGCGTCTTCCTTAGATATAAATATATACGGCGACTGAGGAGGAGAAGAGGACAGGCAGTGGTGGAGACTCGCAATTATTGCACATAATTTCCGGTCCAACAGATGACAAAAGATAGAATTATTTGGTGAAATGCTCCCGGGTGAGCCATCGTCCATTTACCGCGAGTGGAATACGTCCCTAAATTTGGCTATAGTTTTAGCAATACTCCGCAGTCAACGAACTATGAACACTAAAAAAAAAAAGCGCAATGCACGTGTTTGTAGTGTCTGTCAGTCTCGGAATATAAGAGACGCATGGAGACGGCAAAGTACTGATGGCTTGCAATGTTATATATCCACCCTAAACCACACCCCATACAATTTCGTATTTGCAGACCTGTAAAAGACAGCGTGATTAATAGCGTTAAGCAGGAAAACCCCGAGTGAACTAACAGTAATAAACGAAAGTTTCCATTCTGCAGGATTGGCAGGGGTGTTGTACCGTCTTAAAGACTACTGTGGAGGTGGGGTCGCGCGTCGACGAAAATAGACTTCTGATCCGTCACCCGACGTCCTATTTAAGCTGTGATAGGCGAGCGTTTGATACTCAGGTACAATGACGTCGACAGTTTCCCAGATTGAGATAATTCCGGTGCGCCTGTGCTCGTTCTGTGGATCAGAAGTCCAGCAAACTTTGGGATATCGGAATGTAAGTCCTATTTTCTGATCTTGTATAGCCAGGGATCGTTGATGACCGACATACGTGGCTTCTTGTACATCGAACAACGAATCCGTGGCACGATCTCCTGCGACGGTGTGATGGCCTACCTGCGATGATGGGATGGCCTACCCGTGACGATGGGATGTCCTAATTGCGACGATGTGATAACCTATATGCGATGATGCGACGATGCAAAGGCTTATCTGGGGTCCAGGCCGATGCGGTCATGCCTGGGGTCCAGGCAGCGCAACGAAATGAAAGGGGATGCGACACGGAAAGCCAGAATGCTCGGATGCACGGCGTAATGGCGGGGTATGAATTAGTGATACTTGGCGTTAATCCCGGTCATCAAGTAAAGTTGGCGTGATCTTCTCCTCTGTATCCTTATCGAACGTCTGGTATACGAGACGCCAACCTCAACCTCTTCTTCCTAGACCTCACCATCCTGGCTTCTAACATTAAGCAAACCACGTCCTCCGATTCTTCATCATCTTCATTGCCTTCATCGTCGGGCAATGCCGGTACCACCACAGTGCATAGCTCATCGATGGTCAATGGTCTCTCTTCATCCGCCAGCAACTCCAACGGTACGACCAATATCTCGAAAAAAGCGCGGACAACAGGAACACGACGAGCAGGCCAGGGAACAAGGTCCACCAAAGTCACATAAGACTACGGGGAGAGGTCGAACACCAAGAAAGGGTAGCGAAAGCTGGAGGCCGTACGACAGTTGGTGCCAGGTTATGTGGAAAATCGTGGGGATGGTGTACAACACTGTGGGCAGCCTGTATGTTTGCGGTATATCCTCCCATAATTAGTCCTCTGACCCTTGGCTATATCAACTGTAGGGTTTCATCGATGCCATCGATGGTTCACAGGCCTCTTGCCATTATGATAGGCGCCCTCCTTCTACATCTCACGATACCACGTCACGAAATAACGTATCCTGCCCCTCTGAATAATGGTCCTTACGCGTCTCTCACTGCAGGTTTCCTCGCGCCGCCAGCGGGAGGGGGACATCTTCCTCTCGGACATGTCTTGTATGGTACACACAATCGGCCTCCCGATATCATGGATACTGCGGCTGTGACTGTGCTGTACAGATGTATGACCAACGTTGGACTGGTAAGTACAAGTCCCACGGTATAAACGGGTGTCATATGAGGCTTACCCAAATGATAGTCAACACCGCCTGACAGTGTCCCAAAACGTCATGAACAAATTACACAAGGGACTGATAACCACAGCCGCGGTAACTCGGTGCAGATCGTATACATGACAAGTGGAGACTTTGCAGTGTCAACTCGCTTCTTTGTAAGACGAGTCTTACGTCAGCGAAGGGCGCGCTGGTCCTCAATCGCATTGGGCGCGCTGGAAAAGGAGGTAAGTACAAAGGCCAAGCAATAGAATCCGTCATACTGACGTATATAACAGTCAGCGGCCGCCGCACAAGAAACGGACACCTGCCACTCGGGACAAGTTGAGGCAAGATATGCGTTTAGACACAGCCTCGACTATCACCCGTGTTTTGTGAAATACATCCGCTGCCGGCTGCGTCGCAAGATAACCGTCATCTCTCCCTTGAAACTATGGCGATGGGTTGTCAAGTCTTTGACGTGGGGTTTAGGGATGGAATCCCATCATGACATTGCACTGGACTGTCCTACCCGCGCCCCGAGCATGGGTCGCTTCAAGGTTATTCAACCGGGACGACCATCGGATGCCTTAGGTGACGCCTGGCTTGCGCTGGTAAGAGGTGAGTACGGAAATTATCGCCAAAATGATAGTTGTTTCTACTCACTACATAATCGCATTCTATCGCATTCCAGATTTCAAGGCATCGTAATTCTTGAGGAAACATCGCTAACGCCGACCGTCAAAATGGGCAAAAGCCTGAGCTTGGGGATGATATCATGCCAATCAACCCCGTAAGTTCTTTGGACTGCTGGCAAACGATATTGCCTAGGATGTTTCGGATTGATTTTCTGGGTTGGACCATGATGTGGCAGGACTGGGGATAGGTGAAGGCCCTTGGAGCACAATGCAAAGTATGTTCGTAAGGAAATGTCTCGGAATGATTATGGGTGGCTGAGAATCGTGCTGTATGGTGCTATTTGTGCACCGAAGCGTTTTCAAGAATCTATTGAACTTTGTATTTTGGATCTTAACTATAAAAACCCCTGATTTGAATTGATTTATTATACTATTAGGGGAAGGAGGTCTAACTACTTGTAGCACCTTGAATACAGCATGACCGTAGGGCCATGCGTGTCTCACCCCAAAATATCTGAATCAGGACTTACATGAACTTTTTGCAGCTCTGCCGGAATTCCAGCCACCCATAACGAGAGATTTTTACACACTCCATTTTTGAATGAACATGTGTCATCGATCTCACATATCGTCCGCAGCACCTTATAATAGTTACCGTAAATATGTAATTGTCGAGTTTTGGTAATGAAACTCGTGTCAGACAATAGGTGCTCCACAACCGCATACATGCCTTAGGCACATGGGTTATATTTTATGTAAGAGAAACAACACCAAATTCCCATATTGGAGATGATAAGTTGCGAGGCGGAAAGTTGCCTACGTTTCATTATACCAAGGCCGAGTTACTTTCCTTAGCTTCTATCTCAATATATAATACTCTAATAATAATGTGTCGAAAATTTATATTTTACAATAAAATATCTGAAAAATGTAGATACATGTATATATACGAAAGAAGAGATGCTGCGAAGGAGATACACTGGTCATATCATTGTTTGGCTAAGTAAAAAGTATATTGTCAATCTAATGTACACTAAGAGTGCAGTGAGTTATGGCGTGATTAGTAGTGCCACTCAAGTTGAATCTCCTTTCAAGTATTTTTTTTCGAAATGTGGACGATATTCCTTGCATGAACGAAGGTCATATTATTTTCTCACTTTCTCTGTGGTTTCCGAGTTTTACTGGTCTTAACTTTTTCTTCTCAAAGTTGTATGCCCTCTTCCCTATCGGTCGATCTTTCGCCTTCTTCTCGTCGGGACACGCCTTCTCCACTTCGTTCTGTCATAGGCTCTGCACCTCATGTCACACAGGTTTCATGCCTTTGAATAATAGATATAGTAGTGATAATAATGTTAATCTCGTCGGCATAGGGATTGAGGTGAAGCGGGAATCCAACAGCCTTTTCATCTATGCAGCGCTTCTAATAAACTCCAAATTATGTGTATCTAGCTTGACAGGCACATTATTTGCTATTTAAATGAGGTAAGGGCCTTATTAGCAATATATGGCACTTATTTCCAAGGAACCGTTGTGCTGTGGAGATAAGGGGAAATTTGATATTCATACCGGCGTTGGATAAAGAACTACAAGCGATAGTGGATTAATCCCACCGATCGATTGTGATGAATAGTCATAATGATCAAAAACCAATCAGGTAGTCAGCATTTTCAACTCGTACCGTAACGCCTGGTTTTGCAGTCAATTTGTTCAGGACTTCATGACCGCTGATATGGGCCTACTCGCTGGGTTCTCTGCTCCGTACCTCTTCTCTAGAGTACCGCGGCGCAGGTATTTGTGGCAGAAGCCCCCTCACAGTTACCATTAGCTTCGCCAAGACTTACGACTGTCGAAATACGCACACGAAATTCACTTGCCATATCTGACAAAAACCCGCCAGCAACTTTGGGCTTTGGCTCATGACCTTGGATAAGCTTAAAGTGACTCTGGGTACATAGGTCATTGGCGCATCATATAAAGATATATAGCATAAGATATACATAATGTGCGAGAGCTTAGTCGGAAATACCCTGTGGGTTGCTGTTGTTAGTGATGTTCAACTAGGGAAGGACGGGACGACGGACATCTCGGGCTTCAAGAGTAATATCATTTCTAAATAAGGATGTGATGAAAGTGATAAGTGTGCCACGAGCCTAGAATCACCATATTTGACCTTGCGTCGTGCTGAATGCATGCGTCCTGCATAGTGTCGTTAATATCTTTAGCCTCCTCACCCGAATCACCTCATGGGTGCCAGGCTGAGCGCTACTGCTGCGATTGTTTGCAACGGGTGCGCGACCAGTCATCTTGAATACTGGATTCGGCACGATGTCGAATACAGTATTCAATATATGACCATCATATGCATTGGCATATGAAGCAATCCTATCTAGGTCTTTGTTCTTCCGCTCCTTTGGGCTGGGGGTGGGTGGCGGGGTCTGCGTCGAGATAAGTAATGGGGGAGGGCACGGACACGAGGACAGATGGGCCTGAAGATTGTGGCGTGGGGAAATATGTCATTGTGAGTTAGGGGTAGGGCAAGGAATGTAGCTTGAGCAATGGGATCTTACGCGTTCATTCTATTCCCAAGTTCTTCTCTTTGCACCGCCATCATCTGCAAACTAATAACCCTACCAGGTGGATGGCTAGCTTAATTCATGATTCGAACAATGGATACTGTTCCTTCAAACACCAGTCTGGGAGGATGGGACAGCGCAATGTAATATTGACACTGAGTAACACGTAGCACGGGTATACAGTCAAATTGTCCCAAGCACCAACAGATGCCTAGATAAGCACGTTAGTAATCGCCAATAATATAAGCCATGTGACTGTATAAAAGACTCACCGGCTCCTCAGCTGAGGAAAGAGCGTTTCCACGAGATGTGTCGCCAGCACAGGTGGGAAATACGCAACGACTTCGCTTTCTCCTCGGTGAAATTGATGAGCACAATAATTGCGCTAAAATTTTTGGTCGCGAAGGGATACCATCTGCCAATATTATAGCATATGGGCCGTAAGTTACCATCAATGAAAAAGTGACACTGAACTCATACACCGCCATAACAAGCCGCGTGCAGAGGGTCCTTGGGAGGGGCACATTATGCCGCCTAATGGCCCAGTTAAGGTAAAATTCGAGATTGAGTTACGGCTTGAATGTTGTGAGAATGACCTTGGAGATCTCGTTCTTCATGCGGTGTCCATATTGAGTAGTTGACCCTTGAGATGAGAGAGTGTGTGTTGTGATATTGTCCGAGAACATGAGTTGACATGCCTCAAAAGAGTAGTTGAGGAAAAAAAGAACATGTACTCGGACATAGTGGGGAGACTTGTGACGAGCTAGATGCTTTAGTGGGAACTTTTATTTAGTATGGTGGTGGTGGGAACACTGGGATCATCAACGATAGCAAAGCATTCACACACAAACATTGATAGATCCCTTCGATTCCATCAAACCCGTGGCGGTATTTCTCGTTCTTTACCTCGACTGGTTTACGCTGGGAATGGTTCTGGCCGCTTTCACCATCAGATTCTCAATACTGTCACAATTCCATTTTCTAACATCGATATTGTTTCATTGACTCAGGGAAAGCAGCCAGAATTGGGTTCAACATGAATCAGCCGACGTAAAACAAGAGCGATCACAACATTGTATTGACTACCACGGGTTTGGGTTTGATGAACCCAAGGATCCATGGGTTGTTGGGTTTGAGATACTGTGTAAGCGCTTGGGATCGCTCTAGATGCTAGTGGTTTTGAGTGAGTCTGAGGGTAGCGAGAACAAGGCTGTAGCTGCGGCCCGGGACGACCTTATAAATACATCAACGATCACCCAATAGGAGTTATCTTGTCGGGTGGAAAGAAATTTAACATTTGTGCAGACGATTTATGAACACTTATTTCCAATCTGAAGCATGTTCCGAAAGTAGGGCCAGATAGCAATTATAACACACTTACGCCGAATTGGCATTTAACACGACGAACTAGAAGTCACCCGTGTAGAATTGCATCGCTAGTGACTAGCACTCTGGTAGCACACCAGAAGCCTGTTAAAGGTATAGAAAAGAATTGACCCAGCCTGGGATTGAACCAAGGACCTCTGGCTTTATATAAGCAGTGCTCTTAACCACTGAGCTACTGGACCTATTGGTCTAGTGAGATATTATGGATTATATATACATATTCTATATAAGTCCTTCTGATGCTACCTTGGGACTTATACAGTCACATCTGGACTGATGCCAACTAGGGACTTATAACAGCTTGGACATTCTAATAGATATTGTATTTCCAAATCTAACAAAGCCCCAGCCAAAGACAGCAGCGATGGCAATGCCGTACTCGCTGGGAGCTAATCTAGAATACACCCGCATGTTAGGAAGTCCCCTCGGATCAAAGCTATCTCATCCGTGTCCATCATAGGTCATTTTAGCAGCTTATATATGCCTTGCGCATGAAGTCATGGCAGAATGTTCAGATGTACCCTGCAGACGAAAAGCTTTAGCTTGCGTACCGTGAATTCAAGTCCATAGCGCTAGTGTATTAGGGTGTGAGCAACGCTAACTTCGGTACAGCATGGAGTGACTCCATTCCAACCCATACAACCCCATACCATGAGGTTGTTTCCTCCTCCATGTTTGACAGTCAGTGTTGTAGTCTAGTCAGACACTGGTTCTCTCCATTGTTTCCACACATGTCTTTCCATCTGACCCAATCCTATTAATATTGGTCTCATCTGATGTTAAGCTCAGGGCTTATGGGCAGGGTTCTGGGGGAAAACCTGCAGAGTTCCAGGTAGCAGGTGGGACTTGGCTTCAGCTTAAGTGCTGTGCCCTCACATGATTGTTATGTCCTATTTTAGAAAAGGGGAAATGGATGACCCATGGGGTCTGGAATGTAAGGGGTGATTGAGCTGGGAAGTCTGCAGACTTGAGAGTGACAGGAAGGGTCAAGCAGGACAACCCATGGGTTCCAATAATGTGCTGGTAAAAAGTCAAGGTAGAGAACTAGAGGTATGCTAAGTTGATGCTCTGATCAGATTGTAGTACATGCATAGGCTAGACTATATAGAATGAAAGATTATTGTACTACAAATCTGGCTGGACAAAAAGACAAAACAGGTGAACAAGAAACAAGACAGAGGTGTCCATACTAGGGACAAGGCTAGGACAAAACAGGAACATACACAGGGGACATAATAAACCAGATGTCAACCAGGTTCAGGGGTGATGCTAAGTTCCAGATCTCTGGGCAGATTTTCTGGTGGATATTCTAGACACTTCCTGGTGCATGTCCATGGAGTTCTGGAGAATTAGTCTGGGAGTTTCCAGGGATTAGTCTGGGGAGTATCAGAATATTACCAGAGTATGGGATGGACCTGGCTTCAGCTTATGTGCTGTGCCCTTGTGTACTCACTCAGGTGTCCATATTTTAGAGGGCAGATATATGCTGGAGTGTTTACAGATACTCAGAGTTCCAGAGAGTTCTGGATATCCAGAGTCCAGAGGGTTCCAGATATTGAATGTATAGAAAGAACAAAGGAGCAGATTAGATTAAGACTAGTTTGAGATTAAAACTGGAGAGTAAGTACATGACTATGGAAGACTATATAGTTGTGTTAAGTGCCATGTCAGAACTTATTCTGGAACTATTGGAAAGTCACCAGGGACTCGGAAACTATCGGATAGGGTCAGGACATTGGCTTCAGCTTATGTGCTGCACCTCTACACAAATGCTCGGAAGTCCTTAATTTCAAAGATGGGACTTATGCTGGAAGATACAGATATTTAGAGTTCCAAAGAGTTCTGAATATCAAGCATACAGAAAGATGGAAGAGGGAATAAGAAACTAAGTCAATATCAGATCTAAAGTAAAGTACAAATTCACGGAAACTAATATAAGTCTTCTCATTATTGTACTACAAACTAAGACCACAATAAGATGGAAATGGAAGTATTCCAAAATGGGAATACAATAAGACAGATTAGGGAGACATTATTCCGAAACAGGAATATAATAAACAAATGAATACTTGTCAATGGACAAGTTACCAAATGTGGAACAAGGGCAGATTATGGGAGATATGAGAACTATGATGTTCCATAGTCAGAAGTCAGAAGTCAGATATTGAAACATCCAGGAATCGGTCATAACAGTACCCCCTTTAGGCCGAAGTCCCATAGAGGCGATTAGGTACTGAGCGTTGAAGCAATGGTTGATCATTATGTGTCATGAAATTTACACAATTCTGGAAGTGAGTGTTTCAGCTGCTGATCTGAGTATAAAAACTTCTAAATATTCAAATTAATGATTTTGTTTCTTTAACCACAACTTGCATGTCAATTTGTTGACTGTTATTTGCCACTACCCCAGAAGATTCAGATGCCAAAATTACCGTGCTTGCAAAAATGTTGAAAGTTGAAGAACTTCAATGAAAATGACAGGGGATGGAGGAGTTGGAGCAGGTGAAGGCAGAAAAGGAGGTGTGGTTGCAGAAGATGGCAGAGGATCAGAAACTGAAGGATGAAGTGGAGAAAAAGCAGTGGGAGGCCGAGATGGTGGAAAAGCAAGCAAAGGAGATAAGGGAGGGAAAAGTAAGTGAAAACAACAATGTTCTGTTTCTTCTGATAACATTTGAACACAGTGAAAAGCTGTGGAGGTGGAAGTGGAGGGAGAGGCTGAACCTTCAAGTCCTAAAGTAAGTGATTCATTCTGTAAAAGGTTGGAAGTTGACTAATTTCTGAAACAGAAACAAAAGGTCAAAGCTCCAGAACAGATGGAAATCATCCACAACAGTCTGTGTTATCAGTGCTCAATTTGGAATTTGACTTGTTGGAAGCAGAAGGTAAAATGGGGCAGAACTTGCTATCCTTGCACAGTACTCAAGCTTCTGTGCACCCTCGCCGTGAAGAGGGCTCCAAAAGGTGAGAAGGCTCAGAAAACTGATGACATGGAAAATCTGGGAATAGCCAAGAATACGGAGACTGAGGTACTGAATACATGTAATTCCAACATCTGTTAAGAACTGAAAACTGACTAAATGTCGGTGGCTGACAGGGACCGATCGGAAGGACTTGGCTTCAGCTTATGTGCTGCGCCCTCGCAAATATCTGTAGGGTGTCCTTAGATTTCGGGCAGGCGAAGACTAATCCTAAAGAGCTCCTTTCGGCGAGATACCGATCGGAACCGAAGGACAAGTCGAGCGTTGGGCCAAGGGGTCGGGGCCAGGAGTGGGTGAGTGCACGCAAAGGCGGATGGGGGGATTCTTAGTATGAGACTGTTACAGATGTATGAGGGTATTCTGAGTTGATATTCTGATTGCCTAGTAACTACAACTACAGCGGGTTCATATACAAGTAACAGGCATCTAGAAAACACTAATGAGGAAAAGGGCGGAAAACAGCATTAACAATAAGCTTGACTAGGAACGGGAAGTTTATGATTAGTTCGGAGGCCGATGATAACCGAGAGCGGGATTACGATAAAAGGAAATAGTTCAAGGACTACAATTATAGATAGACATATGTGAAACATAAGATTGAACGGATCAACATAATAAAAGGGACGTGTCAAAAGTTTGACCAGACAATACGAGTTATTTTGACGTGGGTGTAAAAGGAGTTTGATCTTCACGAAAACATACGTCAGCTTCGGGGCTGATGGTTTCCGAGATGGTGACTTGAAATGTTGATAAGTGGCGATAACCTCGGGACTGATAGGGTTGCGACACGGTCGTAACAACATCAGACTTCTCAAAGACACCATGGATGCATTGGTGTTTATTGGGATGGAACTGATGAAGATGCAGGATGCTTTGGAGCACCATAATGAGATCCAGGAGAAAGGTTTCTGGTCATTGATCTGAAATTTCCAGAGGCAGAACAATTTTCTGGAGAAGGTAATGGTCAGCATTGGTGTTATTGCGGTTTCCGAAAGGTTTTCTGATAAAGCAAGGGACCAGCCAAATGATCCATTGTGTTACGACCCATTCCCAGATGTTTCAATATCCGACTTCTGATCTCCGACTATGGAACATCATAGTTACCATATCTGCCGCATTCTTCCCTTGTTCCACATTTGGTAATTTGTCCGTTGACAAGTATTCACTCATTTGTTTATTATATTCCCGTTTTGGAATATTGTCTTCCCAATATGTCTTATTGTATTCCCATTTAAGAATACTTCCATTTCCATCTTATTATGGTCTCAGTTTGTAGTACAATAATGAGAAGACTTATATTAGTTTCCGTGAATTTGTACTTTACCTTAGATCTGATATCGACTTAGTTTCTTATTCCTTCTTCCGTCTTTCTGTACGCTCGATATTCGGAACTCTTCAGAACTCTGAATATCCATATCTTCCATTGTAAGTCTCACTTCTGAAATTAAGGACTTCGAGCATTTGCGTAGAGGCACAGCACATAGCTGAAGCCAACATCCTGACCCTATCTGATAGTTCCCGACTTTCCAGTGACTTTCCAATAGTTCTGGAATAAGTTCCTGACACAGTACTTAACACATTGGGGGAATGTGTGAGGAAAAGGTGGGAGTTGGGAAAAAGGCCAGAAAGTGAAGATGATGAAGTGCAGGATATGGTGGAAAGTGTGGAGGTTGTGGATGATATGGGAGTTGAAGTGGAAGGAGGATTTGGGGTGTCGGAAACTTTAAGACAGTTGCAATAATATTTTTTTTGACTTGCATGATTTTTCAAAAATGAGTGTCAGATCAGAAGTGTTGGAAAATAAACAGAAAGAGAATGGAAAAGAAAGTCAGAGTGACAATAAAGGTCCAGGTTTGTTAGAATACGTGGTGTGGAAGTTGGTTACAATTTCTGTAGCGTGTCCAAGTTCTGTGGCCAATATCCATGAATTTTCTTCATCGGTACCTTTGTAGTCTGCCCATTTGACCAAATAGAGCAATTTACAAGTACATCAGTGATTGTTGATTTTAGAATCCAAAATCTTGGAAACTTCAAATTCAGGTTCTCCATCTATGATGACTGGAGGGGGCAGAGGTTGAGTACATTCTGGGATATTGTTAGGAACACAAGGTTCTAACATGGAAATGTGGAAAATGGGGTGAACTGCTTGCATACTATCAGGAAGTCAGAGAGTCCAGGAAAGTGAGCTGGCTTGTGCTGTAATTTCAAAAGGGCCTAAGAATTTCTCAGCAAGTTTTTTAGAAGGTCGGGTAGTTCGGAAGAATTGAGCTTTTACAAAAACCTGATCTTAAAGTTAGGAGGTGGGATCCTGTTTTTGTCTGCAGAACATTGATAATGTTCCTGAGTGGAAGAAATAGCTTTCTGAAGTTCTTGATGTAACTCGTTGAGGTCAGTAATAAATTCTTGAGCACAGGCAGATGCCAAATCTCGTTCAGAATGTACTGTGAGATTTGGATTATAGCCTTTATTGGCAAAAAAGGGAGAGATTCTGGTAGTTGTGTTTGGAGAGTTATTGTAGGCAGATTCTATGAGTGGGAGAAGGGATTTCCAGTTGTCCTGTTGGTAGTTGCAATAGATGCAGAGATATTGTTCCAGGGTTTGGTTTACACATTCCATTTGTCCATCACCTTCTGGATGATATCCCGAGGTGAAGTGTAATTTCATGTCAAGAGCTTTCCTGAGGGCCTGGAAGAAATGGGAAATGAACTTGGAGCCTCAATCAGAAGTTATGTGAGATGGAACACCATGTTTGGAAAATACATGAATAATGAAAAGTTCCACTAATTGTAAGGACGTGATTGTATTGTGAGTGGGTATGAAAATTCCTTGTTTCGAGAATTGATCCACAACAACTAGGATGGATGTAAAGCCTTCGGAAGTCAGAAGTTGTTCAATAAAATCCATGGAAATTGAGTTCCAGGGTTTTTCCAGTTTGGAAGTTGCTTGAAAAGGCCATACAGCTTATGTCTCTGGGATTTAGAGCATAAAGCAGGTGGTGCATGACTTACAGAACTGGGTTCGGAGGTTGGGCCAAGTACATTCTCTTCGGATTAGACCAAAAGTATTGTTAATGCTGTAATGTCTGGAGATTGGATGATCGTGTTTGTACTGAAGTATGTGGAGTCAGAGATTATCAGAATCTGGAACATAGATACATCCATTGAGATGGATGAAACCTTGAGAGTCTTGTGATTATCAGGGTTGGTTGGGATTATTGGGGACTTCTAGGTGTGGCTTGAGGGCCAGATCGGAGGTGAGTGTGGAAAGAATACCTTGATGTAATCACTCAATGTCCATAATAATAATGCTACACATAATTGGATAGTAGAGGGAAGTTGCTCGAATAGATGCAGAAAGTTGCTGTGTTGTAAAAACCGGTTTCAAGTTATGTGATTAACAACAATGTAGTTACTTTCCCCCTCTTTAGGATAGACATCCCATCGTTGGGTCATGGCTTCTGGTTTTCCACCAAGACATCTGGGTCAGAAATGGATAATCATGTTGAAAGTGGAGAGAAATTCGGACCAGTGGGCCTGCTGGCAGGTCAAAAGTTTAGTGGTAGAAAAATATATGAGATTTTTGTGATTGGTAATGATGTCAATGGGAGTTGCAGAACCTTCGAGGTAGTGCCACCAATCTTTGAAAGCTTCAAAGATTGCTAAAAGTTCCTTATCATGAATGTCATAGTTGAGTTCAGAGGCTGAAAGTGTCTGAGAAAGAAATGCAACTGGATGAATTTCACCATCATAATCTTGAATGGAAAGAATCACAGCAATTGCATAATCAGAAGCATTGGTTTCCACAATAGTTGGAACATCAGGTTTCCAATGAGAAAGAATTGGAGTGGAAGTGAGAGCATTTTTTAAAGTCTGGAAAGCAGAGTGGCATTTGTCATCAAAAACCCATGGTTGAGATTTATGGGTAAGGTGAGTGAGCAGTATTGTAATATCTGAGTAGTTCCAAATAAAATGACGGTAGAAGTTTGTGAAACCTAAAAATGACTGGATGTCTTTGACTTTCCGTGGTTCAGGCCAATCATGGACAACCTCAACTTTAGTGTTGTGCATATGGAGACCATCAGGTCCGATAATGAAAAGAATCCATGTCAAAATAGCATTTTTTACCATTGGCAAAAAGACCATTTTTTCGGAGTCTCCAGAAACTTCGCAGACCTGCTCATCATGAAGAGTGGGATCCTCGGAAAATACCAAAATGTCATCCAAATAGACTATAACACATATGTCAAGCATGTTGGAAAATATATCATTAACAAAACATTGAAAGGTGGAAGGGGTGTTGGTAAGGTTGAACGCCATAACCAACCATTCAAAGGATCCATAGCGAGTTCGAAAAGCAGTTTTCCATTCGTCGCCCTCAGCAATTCGGACCAAATAATAGGCATGTTTAAGGTCTATTTTGGTGTGAATATGAGCTTTCCATGGGGCATCAAGTAAGTCGGTAACAAGTGGAAGTGGATACTTATCTTTCCATGTTATGGAATTTAAACCTCTGAAATTGACATAGAGTCGAAGGAAACCATCCTTTTTCTTGACAAAAAGGACAGGTGCTCCATACAGAGACTTTGAGGGATGGATAAAACCTATCAACAGATGTTCATCCAAGAACTCCCAAATAGATGAAAGTTCTGATTGGGATAACAGGTAAATAGGTCCTAATGGAGGTTTGAACCGGGCTCAATATCAATTTTTAAGTCGTAAGGCCTATGTGGTGCAAGCTGGTCAGCTTTTTGCTTCTGAAAATGTCTGCGAAATCATGGTATGTATTTTTCAGGAACTCCTTCCAGATCAGCTTTTAGCTCAGATAATTCTGGAGTCACAAAATGTCCAGATGCTTCATCAACTTTCAAGCTGATCGAAAAACACTGTGATCCATCCAGTTTACTCACCCTAACAAATGCCAAAGCATTGAGGAGAGAGATTGTTGGAGGTTTGGAGGTATCGGTAGAAGCCAGAGGTGTGTTACAACTGGAATTCCCACCAGACTCTGGGCACTAACTTATACGTGCCAATTGTCAGTTTACCAGAATTCCTGCCGGACTCCATCCCTGTCTATGTCTGACCTCATCCCACATGTCAGTCACTGGACCCTGCTCAGAAAACCCATCATCCCTCTAACTGAGCCCTGTTCCCGTTTTAGTCAAATGACCTGTCATGATTCGGACTCTGCTCCCGCTCCATTTCCCATTATGGTTTATGATTTGTCACAATTCGGACTCCACTCCGTTCCATCCTGTTCCTAACACCAAATTTGGTGTTTACTATTCTCATTTTATGTTTTGCTAGTTTCATTTCATTATTACTGGATTTGGTATGTTATTCATTCCACAGTCTATATAGTCTGGCAGATGTTGTACATACAATCCAGTCAGAAAATCAGCTTAAATTTTCCCCAGTAATCTAGTACACTTTCTGCTCTAAACTCCTCCTTGAATTACACTGCTCTCACTAGTCAGAGCCCATGGGCTCCAATGCATCTATCTCTCAACCTCTGACTTATTTATCCCCAGCTCCCCAACCTCTCGACTCCCCAACCTCTCAACTCCCCAACCTCTCGACTCCCCAACCTCTCGACTCCCCAACCTCTCGACTCCCCGACCTCTTGACCCACAAACTCCACCCAGACTCTCTGGAATTCCCATCCACCTGTTTTGAAATTGGACAACATGATCTCGCGATGGCACAGCCTATAAGCTGAAGCCAAGTCCTACCGGATATCCCGTGGGTTTCTCTGGAAACCCACCATGTATGTACCCTTAACAGTATTTTCTGACCAAGACTCGCAGATTGTTCAATATGCCACCAAGAAGAAAAGTGCATGCACAGGCATCATTACCTGGACTGTCGACTCATCATTCCCCATTAACTTTGTATACCAGCCAGACACTTGCGAACCAGCTGGAAGCCATGGAAGAAGCCCATATCAAGGAAGTCCTGGAAAACCAGGATGAATCTGAGCATGAGGACAAGTCTGTGGCCCCCAACAAGGGCAAAGGTGTTGAAAATCCTCCACCTAACGATCGACTGCTGCTTTTGGATCCCACCTCTGAGTATTTAGCAATCACTTTAGAAAGGTTGATGAATCACATGCTCAGAGAAGGCAAAAAGAAAGATCCAGAACCCCCGCAGTCAAAAGTCAATGCTCTGGAACCCTTCACGGGTTCCAACCCAAACAAACTCTCTACTTTCCTCATGCAATGTCACTTCAATTTCTGCGATCGATCTGCCATATTCTCCATGGACTCCTGAAAGTCAACTACACACTTTCATACTTGTCAGGATCTGCATTGAAATGGTTCAAACCCACTTTTAGTGGAGTTTCTGAGGAAGAGCCACTTTGGCTCAAAGATTGGGATGCTTTTGTTGAGGAGCTAGAAACCAACTTTGGCCCATATGACCTGACTGGAGAAGTGGAGAACAGTCTCACAAATCTTCATATGAAGGACATGCAGTGCATCACGGACTATATCATCCAATTCAATAATCTTGCAGCTTGTTGTCAGTGGGGTGATCCCACTCTCTGCCACCAATTCTATGCCAGTCTGCCATGCCTTTATGGCTGATAAACCCTACTGTGAACTGCTTGGGTCAATAATGTACACTCAAGTTGCTACATGACTGGATCTATCCTATGTAGTATCTATACTCAGCATATTTTCCTCTAACCCAGGCTGCACCCACTGGAATGCCCTCACACATGTCCTTTGGTATCTCAAGGGAACACTCAACTATAAAATCACATACAGGGGAAAATATAAGGACCTCAAACCAATAAGATATGTCAACACTGATTATGGTGGGGACCACAACAACTGCCACTCATGGTCCAAGCACATTTTTATCCAAGCAGGTGGACCCACTGTGTGGGGGATGCAGTACCAACCTACCATTGCACTTTCAACTACTGAGGCAGAATATATGGCTCTAACCAGGGCAATGAAACAGATACTTTGGATGTACTCAGCAATGGATGAAGTTGGATACCCCCAACCACACCCAGCAATCCTTTGGAATGATAACACAGGGGGGGTTTTGCTAATGAAGAATGCAAAACACAATTCCAGGGTCAAACATATTGACATTTGCTATCACTATATTCATGAACAAGTTGCAGATGGTGATGTAGAAATAGGCCACCTTGCTTCCTCAGAGAATCTCGCTGATATGTTCACTAAACAGCTGCCATGTCATGCGCATGAACAACAATGCATTGCACTCCATATTTGCGAATCCATTGAGCAGTGTTATGGATCGGGATCAAAGCCTAATGTGTGCCTAATCAAAGTATGGATCAAAGCTTAATACATGTCTCAAGTCTAATAAGTGCCTTGTGTGCACTTGTGATACCAATTCAAGACATTGTACGATTTCTATTTTTTCTCAGACTCTTGGACTATTATAAATTATGAGCTGCTCAACCAGCAAACCTCAGTCAATTCCTTAACTCATGTCGACTGAGACTTTACAACTGAGTAGTAATGCCATGCTTTAAAGGCTTCAAATATTGCAACAAGTTCCTTGTTGTGGACTGTTAAATTGTGTAATGCTAGCATTGTTTCCAGGGTCAGGTGGTGTAGTGGTAACACCCTTGCTATGTATATAGTCAGAAGCACTGGGTTCAATTCCCTGTCTGGCCATTCATTTTTTTTCTACACTTTTAACATAGACATCATAATTGAGCTCAGGCCTGGTGAAAGTTTGGAGGAAAGCCACCAGGTGCACTTCCATGCATTTACTTTGATGGGTTGTTCTCCATATCATGCTTCATTTTGTAAGCTCAGAGAATCTTGGCTTCAACAAGCTTGGCTTGGCTTGGCCTGGGCTTTCACGCCCAGCTTGTGACTTGAATGCAGGGTCTGAGGCCGGGACTTTCCGATCACTATCATGTCTTACATACCGTTGGGAATTTGAAAATGTTCAAGTGAAAACTATACACATCTATTTTGAAAAAAGGAACCTCAAGAACCTAATAGTAGTTTAACTCAGTCATGTTGTAGGTAAGGTAACAGATTGATATATTATGTACCTAATAGTAGTTTAACTAATAAACAACTATTAGTTACAGTAAGGCGAGTAGCTTAGGATCTTAACTCACCTCAGTCACATTGTAGGTAAGGTAATGGACTGAGGTGTTTCTACTATGGTCGACTACCTTATATAGCAACCGGTCGGCTCCGAGTGAGCGACGCGTAAGCCTAAATTCAACACTCCTCCTGGCTAAGCGTTCTCCTCGGATTCACATAGACGAAGAGGGGGCAAGACATTGGATCGATATCCCCATGCTGTAATGATGTTATATGTCGATATGTTTTACTCGTGCATTGCTTTTCATGTTCTTTATCGGAGATACTGCACCTCAATTGCCATTCCATAGCAAAGGCTGATTGCAGTCGCGGGTAAACCAACTTCATCCATGACAGAGTACAACCACAGTGTTCGTGCCATTGTTTTGAACGCTCCTCACCATTGCACTCCTTGAAATCGAAAAAATTGTAACGGTCATTGTTGCTCTTGTGATCGTGAGCATGCGATAGCCCCTTACTACAACAATCTAGGTATTTACTTACATGTTAGAGATTACAACCAAACAATCCTCGTCATTCTCTTATCTCAATCGTTGCCGATTGCTTACCATTAACTCCGATATCACACTCTCATCTGTTTTTCTTCCGCCTTTGGTCTACTTTATCTGATCCATAAACTTAAGACGATGTCACATGTCAGCTTGCCATCCCCCGTATAACTGAAGTGTAACTCCAATTATCTACCTCAGATACTAGTGCCATTTATTCGTTCTTTAGTTATGTCTTATTTAGGTAGCCAGCAATATATTTGCTATTTCCCCCATGACTGAAAGTGATATATTTTTATTTAGTCATCCTCCCAGCCATGGTTCTAAACTTCCCTATACTACCGTGAGCTGCATATATTTATGATAATATCTATAGAGGTCAATGAATAAGGGCATCGAAGATAGTGTTTGACTTGCTGTACACCAAGACAGCCAGATGGAGCACGAGGCACACTACTAAATGACGCCCTATTTTCCTGAATATTATTCACAGGCGACCAATACCAATACCTTAAAAAGGTTAATATTGATGATAGATAAGAGTTGGTCGCACAATAATACAAAGTACAATAATCCCTATCCACTCCTAAGGCTCACCTACGCGACACTACGCACGTATACCTTCCTCCTACCCACGCAAACAATTAGCAATTGAAACGATTTTTCATAACCGCAGCCAATTTGAGATTAGTTCGTATTCATCTTTTTTTATGGGCCAATTATTGCCTTGTTTGAGGTCACGCCGCTGTACCCATTGGGAGCTGGTAATACTCAATCAGGTAACTTCAACATAGTGGCAGCGTCAGTCTACGTCAACAAACCCTCGTTTGGCACTCACTCTTCATTGTTGGTCAAAGTAAATCCATCGCGATTCTCCGTATTCACTGGCCATGGTGACTCATGGATCCAGTCCGGTTCGGGAGAGAACGATGCTCGTATTATTTTGGAAACGACAGGCTCCCCTGAGCATTTAAACACGCATTCTTCAAGGGGTTCAAACACATATACCGTTGGTGGCTGGCAGTGGTGAATGGGAACAGACGCCACCTCCGATGTGCAGCTTTCATCCCAAGGGGGCGCAATGTCCCTAGTGGAATAGTTTAAGAAAATGTAATTTCGTAGGACAAGAGTTTTACACACCCTTTATCAAGTTCCAATAAATATCCAGATTCCACATTAACAAGCGTTGCTTTGAGAAGTTCAATAATAATATGAGATGTAGATATCCCTCAGGCCTTACCAAGTCGCAGCTCGTAGGGAGATATGGATAAATTGTGATCACTGACAAATTGTAGGACATGACGTGAGAAGAACTTCCATACTTCACTTGGGCTTATCCAACTGTAGTGGTAGTTCATCACCGACGTGGCAGGCCGACCATCGTAGGTCAAGGTGTATCTATTGAAGTAACATCAAGATGTCACAGACAAAGCTAAGGTGTCCATAACATACCTTTTATACACTGGCCTGCCTTCAAAAGTGATAATATCAGGCTCGGGAAGTATTGGCTTATTACACTCCTCATATTCCCAACGTGGGGCGTCTGCTGGTCGAAGTTTGTACGGACATATTGAATTAGACGCAAGAGGAAGCTCGAGCATGAGATTATGGATGTTTCCGAGGACCTGAAATTTCCAGATCTCTCTGGAAGATGCATTGGGAATATACCCTATATCACCCAGAGCAATGGGAACATCACATTGGACCAACGCTCTTACTGGTCCCAGCCACTGATGAGCAAATAACGACTTGCCGACATCTTCAATAGTCATCTGACGATCAATAGTGACAACAGAGTGAATGTTGGTGGCAGTGTCTGACATCCAATACAGGGCTCCCGCCAAAAATCCACATATAATGCTGATGCCTTTCTGAGGCCGACTATTGATGCTAGTCAGGTGGATACTTTAATGAGAGGTTATACCTACAAGTCGGATACAATGTCAATATCACTATACCCAAGTGCAGTTTCTGTCTGTAAATTAAGGCCATAAGTAGTTAATTATGTAGGAGGAATAGAGGACAAATTGGATACCACGTCTGGTAGGCCGTCTGTATATTCCCCGCTGTATATGAGCGACCATTGTGACTTACCACCCCACATATGCCTTCCCACTACACCTGAAGAAAACTAGAATAATTGTGGAGCAGCTCATAATCCAAGAGATAGACTTACTAGAGGGAGTGCGCAGCGAATTTTTCGCCGAAGTTGAAAATCAATTAATTGCTAAAGCACACAGGTAAGTTCATATACAGGATAGAAGCCGATTGTCACTGAATTGACCTCGAAAGACTCCTTCTAATGAGTCATGATAGCTTCAGTTCCACTAATAGTGTTTCATGCCAGTCATACCATGTGATACAGTCCTTCTATAGTTTCCGTCGGACACGACCCAATGGTTCTAGTGAGCCAATCCTGGAAGCGCTCCACATTATTCTGTGGGCATTGATAGACGTGAAAGGGGATGTCATCATTCCAAGAACCGAATCCAATCAGCTGAAGGTTATTAGGATCCCTGTTTATTATCATCTTGTTTGGAATGTCGGAAAACAACAAATTAGCGAATTTTAATACCAAGACGTTTTGTAATAATTCAGCATATTTAGAAACTACCTCGATAAGGGTAAGTAGCTATAAGAATTCGATCTAGCTCGGACTAACGGTTTTCTGTTTTCTCTCCTGACTTTCGTTTTTGCCGTGTCCTTCATACTTTTTGACAATGAAGGCGCGGCCACTTTTGTGATGTGCTTCATGCAATGTAACGGATACACCTAGGTAGTCAGGTGCTTTTTCAGGAAGAGGAGAATGGTCTGGGCAAATCAGCCGAATATCCGTAAATTCTTCTTTGATGTAGTATACCAGCTGAAGGTTATTTAGTCAGTGTGGGACAACACGCACATTTATAACCCGGGATGTGTACGTCAGTTCCAGCCAATTCAGCCATTATGGTGTTTCTACCCATCAGAGCAAGTGGCGAGTTCGAATTCGCCAAGAGGCGCACATCTGCACGGGACGCCAATCTGGACAACACTTCGTTCATGGTGAGTAATGTATTGAGTCTAATCGCCAGCTTCAAATGAAGTTTCAGTATTTCTTCTTCAGACATTAAAACGGGAAAAATTACGAAGATCGGATATTCGAAATTCCTTAATTCGTCGGCCAGACACATTATCTGTTGCTCACGAGTGCGATACCGAAGTACAGAACCCCAGGAGGAGGTGAGGCTCTTTTTTGCCACCTTCAGGAGTTTTTGTAAAAACCTCCATGAAATGTCGATATATTGAACGAAAATGCTATAAGTGAAAAATTATATTTGCTTACTCGGTAAATTCATCTAAACAGGCCTTTAATTCGCCAGGTGCATGATCCCACTGACCATGGGTATACTCTGCTATGATGACAAGGCGAGTCGCAGCTTCATGGATGAGGAGGTTTAGGTTCACGTTATTGTATTTTTCCACCTTATCGTAGCATCAGCTTTTGTTCCGGTCTGAGATATTTGTAGCCGTCGATGGCCGCCACTTACTGCCACCGCCTTAATCACTCCGATCAGAACGCCAACCGCGGCATTTGCTTCGGGAGGTGCCTCTACTAGCTGCTGAAAAATGGGTGTGAAGTCCATCTTTAAGGAAAGAAAGAGGTTAGATCTCTGAGAATGTCTGCCAAAGATCCTTATATATATTCATATGCACGTAGTAGTGCGGTGTTGGTATCTGACTGGCCGATGTAATCTGTACTGGTACTTAACCCAGTGAGTACTCTATACCAGAACTATATCACATGCAGACAGCCAATTGCACAGCAGTAAATTGTTTTACACTGACATATAAATAACATAAACGAATAAAACTTGCGAAGTTTTACGGTTGCAAACTTCTGTGTTAACCAATTGCACGCAAAAAGACGCCCAGCCATTCGATCGATGTTCTACTTGGTTCGATAAGACAGCGACTGACAACGAACAGCCAGTACAATTTCAATTTAAGTCCCAAATAACACATAGAAACCGCCTTGTAACTATCCTGTGCTTGAAAATTATAATTATAACGGCCAAGATATCATTTGATATTGGCTGATCAAGTTCACACCTGGCACGAATTGTTCCGAAATAGGTCTAGGACATTCTGTTCAACTGTCATTCCATTTCCGCGTGGCAGCTGTCTCCAAAACCAACTTTGCGCTTTTATTTAATCAAAGGTGTGATGTATCCTATGCCAGTGGCCTGTGTGTTTGTGTTTGTCGAGATTCCTAGACCTTAGAAGTAAGGCACTGCAAGGATTTATTCTTACCAGGAAATCAGTGTTAACCATTATTGCCATTCCATCACTGGTTAGGCCATCTTAGCAGTTCTATCTTTTATAAATATACCTCCACTCAGTTTAAGGCATGGGAAGAAATATGATGGGACAGATACAATGTGTTTAAGGCGTAGATCATTTTAAATCGAAGTCCCCAGAGCCATGAACAGCTCCTACGACCCGCAGGGAAGGGAATCGTATAGGCTCTGCTCTTGACAAGAGAGAAAAGCTTCCGCTGGCAGTGGAAAACAGGTGTCTAACGTAACCAGTGTAGCCAGAGCTTGAGAACAGACGGTGTCTTGACAGGACAGATGTGACTTTCACTTAAATAGGACAGACGTGAGTTTCGCTTAAATAGACCGTGCCAAAAATCTGAATGATGGAAATTTGAGTTACTATGTTAACTTATGCCAACTTACAAGATCAGATGATGGGAAATACACATTCCAATTGAACTATTAGCACCGTGCCCTATTCCTCCTTCTCGCTGAAACTTAAACGCTGAATCTAAAGAAGCTCATAGCTATCTCCCGAAAACAAGGTGTGGATGAGATTCTTTTTATTTATTTACGGATCTAGAGAATCTGGCTGAGATCCCTCATCGCATATGGCTTACCACAGCCGCAGAAGAAGCATTGATTGGATGTCGGAAAAATCCGAATATCCTAATCAGGCCTGTCGGCCCGACTAGGTGCCGGTTTGCCTGATTATACCTTACTACTGAGCCATTGCGAACAAAGAGAGCTACGGGATCAGAGGGTGCTGACTAAGGTGAGACAGGGCACCGTCTTCAGGCAATGTACTACCTCATCGTTAGATTGTGCAGAACCTTTCGAGTTGGTCTATCGACGGCAGTTCTTCTGAACTGCACTACATTTCCATTTATTGTTAGATTGAGTAATGCTAGCAGTGTTTCCCAGGGTCAGGTGGTGTAATGGTTAATACCCCTGCTATATATGCAGAAGCCCTGGGTTCAATCCCTAGTCTGGCCATTCATTTTCTACACTTTTAACATTTATCATGATTTTCATTAACTATGTCTTCCTGTAAAGGGTTGAGTAGTTTACCACTCAATATGCAATTGTTATCAACTAACAATAGTGTGAAGAATGATTGACTAGTAGTTTTAGATAGTAAAATTGTAGATTACAATCAACCTTCAAGGTGTGATTGATAGATAATTACAAGGGTGGATTGACCTTACAGTGTGATCTGACTGTGTAGCTAGTTGGCCTGATAGCTGAGTAGATAAGGGAAGGAGTTTATCATGAGAAGGGAAGAATAATCTAGAGAAGTGAGCAATGCTGGATGTTCTTACCGTGCGAAGTGATAACTTGAAGTTGAGCCAATTAGTAATAACGCACTTCGACTATTTCAGTGTGAAGAGTTGTTATGGATAATTGGAGATGAGAGAGAGAGAGAGAGAGAAAGAGAAAGAGTCTTGTTAGACAATACCCCAAACCAGTACTTGCATCTTGTAGGTGATGGTTGTCGGGGTTGAAAAGTGTCTAAGTTTCTCTCGTGTGACTACTACTGTGACATGTGCATACTTCTTGTGGGCTAGAGCATCCACGAGCATACATGGACTCTCTGTTACAACTGGAAATCCCACTGGACTCCAGGCACTAACTTATACGCACAAATTATCAGTTCACTGGAATTCCCACTGGACTCCGTAAGTCAGACTCATCTACATTCATCTTTGTTACGTTGTGTTTTGGTCACCGGAAAACCCACTGTACTCCGTCTATGTCTATTTCCGACCTCGTCCCGCACATCAGTCACCGGACCCCGCTCAGAAAACCCATCATCCCTCTAACTGAGCCCCGTTCCTGTTTTAGTCAAATGACCTGTCACAATTCGGACTCTGCTCTGTTCCGTCCCATTCCTAACACCAAATTGGTGTTTACTATTCCTGTTTTATGTTTTGCTCATTTCGTTTCATTATTACTGGATTCGGTATGACATTCACTCCACGGTCTATTTAAACTGGCAGATGTTGTACATACAATCCAGTCAGAAAATCGGCTTAGATTCCCCCCAGTAATCTAATGCATTTTCCGCTCTAAACTCCTACTTGAATTACACTGCTTACGCTAGTCGGAGCCCACAGGCTCCAGTGCATCTATCTCTTTCACCACTCACGACCTCTCGACCCATGACCTCCGATCTACTACCTCTCGACCACGACCCCCGCCCAGACTCCCTGGGATTCCCATCCACCTGTCTGAAATTGGACAACACGATCTAGCGAGGGTGCAGCCTATAAGCTGAAGCCAAGTCCTACTGGATATTCCGCGGGTTTCCACCCTGTATGTATCCTAACAGTATTTTCTGACTGAAACTCGCAGATTGTTTTCAATATGCCACCAAGAAAGAAAGCGAATGCACAGGTATCATTACCTGGACTGTCGACTCTTCATTCCCCGTTAACTCTGTATACCAGCCAGATGCTTGCAAACCAGTCAGAACCCATGGAAGAAGCCCGTATCGAAGAAGTCCCGGAAAACCAGGATGAATCCAAGCACGAGGACAAATCCGTGGCCCCCGAGAAGGGCAAAGGTGTCAAAAATCCTCCATCTAGTCAACGACTGCACTTGGAGGATCCTACGTCTGAATTTTTAGCAGGCACTATAGATAAATTTATGACACACCTGCTCGAAGAATGAAAGAAAAAGGAACAAGAACCTCCACAGTCAAAAGTCAATGCTCCAGAACCCTTTAGGGGTTCCAACCCTAACAAGCTCTCTACTTTCCTCATGCAATGTCACTTCAATTTCCACAATCAATCTGCTGCATTCTCCACAGACTCCCATAAAGTCAACTATGCACTTTCATACTTGTCGGGATCCACGTTGAAATGGTTCAAACCGGCTTTTAGTGGTATTTCCGAGGAAGAGCCGCTTTGGCTTGAAGATTGGGATGCTTTTGTTGAGGAGCTTGAAACCAACTTCGGCCCATATGACCCAACAGGAGAAGCCGAGAATAGTCTCACAAATCTTCATATGAAGGAGATCCAGCACATCACGGACTATATTGTCCAATTCAATAATCTTGCAGCTCATTGTCAGTGGGGCGATCCCGCTCTCTGCCACCAATTCTACGCCGGTCTGCCATCCCACCTTAAAGATGAAGTCTCAAAAGGAGAAGATGGAAAGCCAAAAACCCTGTCCCGTATGTGCCTCAAAGCTCAAAACGCGGATGCATCTTATTGGGAATGTCGCACAGAAGTTGCCCGTGAGACCTCTGTGGACAAAATAAACAAGTCCACGGCCAATAAAAACAACAACAACAATTCGTCAACCAGCAACCAAAACTCCACACAATCCGACAAGAAGAACGATAAAAAGTCTTCTAACAACAACAACAACAACAATAACAACAAGGACAATAACAAGGGTCAACAGTCTGGCAAGCAAGCCGGAAAACCCGACCTCTCAGGCAAACTCGGACCCGATGGCAAATTGACCCCACAGGAAAGACAACGTCGTATGGACAATAACCTCTGTCTCTTGTGTGGGAAACCCGGTCATCGAGTCCCAGAATGTCTGCTGGCAAAAGCAAACTCTTCTAAGGGTCGAACAGCCAAGGCCTCCACGGAAACCCCATCGAAGGACAAACCGGCTTCCGACTTGAAAAAAGACTAAGCAACCCCATGGACTCCATGTGGGTTGGGGGTTGTGTTGCCTCTCCGCACATTCAAGAGTTTACCCATCTCAATGCATCCACTCTTTCACATTCTGATTCATTTTTCGTTAAACTTATGTCTAATATGATTCCGAAATTCATTTTTTCAGCTCTTATAGATTCAGGCTCGACTCATATTGTTTTTTAGATACAAAATTCATGCCAAAAAATTCTTTGTTAACTTATTCAATAAATCCCATCAGCCTCCACCTCTTTGATGGCACAAGTAACTCGGTTGTTACCCAAGCTTGTGATTTACCCATCTGTTTCCCATGTGGACCATCTCAATTGGTCACTTTCTATGTGACCCAGTTAGACTCAAGTTGCTCGGTGGTCCTAGGACACAACTGGCTTACCTGCTACAATCCGTTGATTGACTGGATAGCTAACAGTATAACATTCCGGACTCCTGTGGCAGCCGAGGAAACTGCACCTGTCTCGGCCTCCATGGCACCCATGGCCTTCCTGGCACCTGCAGTCTCGAGGACTCCTGTGATCCCTATGGCACTCATGGCTTCCCTGGAACCCACAGCACCTCTGTTTATTTCTCTGATTAATGCTGCAGCTTTTATTAGGGCTTCAAAAATGGACGGGTCCCAGGCATTCACTATCAACTTAAAAATTGATGAAGCAACTGGACGTTTTTCAACACCAGTATCTGAATCTGAGCAAGCCGCTGACCTAGAAGGTGTCCCAGAGAAATATCATGACTTTGCGGATGTGTTTAGCAAGCAAAAAGCTGACCGGCTTCTGCCTCACAGAGAATACGACTTAAAAATCGATCTTGAAGATGGAGCCCAGCCACCCCTAGGACATATTTACCTGCTCTTGTCCACGGAACTTTCCGCGATTCGCAATTTCCTGGATGAACATTTGTCCATAGGTTTTATCAGACCCTCAAAGTCTCCTTTTGGAGCACCTGTTCTGTTTGTCAGAAAAAAGGATGGATCCCTTCGACTATGTGTTGATTTTAGAGGACTCAATGCTGTCACTAAAAAGGATAAGTATCCACTCCCACTCATATCTGATCTGCTCGATGCTCCGCAGAATGCCCGGATTTACACCAAAATAGATCTCAAACACACCTATCATTTGGTCTGGATTGCCATGGGTGACGAATGGAAAACCACTTTTAGAACCCGCTATGGGGCCTTCGAGTGGTTGGTGATGCCCTTCGGACTCACCAATGCTCCATCTGTTTTTCAGCATTTTATCAACAACATTTTCTCCAACATGCTCGATGTATGTGTCATTGTTTACTTGGACGACATTCTTATCTACTCTGAGAATCCCGCGGAACATGACAAACAAGTCCGTGAAGTTCTCCAGAGACTCAGACAACATGGTTTATTCACAAATGGTAAAAAATGTATTTTTGACATGGACTCCATGGAATACCTAGGTTTCATTATGGGACCCGATGGACTCCACATGGACGAAACTAAAGTGCAAGTCATCAAAGATTGGCCTGAACCCTGAAAAGTTAAAGATATACAATCCTTCCTCGGCTTTGCCAATTTTTACCGACAGTTTATCTGTGGATATTCCGACATCACGGTACCCCTTACCCATCTTACACCTAAGGACACTCCATGGAATTTAACAATAAGCGTCAAAAAGCTTTCAATCTTTTAAAGAATTCTTTTTCTTCAGCTCCTATTCTGTTGCATTGGAAACCGGACTTCTTCTCACTCATTGTCGAAACGGATGCCTCGGATTATGCACTTGAAGCCATTCTGTCTATCCAGGACTCTGACAGAGAAGTCCACCCCGTGGCTTTTCTGTCCCAGACTTTCACTGGAGCAGAGCTCAACTACGACATTCATGATAAGGAACTCCTGGAAATCCTTTCAGCTTTCAAAGTGTGGTGACACTATTTGGAAGGCTTGGGAACTCCTATTGATGTTGTAACAGATCACAAAAACCTGGAATACTTTTCTACCACAAAACATTTGACCCATCGCAGGCCCGTTGGTCTGAGTATCTATCTGCCTTCAACATGATTATCCATTTTCGACCCGGCTGTCTCGGTGGCAAACCCGACACTTTAACTAGATGATGGGATGTTTATCCTAAAGAGGGGAGCAACGACTATGCCACAGTAAATTTGCACAACCTGAAACCTATTTTCACGAATCAGAAACTTACCGCATCGGTCCACAAAACTTTCCTTGTCAATCCCATTGTCCGTGGAATTATCATTATGGATATTGAGAAGTTACATCAAGATATTCTATTGGCAATTCTACTAGACCCGATTACTAAAGCTCACCTTGACAATCCTGTGGACTCTGATCAACCCCGGTGGTCTCTTGATCAGCATGGTTTCATTAGACTTGACGATTGAATCTATGTACCGGACTCTGACAGCCTCCACCTCAGGATCCTTCAATACAAACATGATCATCCACTCTCAGGACATTTCAGGTACAACAAAACTCTATCATTAATAAGAAGAGAATACACTTGGCCCGGACTCCGTGGATTCATTAAGCACTATTGTAAATCTTGCACTACTTGTCCCCACTTGAAATCTCAGTGACACAAGCCATACAGCCTTTTGAAACAACTCCCGGTACCAGAACATCCATGGAATTCTATCTCTATGGATTTCATTGAACACTTACCATATTCCGAAGGCTTTTCTGCCATTCTAGTCGTTGTTGACAGATTCTCAAAACAAGGTATATTCATCCCTACTTATGACACAATTACGTCTGTGCAGTTAGCGGAACTTTTCATTATCCACGTATTTTCCAAGCACGAAGTTCTGTCCCACATGACTTCTGATCAAGGATCAGAGTTCGTCTCTCACTTCTTTAGATCCCTCAGGAAATACTTGGACATGACATTACATTTCACGTCCAGACATCACCCAGAAGGTGACGGACAAACCGAACGCATCAACCAGACATTGGAACAATATCTCTGCGTATATTGCAACTACCAACAGGACAATTGGAAATCCTTGTTACCACTTGCAGAGTTTGCTTACAACAATGCACCCTCGGCCACTACTGGTGTTTCCCCGTTCTTTGCAAATAAAGAATATAATCCAAATATTACAGTACATCCAGAACGAAATCTTGCCTCTGCTCACACTCAAGAGTTCACCACGGACCTCCACAAGCTCCACGAGGAACTCTGGACTGCAATAATGTCCACCCAAGAGCAATACCAACATTCAGCGGACAAACACCAGATTCCGCCACCAAACTTCAAAATTGGCGATCGTGTTTTTGTCAAAGCTCAATTCTTCCAGACTACCCGTCCATCAAAAACTTGCTGAAAAATATTTAGGTCCATTTGAAATTATCGCACAAGTAGGTTCAGTTTCTTGGACCCTACGGCTTCCAGATGGCATGCACATGGTACACCTGGTATTTCATGTTTCTATGCTAGAACCTTGTACTGCTAACACTATCCCAGATCACGTGCAATCTCCGCCTCCTCCGGTCATTATTGACGGAGAACCCGAATTTGAAATCTCACAGATTTTAGATTCAAAAATTGACAAGCATTGACGCACTTGTAAACTGCTTTACTTGGTCAAGTGGGCGGGTTACGAGGGCACCGATGAAGAAACCTCATGGATTTTGGCCATGGAACTCGGTAATGCCACAGAAATCATTACTGACTTTCATACAGCTTACCCACTCAAACCCGGACCACTATCATCTCTCTGACCGCACTCCATGGACCCCATGTTATGTTTGGACACATTTTCATTTTTCCCTGTCGCCCTATGTCTCTCTTTGCTTTTACAGGTTCTGACATGTTCTTTAAGTCCCTAAGCGGTTTTCCTGCGGACTTTGACTTTTATGTTTTTCACGCTTTACTTTTATATTCAAAATTATTAAACTTTTATTCTATACTACTTTTCTCAGTCTACATTTATGGGACTGTGTTTTTTCCCCACTTCTGCAGCCATCTCCTCAGGGAGCTCCACGACCTCCATGGCAACCCCATCCTCATCTGACCTGGCATCCTCAGAACTCCCAACTTGCAGCTCTTCATACACATAGCCGCCATACTCTGCCAGGAATCTCCAAAACTCCTCACAGAATCCGCACAGTTTCTTCACCACCACTATGTAGACCTTGTTGCTCTTCCAGAGCAATTCGTTTTGGGCCTCGATGCCCTCGGCGATCCTTCCCAGGACTTCGTCCAACCCAGAAAATCTGTCTGACCTGCTGATGTCTCATGCCCCGTACCCCGCGGCCTGTTCATGAACAAGTGAACACCTTGCCTTGAGGTGTGCACATTGCACATTGGTAGCAGCCCAGACCCCGGCCGGACTTTCGATTGCATTCAGTGTTCCAGTCATTACAACCGGAACACCGCGGGTCATTCCGTGTGGGTAGGCGGACTGGTGCCGCCTTCCTTGCCTTCTGTTGATATGGTTAGTTCCACGGTATTTCCCATGGACCCATTGCTTACCTTTTGGGGGCTCTCCGGCTCCCCTCAGACTCCGACTTGACCTCTGTCACTTTGCACTGAAAATGACAAGTCAGTGAAAAAAAAAAAAAAAAAAAAATGATAAGTCAGAGTTTGGGACTTACCTTTCCCACGACAATCGCGGCTCTGTCTGCAGCCACCTGCACTTTCTCCGTGGCCACCTGCACAGCCTCCTCCTCATCTCTCTTCCTCTGCCTCTCAGCCTCTTCCTCCGTGGCCAATGCCACCTGGTACTCCCTGTCTAAGGCCTCTTTGGCCTCTCTGGCCTCCTTCTCTGCTTCTTTGTGAAGTTGGCACTGCTCTTCTCACCACGCCAAGAGTTGGGCCATGCTCCAAGTTGCCCGATATGGAGTGCCCATGGAGGGCCTGGCAGTTGGCATTGCCTGTCTTGGTGTTGGCTTTGGTCCCATTTTGTCGAAGATGGGGGTAATAAAGAAGAAGAATTTCTATTTTTTCAAATTTATATATAGGCTCATCGCGTTTGAACCTTACCTTCCAGATCACATGACTCCTTGACACATACGTGTAACCGACATGACTTTTGACACATGCGCGTAGCCGACAAGAACCTTATCGAGGTCTAGAGCCTCTTTGGGACTTCAGCATAAAGGGAGGGTACTGTTATGACTGGAAATCCTGCTGGACTCCGGGCACTAACCTATATGCACCTGTGCCCTATACGCACCCATTATCAGTTCACCAGAATTCCCACCGGACACCGTATGTCAGACTTGTCTACATTTGTCTTTGTTACATTGTGTTTCAGTCACCAGAAAACCCACCAGACTCTGTCTATGTCTATTTCCGACCTTGTCCCGTGCATCAGTCACCAGACCCTGCTCAGAAAACCTGTCATCCCTCTAACCAAGCCCCATTCCCGTTTTAGTCAAATGACCTGTCACGATTCGGACTCCACTCCCACTCCATTTCCCATTATGGTTTATGATTTGTCACTATTCGGACTCTGCTCCATTCTGTCCCGTTCCTAACACCAAATTGGTGTTTACTATTCCCGTTTTATGTTTTGCTCATTTCATTTCATTATTACTGGATTTGGTATGACATTCACTCCACGGTCTATTTAAACTGGCAGATGTTGTACATACAATCCAGTCAGAAAATTGGCTTAGATTCCCCCCAGGAGGGTATTTATAATTACTATAATCTCAAATATTTACTAATAAAAGTCTTATTTTTACAAAACTCCATCTTTAAATAGTGATATCTATTCTGAAACAATTATATCATCAAAAAATAACCATCAGAAATAGTTCTCCATATTACATCTTATACAACCCATAGTTATTTAACAAATTCCATTGTATATAATTTCCTTCCTTTTACAGATGCCTACTAATACTTTTATTAGTACTTTGTTTTTTAAAAGTTGAAATGTAGTTATTTCCATGTAAAATATGTAAAATATTATTGGAAATTTTTCATATCACAGCTGTCTTTATTAAGTAAAACCCCCTATATATTCTGGGTATGTTGAATCAAGTAGAAATCTGTTCAGATTAACAGATCCATTCCGAAGTAATACATATGTATTTAGAGGTGCCAATGATATACATATGCATGGAATGGACTATCTAAAGGTATCTATTTTTTAAAAGTATTAGTGTTTCAAACTACTAATTTTTTTTATTGTCTACTCATGTCCGGAAAGATTCTTTAGTTTGTAATGTATGAGAGAGTTTAAAACTTTCAAAAAGTTTTAAAAACCAAATTATGTTTGAATCACATCTCAGATGTTTAAATGACCTTTAGAGTATATTAGAATTTGGTATACTTAATAGTTTTCAGATATCCTCCCCAGTAATCTAATACATTTTCCGCTCTAAACTACTACTTGAATTACACTGCTTACACTAGTCGGAGCCCACAGGCTCCGGCGCATCTATCTCTTTCACCACTCACGACCTCTCAACCCACGACCTCCAATCTACGACCTCTCGACCACGACCCCCACCCAGACTCCCTGGGATTCCCATCCACCTGTCTGAAATTGGACAACACGATCTAGCAAGGGTGCAGCCTATAAGCTGAAGCCAAGTCCTACTGGATATTCTGCAGGTTTCTCCAGAGAGCCACCCTGTACGTATCCTAACACTCTCAAACTAATAAAAAGGGAATATGGCCTGTATTTATGAGTGATAGAGAAGGAAATAAAAGTATAAAACATAAAAGAAATAATGGAAATATAAAGCAGCTAAAGGGTAAGGCTTAGAGTCTTTAGTCGCACCTCCTATGCGACCTATCCTTCACACTTCCAGTTGTGCCAAGAATGTTAGACCAGCCTCAGTGTAAGCCTGGTGAAGCTTACCACAATGGACCTTTAATATTTAGTATCTGCTTCCTTAGATAATTATGATTAACATGCATAGTAGTTTTTTCATTATCATTTTTACCTACCATCACTATCATGTACTGCCATCTCCATTCTTAGATGAATATATTTGAGTCCTATCAATGTTGGACTGAGACTCAGTGAGGCTGCAATTGATGGCAGCCTTACACTTTTTTTTTTGATACTGACTTTCCTTATTCGCTACCAGCTCGTCACCTTCCTGCTTTGCAGTGGATCTATCAACTGTTCGCTTCACAAGGAACACTGCCGCTCAATTCAAGTTCCCAATTCTTGGCCCTTATACAGAACCACATTGCCGACATCGTGATCAATGGACATCCACTGTCTTGGACTCAGATTCAGACTTGTCAGGCCCAGAGCCCTTCAACTCATCCACATTCCTGTGGCCCTCCCATCACTGAATCCCTCATCTTCCACTCATCTCATGACTCTCACCTCAGCACATTCATCATCTGACTTCTCCATCAGTGTCAAAAAAGTCAAGCAAAATTGTTTCACCTTTTGCCAGCCCCCTGACAGCCAACAACTTGAAAGTCTGGCTTGGATCCTGCAAAGACAGGTTTGAAAATTATGAAGACACACATGACAAGAAGCTTGTGCCCAAGACTCACATCTGCCTTACTGGTGCCACTCTCACTGAACCTCAGATGGTGGAATGGTGGGCATCAGGGAAGGTGGAGTTTTTAGCATAGCCTCCCTGGGAGTTGTTCGTCAAGAAGGTAAAAGATCGTTTCATGCCAGTCAATTGGAAAATGGATGCATTGGAACAGTTCTATTCCTGTTCTCAAGGCAAGTGCAATTTTCACACATTTGCAGTGGGCTTTGCCCAGTGTCTTGGCACCCTTCCTTCTGCAACAATATCTACAGCCATTTACAAACACCATATTCTCTTTTACTCTCACCCCCTCCTCTACCTTCTGTTATGTATTTCTAAGCCTTTTCCATTTTTTAAACCAATCTCCCAACAAATTGTGAAAAAGAAAATTTAAATGTAATTATATTGCGACAATAAATTTGTACAATATTGTCTTGATTTATCTTGAATTTATGCAATTTATTTTGTATTTTTATCTTATAAATTGAGCAAGTTATCGAATTTCTACCTTTTATTCTTTTTTGATTAATATGCCAGTGACTCAGCACTTATTCACAACATGTGAGAGATCACATGATATTCACATGACATTTCAAACTCCGATAAGGACAAAATGCAATGTGAAATAATCATGCATAATCAAGGCAATATATATATTTATATTATTATAATAAAATATTATATTTATTAACTAACTAAAAGTAAATATAATAATTATATAATAATATAAAACCAGCCACCTGGTGCTTCTTACATGGTGCGCGGGAAAATCATCACAATGTGTGACAGTCACAAGATGCGAAGGGTGTCATACATGCACAGGCGTGAGAGCATTATGTCATTATATATGCTTGTGAGAGGTATGGCGAAATACACTCAGGAAATATAGTCAGATGAGCTCTTACTATATCTCCTTTATTATTTCTATTTTCTCTCTTTTATTATATCTATAATTAGTTCGACGACCTATGTATGCGGTACATCGACTCTTGTGGGCACACACGCAGACTTATGTATTCTAGCACCCGTAGTTTAGAACTCAGACACTTTTTACACCACAACCACAACTTACCCAGACACCCGTTAGTGTCCTGTAAGTTGTGATTGGTGTATCGTCTTGACCGTCACAGACAGGCTTTAGCTACTCATTCAAACTGAGTTTCGAACTGTATCAGTCGAAACTCAATCCCTATCTCAACTCGTGTGGACTACATCCATGCTACTCTATTATTTGACTCTCTAACTACTCTACTTGCACTTGAGCAGTTGTCCAGAATCACACTTAACCAGTTGATTCTGCTTATTCGTTCTAGCTATCTACCTTACTTTAGATAGCTACTTCTCTCTACCGTATTGAACTAAGTAGTCAATACGCGTTTGGTCCGTATTAGACTTAGACAGTCAATACATCATGGTATTGTACTTCAACGGTCAATATTCTTCGTATATAGAACGGTTAGAACTTCTACCACTCTTCACAATGCTACTACAGCAAAAACTGGAAACTCCCTGGAATATTCCAGTGGCTTCCAATGGAACAGTAGTTAATAGGTACTAATAGTAGATTGAATATTGTAGAATATTCTATAAGATTCCAGAATGTTCTATTGTGCCAAGAACATTCTATAGTGTCTTAGAAGTAGTTAGAACCTTCCACAATGCTCTGGAAAATTCTAAATGACATCATTCAATCTTCTAGAATCTTCTAAATGTCTCAGACTAAAATGAATATAAGGAGCTCAGCTCCAGCCTTGAATATCAATCAATCATATCATATCATCACATCAACCACCACATCTGTGTGTCACTGCAGCAAGCAGGCTACTCCACCCCAATCAGGCAGTTGGACATCTAATTCCACCTCTATCAGAGTTGTTGGCCCAATCAGATTTCTTGTCACCTCAATCTGAGCTGTTAGCTGATCTGCTGTTCCCCTTGTCACCTCAATCTGAGTTGTTGACTTTTGTTCCCCCTTGCCACTTCTTAATTGAATAGCTGGCTATCTTTTATATATTTGTTGCCACCTCGGTTAGAGTTGTTGGCTATCAACCAATAATATATAAATAATCTCATACTATAGTCACCTCTTAATTGAGTACTGATTATTAGTTTTCTCTACATTGTTATTTGTAGTCTAAGACTTCAGTCACCTCTAGTTGAGTAATTTGACTGTTTATTACATTACAAATAATCCCTGTTCCATTGCTCATTTATTGTGAATCGGTAAAGCATATTCACAAAACATCTTAAGTGTTTGAGCATAAATAAATACTGAGAATATCCTTGCAGAATCCTTAAGACTACATTAAGATCCTGATAAGTTAGTATCACAGTAGACCCTGTAGGTTAGTGTAAATAAAGCATATATTAGCCAAATAGTGTTTTATTCTATATCTAATCTTTTGACCTGTTTATTAATATTTTTACTGTTTGATAAATAGTAGAAAATATATATAAACTAGCTAGAATCAAAGTTGAATCAGTGAATTGTTATTCATATTTTAAGTACATATTTTCACAGAACAAGAACAAGCTTGCACAAGCAGCTCTCAAAACCTTCTTTGCGAAGTAGGGTGCATATATTCAAGTAAACTCTTGACTTCAGAGGTTCTAAGTCTATTCAGCTGCCACTGATTAATATCAAATACTTAAATTATTTTACCTTGCAGTGAATTGAGTATTTGCACATTTTGATGGACTCCTTTTTCAGAAAATAGTATTAAAGTAAGGCTAATACATCATACCTTCATATGCGTGCACTTGAGGCCTTTGACATTGACAATTCATCTCAGATACCTGATGAACTGATTGCCCTTATGGGATCACAATGGGACAGCCTTGTTGCTAACAATGTGGCTCGTTCAGGCCATTCTTTGGCTCACATCAATCATACTAGCTTCACTGGCATTCCACTTCTCGTCATTGACTGGCAATGCCACCAGCCCCACCAGTCTTGTCACTCCTCCAAAATTCCTTCCAATCACAGAAAAGGAGAAGGCTGCACTTACAGCCATTCGAGGGTGTTGTAATTGTTGTGGCAAACTAACAGACCCAGGTTGGGTCCCTCATCAATGTCACACCTGTCCAGGCAACCCCACCATTGGCACTTGTCCTGGCAAGGATTTTAGCCCATTAACCATTATGAGCACCACCCCTACACCTGTTCCAGCTGCTACCACTACCACAGCTGCAGCAGTGATTTTGCAAGAGTCACCTTATGGTGCATATGATTATCCCACTCACTCTGGTTCAATGGCCATTAGGTGTTCCAGTCCCAGTGTTAGGGATGAGGATACAGATTTGGAATTGGGGTTGGATAATTAACAGCAAGTAGCATGGAATTCACTTCTTTTTATTTTTCAGTTCACTCCGGTATCATCTTCATCACCTGTTGTGGTTCTCGGAATCACAACTCATCTGCCATAATGTTCCTACACATCTGCCAACTTGGCTGTTGGGGATGCTGTGTTTTTCAAAGTGGGGAGGGGTGTAAGCCTGGTGAAGCTTACCACAACGGACCTTTAATATTTAATATCCACTTCCTTAGATAATTAGGATAAATGTGTGTAGTAGTTTTTTCATTATTGTTTTTACCTGCCATCACTATTGTGCACTGCCATCTCTGTTCTTAGACAAATATACTTGAATCCTATCAACATTGGACTGAGACTCAGTGAGGCTGCAATTGATGGCAGCCTTACACTCAGTGAGGGGACAAGGTCTGCCTCCTGCTATACCTAGGGTGGCCAAATCCCCAAGTGGGGGAGGGGGGGGGGGTTAAGAACTGAAAACTGACTAAATGTCGGTGGCCGACAGGGACCGATCGGAAGGACTTGGCTTCAGCTTATGTGCTGCACCCTCGCAAATATCTGTAGGGTGTCCTTAGATTTCGGGCGGGCAAAGACTAATCCTAAAGAGCTCCTTTCGGCGAGATACCGATCGGAACTGAAGGACAAGTCGAGCATCAGGCCAAGGGGTCGGGGCCGGGAGTGGGCAAGCGCATGCGAAGGCGGATGGGGGGATTCTTAGTATGAGACTGTTACAGATGTATGAGGGTATTCTGAGTCGATATTCTGATTGCCTAGTAACTACAACTACAGCGGGTTCATATACAAGTAACAGGCATCTAGAAAACACTAATGAGGAAAAGGGCGGAAAACAGCATTAACAATAAGCTTGACTAGGAACGGGAAGTTTATGATTAGTTTGGAGGCCGATGATAACCGAGAGCGGGATTACGATAAAAGGAAATAGTTCAAGGACTACAATTATAGATAGACATATGTGAAACATAAGATTGAACAGATCAACATAATAAAAGGGACGTATCAAAAGTTTGACCAGACAATACGAGTTATTTTGACATGGGCGTAAAAGGAGTTTGATCTTTGTGAAAACATACGTCAGCTTCGGGGCCGATGGTTTCCGAGATGGTGACTTGAAACGTTGATAAGTGGCGATAACCTCGGGACCAATAGGGTTGCGACACGGTCGTAACAGGGGGGAAACACCTATGATACCCAAAGGGAGTGGACTGGATTGTAGGGAAGCACCAGTTGCTAGTGCTTTCAATTCAGTCGAAAACCTGTTCCGCATGTTATGGGATGCTGTTACGACTGTGTCACAACCCAACGGTCCCCAAGGTTATCACCACTTATCGATGATTCAAGTCATCATTCAAGTTCTCACATTGGAAGCCGTCGGTTTCCTGATGCTGACGGATGCCTTCACGGTGATCAAACTCTGTTTATGCCCCTGTCAAAATATACTCGTACTATCTGGTTAAACTCTGATACGTCCCTTTTTATTATAATGATCTGTTCTACTCTATGTTCCACACATGTCTATATATACTTGTAACTCTCGGAGTATTTCCTTTTCTCGTAATCCCGCTCTCAGTTAATTCATGGCCTCCAAACTAATCGAAACCTTCCCGTTCCTAGTCAAGCTTGTTTGTCAATACCTTGTTCCACTCTTCTCCTAGTTAGTATTTTCTAGACGCCTGATACTTGTATATGAACCTGCTGTAGTTGTAGTTATTAGGCAATCAGAATATTGACTCAGAATACCCTCTTATGCCTCTAGCAGTCTTGTACTAAGAATCCCCTCATCCGCCTTCACGTGCGCTCATCCACTCTCAGTCACTGACCCTTGGCCCGACACTCAACTTAACCTTCAGTCCTGATCAGTATCTCGCCGAAAGGAATTCGTTAGGATTAGTCTTCGCCTGCCTGAAATTTAAGGACACTCAACGGACATTTGCAAGGGCGCAGCACATAAGCTGAAGCCAAGTCCTTCCGATCAGTCCCTGTCGGCCAACCGACATCAGTCAGTTTTCAGTTCTTAACACCAGTGAATATTTCCATGACATCACTTGTTTTCTGTTGGAGGCTTCACTTACTGCAGTGAATTTCTTACAAGCCTACACAAATTGGTTGTCCATTATTTAGGACACATGCAGTAAAGGGGGCAGGTGGCTCAAGGTTGGTATTGACATTGTGACACAATGCAGGCAGACCCTGATTTTGCCCAGTGGTTTCTAGCTTGGTTCAAAATGGACAAAACATTGCACATTCAGTGGAATTTGTCTTCACCCACTGTACTTGACCCCTCAGATGTGTTCTATATTTTGTCATTTGAGTGGCATGCACACAAAGGTCTTCCCACCTGCCTGGGGATCCATTGCAGGTGGCACCTTGCAGCATGCATACTGCCTTACTGACTTCTTCAGCCTCATCAATGATAATACCCATTGGGAGCCCTCCCATCACTCCTTGGGGTCGACATACCATCTTTATTGCAATGATTCCTTTCGGCCCTGATCAACCACAGTGAAGGCTCCCACAGGTCCCTGCATCCAGTGTAGTGCACATAACTCACATTTTGCACAGTTCTGTCATGCAATGTGATTATCTCATCCAGACTTGCCTATCCTTGCTGAGTGGTGGGGTGGCCATTTCCTCTGACAGGGCTCTGGTGTCAAGCTCTGTGTTATGTACAATGCCTGGGGATTCTGTGAACAGTGGGGGCTAGGACACCCATCCCATTCCTGCTCCCTCTGTGGTGATTCCACCCATCTGGCATGGAATTGTTTCTGCAACTGATTGTTTATATCTCTTACCAAACACCATATGTGCTGGATGCTTGGCATAGAGCTTTGCTTGATGCAGGCTTGTCCACTGGTTACCCTACACTTGTTTATGATATGATTCATGGTTTGCCCATTTGACACCCCCTGTTTGGGCAATACTAACAAGGCTACTAAACACAAGATAGAATACAGAAATATTGAAGGGAAGAGGGGACAGCTCAAAGACAGGGGAAATCACACTTGTTTTAGTGGGATTCCTAAGAGATTGAAACTAAAGAAATGAGTATGTACAGGTCTACTATTTATACTATTTTTTTAATATTTTTTTAGTATTTTTTTATTTATTAGAAATTTGAGAAAAATACTAAAAATGACTTGCATGCACCCTACAGTGCATAGCTGCACTTTCGGCACTTATGTAAGCCTGCCTGGCACTGTGTAGGTCTGCATGGCACGCTGGCACTTGTATAGGCACTGACTGCAGTTGCAGTGCCAGTGCACAAGGAGGCCCCCATGAGCACACAGTGCTTCACACTGTGTGTCCATCAGGGCATAGGTGGTGACATCAGCCTTATGTATGTCAGCACCATTGTTTGGCCATGCCATGCTGCATCATGTCACAGTGTCACTGCACAGCTGCTACAATGTGTCCATCATAGGCAGTGGCATCAGCCTTATGTCAGTGCCATTGTTTGGCCATGCCCCTGCTGCACCTTGTCACTGTGTCACTGTGTGGCTGCTTTTCATGCAGGTGGCAGCACAATTACATAACCACACTTGCACCTTTGCCTGTACTGTTTGTAGGTGAATAAAATAAAATAAAATAAAATCAATACCCTGACACGCCCCCTGTCAGGAACTGGAAAACCTGCCGGCCTCTGGGCCCCCGGACCCTGTCCTACATGCTCCTGACCCTCTATATTGTATAGTTACAACTGGAGTTCCTGCCAGAGCCCACATGTCAACTTGTTTATGCCTGACTCTGTATGCATCCACCCTGTCTGCCCCTGACTACACCTTCTGTTATGACCTGGAATCCATCAGACTCCACCCTTTGACATTTAACTTTGTTACATGTTCTTGGTCATCTCCCGAACTGAACTCCTACTGGAGTCCCGGAACCTGCACGTCACCCTATACTGTATGCACCAGTTGTCGGACTCCACCAGACTTGCACCTCAACCTGTCTATACCCGACACTGTGTCATATACACCAGTCCTCAGACTCCACCAGACCCGGACATCAACCTGCTTATACCCGACTCTCTGTGTCTCATGTACCAGTCACCGGAGTCCGACCGGACTCCTGGAACCCCTCTAACAGAGCCCCATTCCCGTTATGGTCTAATGACCTGTTGTTACGACCGTGTCGCAACCCTATCGGCCCCGAGGTTATCGCCACTTGTCAACGTTTCAAGTCGTCCCCTCGGAAACCATCGGCCCCGAAGCTGACGAATGTTTCGCGAAGATCAAACTCCATTTACGCCCACGTCAAATAACTCGTATTGTCTGGTCAAACTTTGATACGTCCCCTTTATTATGTTGATCCGTTCAATCTTATGTTTCGCATATGTCTATCTATATTTGTAGTCCTCGAACCATTTCCTTTTATCGTAATTCCGCTCTCGGTTATCATCGGCCTCCGAACTAATCATAAACTTCCCGTTCCTAGTCAAGCTTATTGTTAATACCGTGTTCCGCCCTTCTCCCCATTAGTATTTTCCAGACGCCTGTTACTTGTATATGAACCCGCTGTAATTGTAGTTACTAGACAATCAGAATATCGACTCAGAATACCCTCATACACCTGTATCAGTCTCATACTAAGACTTCCCCCATCCGCCTTCGCGTGCGCTCGCCCACTCCCGGCCCTGACCCCTTGGCCCGACGCTCGACTTGTCCTTCGATTCCGATCGGTATCACGCCGAAAGGTACTCACTAGGACTAGTCTTCGCCCGCCCGAAATTTAAGGACATCCTGCGGATATTTGCGAGGGCGCAGCCCATAAGCTGAAGCCAAGTCCTTCCGATCGGTCCCTGTCGGCCACCGACATTAGTCAGTTTCCAGTTCTTAACAAGACACCACATTCTCAATGTGCTGCAATATATACAGTAGGGGACAAAACTGTCCCAGTGTTTTGATAATTCCCATTAAATGTTGTATAACTGATTAGATAAATTTCCTGAAATGGTGAAAATATTCTAGCAGATGCCCTAGCATACTACTTTCATATTCCCAAATATTACATAATATTGATGGAAATTGGTGTCATAGTGGATATTTAAAATAACCAATCATTGGGACAGTTTTGTCCCCTGCTCTTTTTGAATCGGATATCTTGTTATTCTAGTACTTTGCATGGCCTCCCTTGGCCTTTATTACAGCAGCTAGTCTTCTTGGAATACTTTATATAAGTTTCTGACACTCCTGAGGCTCAATCTTTGGCCATTCCACTTCCACCCTCTCTGATAACTCCCAAACTGTCTTTGGTGGTGAAGTGTTAGTATCCCCCTCATTTTGGACCCCTGCAACCTGTTTACCCTTCATTGTCTCACTGTCAGAACCCCCACCCACAGTATCACCACCCACAGCACCCCCAACACTTGTTTTGTTATAGTTTTGACCACTTTTACCCTCCATTTCCATCTCCATCCCATTCACTCCCCCATCACCATCTCCCTGTATACATCTCACTAGCCACCTCAGACCCTTTTAGTATTGTTTAGTACTTTACATTTAGTCTCCCCACCTTGTCATTGATTTCCTATGATCTGTTCCACCCTGCACTTCCTTGATCAGCCCTCCATTCATCTGTCCCATTGTAGTATAAAATCTTCTTCATGTATGCTACAATTTTTTAGTTTGAAAATCAACTTAGATTACCCTCTACTAGTTCTCAGTCTCTTCCCTCCCTTCTCAATACTCTTGAAGATGTTCTTTGGCAAGCCATGAACTCTTACCTGACAACTCTTAGTATTTTGGCCCACCAGTCAATTGAGCTAAGTGTTGATCTTTGTTTAGTCATACTATCTGCTCTGCTTGAAATACCAGCAATCTCCACTATGTTTATAGAGTCAGACCTCCCAACTAGTATGATCTCTATCATCAGCCCCCCAACTTAGAGCCCTCCTCCCCCAATTTGCTTAGATCTTAACATGAAGGATATTTCTGGAGCTGTTTCTTCAGGTGGAACCAAAGATGTTCTATGGGATTCAGGTCAGGAGACTGTGTTGGCCAGTCTAACACCTGAATATGATTTTCAGAAAACCATTTGTGCCATCGATGTGTGTTTATGTTAAGTGTGGGGCTCATGGGTGGGTGTCTGGGGAAAACCTGTGGAAGTTCCGGGGATGGACTCAGCTTCAGTGTATGTGCTGCACCTTCACAGATCACATTGTCCAATTTCAAACAGGAGCAGACAGGAAATGTACAAATAACTACTTTGCTATATAGACTAGTAGGTTATTGTACTACTAACTCAGACATACAAAAAGACATAACAGGAGTACAATAATGCAATAAACCAGGTGTCAAAACTAATCAGGAACAAAGGTAAAACTGAACCAGATGACAAATGGGCAAAGACAGATTGGGAACAAGGGGTTCCGGAATGTTCTGGGTGGGGTCTGGTGTGACGTTCATACAATGTAGAGAGTTGGGTGTATGTATGATGGAGTCCAGGTCCCAGCAGGTTTTCCAGTCATAACAGTTTAGGGTAATTATCCTGCTGGAAAATAGCCTCACCTTCTGGAATCTCCAAATCTTCAATACTCTGGGACAAATGCTGAGCCAGAATCTCCACATATTGTGCAGAATCCATCCTTCCTTCAATCTCTGCAAGCATTTTCACTCCATTCCAACCCATACAGCCCCACACCATGATATTTCCACCTCCATACTTGACTGTAGATTGGGTTGTCCTATCAGAAAGTAGTTCCCCAGCTTTCTTCCAGATATATTGATGTCCATCTGACCCAATCTTATTGCTTTATTTCATCAGACCACAAGAACCTTTTCCAATCATCCACAGTCTGGGTTTGGTACTTGAGGGCAAAGCTCAACCTGGCCTTTCTATGTTGAGCCTTGAGCAAAGGCCTTTTGCTTTGACTACAGCTTGTAAACCATGCTGTTTCAAGGTCCTCCTGACTGTTTTGGATGAGACATGGGATCCATTGATGGAATTGATGAAGTGTGTGGCCTGGACAGCATTATCTAGCTTGCCAGAGATGATTTAATGTATGATCCTCTTCTGGTCATAGGAGAAAGCTTGGAAGGACATCCTCCTTTCAGGTTTTCTTTGTCTATGTCCATCTCCTGAGTAATTCTACTGATAGTAGACTTGCTAACACCTGTGATAGTGTAAGAATTACATAAGCAGGGTGAAAATATTGACCTGAGCTGGATTTGAACCAGCGACCACTAAGTTTGGATTACATGTCTAGTGCTCTTAACCCCTGAGCTATCAGGCCATTAAGAGTAGTTCTATTAAGAACTAGTTACTACTGAGATGATTAGTCATCAGTAAGATATTAATATATCCAGGTCAACCATTACTCATTTCAACAGATAGAAGCCACATTCCTATTGGAGAGTCCATTTTGGAGGGGAAAGATGGCTGTTGGTAATCAACCTGACATCCCTAGAATATTATAGAATATTCTGGAATATACTTTACATAGCTTTAGTAATATCTCTGTCATCCCTTCCAGAACCTTCTCCCTTGTAGATATATATAATCCCCAGTAGTTCATTCATAGATACAAGCCAAGTTATATTCTAATATCTACTGTGGTCTGCACAAGTTCCCAATAATGGCTTGTTCTCTTTTGAGAGGAGAAATAGCTTTCATGATGAGATTAATAGTTAAAACATGACTGTCACAGTCACATATCAATTAGAACATTGAATATACATATGTCACATGATGTTTCTTGGAATTTTCCATTCTCTCAAAGTGAACTGAAAAATAAAATGAAGTGAACTCCATGCTGCTTGCTGTTAATTGTCCAATCCCAATTCTGAATCTGTATCCTCATCCCTAACACTGGGACTGGTGTTAGTAATCAACTCTTCGCATAAACCGAAATCGGAATCAAACCTACAATGACGAGTATATGTGCATATATGCACATATATTGAGGTGCTGTTAGGAGGGGAGGAACTCCTAATTGCGAATTTCTCCTTAATGATGCAATCGACTAGAAACTTCGAGTATCTAAATTTCCCCTATTTACTCTCCTAATATCTCTCCTAAAATAATTAGAAATTAGATAAAAAGTGGCGATATTTCGCCATATACCTCAGTGGAGTTTACTCATTCACTCACTGAGGTATATGCACAATCATTCATTATTATTCTATTACTCATTAAAATGTCTTGTAGCTTCGTAAACAGGTACTATAATACATAGTGGAGTTTACTCATTCACTCACTGAGCTTCGTAAACAGACTCTACCCTTTCGAAATCTTGTCTACTACTTAACAACTGGAACACCTAATGGCCATTGAACCAGAGTGAGTGGGATAATCACATGCACTATAAGGTGACTCTTGCAAAATCACTTAAAATGAAGTGAACTCCATGCTGCTTGCTGTTAATTGTCCAATCCCAATTCTAAATCTGTATCCTCATCCCTAACACTGGGACTGGAACACCTAATGGTGTTAAGAACTAGAAACTGACTAATGTCGGTGGCCGACGGGGACCGATCGGAAGGACTTGGCTTCAGCTTATATGCTGCGCCCTCGCAAATATCCGTAGGTTGTCCTTAAATTTCGGGCGGGCGAAGACTAATCCTAGTGAGTACCTTTCGGCGTGATACCGATTGGAATCGAAGGACAAGTCGAGCGTCGGGCCAAGGGGTCGGGGCCGGGAGTGGGCGAGCGCACGCGAAGGCGGATGGGGGGATTCTTAGTATGAGACTGATACAGGTGTATGAGGGTATTCTGAGTCGATATTCTGATTGCCTAGTAACTACAATTACAGTGGGTTCATATACAAGTAACAGACGTCTGGAAAATACTAATGGGGAGAAGGGCGGAACACGGTATTAACAATAAGCTTGACTAGGAACGGGAAGTTTATGATTAGTTCGGAGGCCGATGATAACCGAGAGCGGGATTACGGTAAAAGGAAATGGTTCGAGGACTACAAATATAGATAGACATATGCGAAACATAAGATTGAACGGATCAACATAATAAAGGGGACGTATCAAAGTTTGACCAGACAATACGAGTTATTTGATGTGGGCGTAAATGGAGTTTGATCTTCGCGAAACATTCGTCAGCTTCGGGGCCGATGGTTTCCGAGAGGATGACTTGAAACGTTGACAAGTGGCGATAACCTCGGGGCTGATAGGGTTGCGACACGGTCGTAACAAATGGCCATTGAACCAGAGTGAGTGGGATAATCACATGCACCATAAGGTGACTCTTGCAAAATCACTCCTGCAGCTGTGGTTGTGGTAGTGGTTGGAACAGGTGTAGAGGTGGTGCTCATAACAGTTAATGGGCTAAAATCCTTGCCAGGACAAGCACCAATGGCAGGGTTGCCTGGGCAGGTGTGATGTTGATGAGGGACCCAACCCAGGTCCATTGGTTTTCCATGACAATTCCAACACCCTCAAATGGCTGTAAGTGCAGCCTTCTCCTCCTCTATTATTGGAAGGAATTTTGGTGGAGTGACGAGACTGGCAGGGCTGGTGGCATTTCCAGTTGATGATGTGAGAAATGGAATGCCAGTGGAGCTAGTATAATTGATGTGAGCCAAAGAATGGCCCAAATGAGCCGCATTGTCAGCAACAAGGCTGTCCCACTGTGATCCCATAAGGGCAATCAGTTCATCAGGTGTCTGAGATGAATTGTCAATGTCAAAGGCCTGGAGTACATGCATACAAAGGTATAGGAGGGGGTGAGAGTAAAAAAGAATATGATGTTTGTAAATGGCTGTAGATATTGTTGCAGAAGGAAGGGTGCCAAGACACTGGGCAAGGTCCATTGCAAATGTGTGAAAATTGTGCTTGCCTTGAGAACAGGAATAAAACTGTTCCAATGCATCCATCTTCCAATTGACTGGCATGAAATGATCTTTTACCTTCTTGACAAATGCCTCCCAGGAAGGCAATGCTAAAAACTCCACCTTTCCTGATGCCCACCATTCCACCATCTGAGGTTCAGTGAGAGCAGCACCAGTAAGGCAGATGCAAGTCTTGGGCACAAGCTTCTTGTCATATGTGTCTTCATAATTTTCAAACCTGTCTTCACAGGATCCAAGCCAGACTTCCAAGGTGTTGGCTGTCAGGGGGCTGGCAAAAGGTGAAACAATTTTGTTTGACATTTTTGATGCTGATGGAGAAGTCAGATGATGAATGTGCTGAGGTAGGAGTTGTGAGATGAGTGGAAGATGAGGGGTTCAGTGATAGGAGGGCTGTGGGAATGTGGATGAGTCGAAGGGCTCTGGGCCTGATGAGTCTGAATCTGAATCCAGGACAGTGGATGATGTCTGTTGATCACAATGTTGGTGATGTGGTTCTGTGTAAGGGCCAAGAATTGGAAACTCAAATTGAGCGGTGGTGGTCCTTGTGAAGTAAACAGTTGATGGATCCAGTGTGAAGCAGGAAGGTGATGAGCTGGTAGCAAATAAGGAAAGTCAGTATCAAAAAAAAAGTGAAAGGCTGCTGTCTAATACAGCCTTACATCGGCATCAGTCCAGACATTGATAGGACCAAACTATATTCCATGAGAATGGTGAGTATGATATACAATGATGATGGTAAGTAAAACCAATTATTGAAAAACTACTACATGTGTTTACCCTAATTATCTAAGGAAGCGGATACTACAGTAAATATTAAAGGTCCATTGTGGTAAGCCTCACCAGGCTTATAACTATCTAGCATTGCTTGACTAGCTTCTCTACATCAGGGATTTGGGAATGTCTACACCCATTATGTAGACTCCCTAAACTCCCTAGATCTATATATAGTAAGCTTTTATACTGACTAGTAAATAGGGATCTCATGAAAGTAGTGTGTCTAGCCAAGCCTAGCCTAGCTAGCTAGCTCTCCTAGACAATATAGATGGCATACTTACTGATCTTCCCACTTTCCTGATGTATGGATGCTTTGAATCTGCCAGATTCAATGTAAGTGGTGATCATGATGACCCGGTCTTAAATATGAGTTTAATAAGACCCCAAATATACCTGACTGATGTAGTATGACAAGAAGTGAAGTTGCTGGAACAAAAGGGGAAAACTGACTATTGGACACACAGCTCTAGTCTGTTGTTGATCAATTAGATTAGGCATTGGGAATGTCTCAAAGCAAGTTGTGGGATTGCATCCAAATGAAAAGAATTCCATCATCCTGGGTGAGGCCATGCAACATTGGAACCCCCCCTTTCTCAGATGCAATGGATTGGACCACTGCACCCTAATCAGTCATTTTTATGTGAATCCCCCTAGCATGTCTTTGGGAAACTTCACACATGGAGATGGTAATTTTCTCTGGGTCACCCACCAAACCAGCTGACCTGCTTTTGTACCCATTGAAAGGTTGAGGGCATGGTTCAGAAATCCAGGATTTTCCCTGCTAGGGGGCAGCTTGTGACTAGTTGAAAGTTGAACACATCAGTCAAATGTCAAACAAATCAGTCCAAAGTCAAACACATCAGTTGAAAGGTTCTGCTGGTAATGATAATGTCATGGTTGGATCCAATGCTTGGTGGTGACTTAAAAAAGCTGACTAGTGAGATGTTATATGATTATGTACTCAGTGTTATCTGGAGGAAGAAGCCGACCCAAAGGGAAATCCACCACTGAACTGAAAACTAATACAAGATAACCCTAACATCCACCATCAGCAGGGAACAGGCAATCTTTGGAGCTTGATTGTCTTTCCTGATGAAGGGTGAGGAGTCTTTAAAACAGTATACTTTCACATATCCTACATTAATGGGGTTCAAGGTGCTCAAAGCAAATTTCAATTCAAGCACCCCATGTCTGTTCCTTCTATCATGGCATTTGATGCTCTGGGATGCTCAACTGTAGGTAACTTTGACTGTGCATATGTGGGCTTTATCTGGTTACCTCTATTGCCATTGTTACCAACTATGATTTGCATGTGAATCCTGTTTTGACCAAGACAATATATAATATACCCCATGTGATTCAAGCACTTGCCACACTGGCAAAGTTTCTTTCTTTATCAATATGAGATAAATTACTGTTGTAGCAATTACTTTCTCTGCTTCCTCCCATCAAGATGTAATCCCAATGCACTTCAATTCAGAAAATATGTTTAGATTGATGATACAAGTAACAAATTTTTTGGACTGGTTTGTAGTGAACTTATGACAAATGGACTCATGTATGTACATTCCTAAATAGGCTAAAGATCGACTTGCAAACATGTACAAAATTTGTGTGCCTTATTATCTCCAGAATATGATTTTTTCTGTACTGGAAACAAATGGCATAAATGCCAACAATTTTTTCTAATCTGCACAAGAATAGATGGATAGTTTCTATTGGTGGGTCATTAACAGTGATCTGGGGGATTGCAAGCATGGATGTAGCCTTGTCAACCAGAAACTTGGGCTTACTCCATTGGATTTCAAGCATCATACAAGCTCATATTCCTTTGTTCCTTTCCCCCATTGTCCTCTTGTCTCACATTTTTATTGTTTTCCTTATTAGGACTCCATTGCATTGTTCTTATTGTATACAGTGGCTCAAAAAATTGTTCCAATGTTTTGTTATTTTGGAAAGATTGATTCACAATACAAACACCAGAGATCAGATAATTCCCAAACTATTACCCAATATAGTATAGCATCCTAGCTTGAAGCCGGCGCTTGGCCTATGTAATTTGAACCTAAATTGGTGGAATAATGAATAAAACTAGATAATCCCTCATTGGAACAATTTTTTGACCCTCTATTTTCCAACTAATTAATACTTGGTATGACCACCTTTTGCTTTAATAACTGCTTGTATCCTTCTAAGCATGCTTTCCATTAGATTCTGACACACTTCTGGTTGAATTGCATTCCACTCCTCCACAACTCAGTCCCATAATTCATGTACTCCTTTAGGTAGTGTTGGGTATTGTTGCAGTGGTGCTTGAGGTATTCCCAAAGTTGTTCAATGGGATTTAGATCAGAAGACTGGGCAGGCCAGGATAGTACTTGAATACCATTGTCTTCAAACCACTTCTTGGCCTTCCTAGATGTGTGTTTTGGATCATTATCCTGTTGAAAGTAACATTTGTCCTCCTCCATTTCCAGCATTTCAAAGCTTTCTACCACTCCATCCTCCAAAATCTCCACATAGTGACCAGCATCCATTGTTCCCTGAACCTCCACTAACTTTCCCATGCCATTCCATCCCATACAGCCCCATACCATGAGATTATTTCCTCCTCCATGCTTGACAGTTGGTATTGTGGTTCAGTTAGATATTGGTTCCCCCCATTCTTTCCAAACATACACCTTTCCATCAGATCCAATTTGGTTAATCTTTCTCTCATCTGTCCACAACACCCTTTTGAAGTCCTCCACAGTCCAGTTTTCATGGTACTGAGCAAACTCAAGTTGCTTCTGACAATGAGTCTTCTTCAACATAGGTACTTTCCTCTTTGTTGCAGAGTAAAAACCATTTTTCTTGAGTACATTCCTGACTGTTTGAGGAGTGACAGAGTTGCAGAATTAATGAATTGGGCAGCTTGAATGGCATTGTCAAGTTTTCCAGAGCTAATTTGATGGACAATTGACTGTTTGTCATGAGTGGTAAGCTTGGAAGGACAGCCAGCTGGGTTGTTTTCTTTATCTGCAAGTACTTCAGCCTTGATCCTACTGATTGTAGCCCTCCCTAAACCAGCTTTAGTCTGGATTTGAGTGTAGGAATACCCCTTTTGAAGAAGAGAGATAATAGTAAAATGCTGAGTAGTAGAAATAGCTTTCATAGTGGTGGTAAAGGCTAAGAAGTGGTTGAACCAATTGTCAACATGTCAAACAAATGTAAACAAAGTCACATGACATGTTTATTGGTCTCAGAAATGGTTTAGACTTGTATTTTTACTGAAATAGTAACTTTTCTGTTAAAATAATAGAGGGTCAAAAAATCATTCCAATGAATGATTATTTTGTTTTATTTATCATTCTACCAATTTGGATTCAAATTACATACACCAAGCGTCAGCTTCAAGCTAGAATACTATACTATATTGGGTAATATTTTAGGAATTATCTGATCCCTGGTGTTTGTATTGTGAATCAATCTTTCCAAAATAACAAAACATTGGAACAGTTTTTTGAGCCACTGTATATATATGTATGTAGCTATGTGCAAATAGAGTTCCCTGCTATACTTGGGTGAGGTCAAAGTCCATCTCATCTCAACACAAACATGCAGCATACAGTACCCTCTTTTGTTCTCTTTGCTTCATGTCATTCTATTCATTGAGTGTGACTACTCTTATTGAAGAACCTTCAAGAATGTTTGAAGAAACCACAGAAGCCAAGAAGCTTTTTGATATCAGAAATTGAGGCCCCAAAGTTTGGACATCTAAATGATTCCAATTATGCACTGTGTGGGCTCTTTGTATGGAGGTGGTCCTAACCTGGAGAGGGTTTTGGGGCATTGTTCATGTCATCATACCAAATGCAGATTCGAAGGAAGTAGAAGAAGTCAATACAGAGCTACAAAAAATGTTGGAAGTGTGGAATGCCTTGAAGATGGTGGAAGTAAGCCAAGATGATCTTGCAAATTGAGGATAGCCAGTTATCACATATGCATCTACAGGACCCTAGGGAGATTTGGCTCACCTTGCAGAATCTCCATAGAGCAGCAGGATCTGCCACAAGCCTGGCATTAAGACAACAATTTTTGATGATGAAGAAGCAGGCATCTCAGTCAATGCAAGTATGGATTAGTACCATAATGGCAGTGGCTTTTCGAATGGAGGAAGTGGGGATTGATGTCAGCAATCAAGACAAGATTTCAGCACTCACAATGGGTCTCCCAGTCACCTATGATGTGGTTATCATCAATTTTAATACAACACCTACAGACCTATTGACATTAGATCATGTTATTGGTCACTTGTTAAATGAATAAACCCACCGGCAATCAACAACCAGGACAGCCAGGATCAAGAAAGAGGAGTTTCAGGATGATCAAACTTTGGTTGCCAGTTTGGGTAGTCAGCACCAAGATCCAGTTTGCTTCTTCTGCAGTAAGAAAGGCCATATCAAGATGGAGTGCAAGGAGCAAATTGACTGGGAAAAAAATAAACAAGAGAAGACCGGAGTCACAGGTGTTGCTGAATCTGTGGAAAGTGAGGAAGAAGAAGGATGTTTCTGATTATTCAGCTTCCAGGGGTACATGGACCTATGTGCCTGTATGAGCTCAAGGGGGTATGTTGGATTTCAAGCATGATACAAGCTCATATTCCTTTGTTCCTTTCCCCCATTGTCCTCTTGTCTCACATCCTTATTGTTTTCCTCATCAGGATTCCATTGTTCTTATTATATATATATATATATATATATGTAGCTATGTGTGAATTGAGCTCCCCGCGCATTTGCGAGGGTCCCTGCTATACTCGGGTGAGGTCGAAGTCCATCTCATCTCAACATACTCTCCACTGCTAAAATTTTCCCCATTTTCAAGCAAATGCACAACCTTTCAACTCGAACATCGATGGATATTTTCGGTCTTGTCAGCTCCATTGTGGTTCTTGTGAGGATTAACGCCACGTGCCTGATATATACTTACAGTTGTAAAACCTTTCAAAAGCATTCAAATTCATAATGCATTTCTTGCTTCTTTCTGACCATGGGCTTGATAAATACTTAGAGTGAAACATGGTCAGAGTTGTCGATGCAGAGTAAAATTGTGGGGGGGCTCTCCCCCTGACAAGCCGAAGCTCGCAGCGTAGTCACCGATCTTAGGCTTTTCCTCAATAGGTGGTCAACAACGTGCACGAAAAAATAATATTTATTGCCTCTGATGGGCGACAGATGCTGGCGTGTGGATACAATGCTGTCAATCTGCCAAATAAACGATCATGGCAGAGTAAACATTAGAAAGAAGGCATGCTACACAATAGATACTTCCAAGTCTTATATCCATATTTGATGATACGAGAGTCAAGAATTTTTCTAAGGAATTACAGCGGCACCTGGAAATGTTTAAAGAGATTCAGTTTAAATGTTTGTTTGCCTTGCCACTGAGTTGATCAATATGTAGAGCCTCCTATGCCCATGCAGAAGACGCCTCCTTGAATTATTATAGCGCACGAATATGAGGCATTCTTTGGTGTTGTCCAAGGATAGGTAGAATTTTTTTCACCCCGGCGAGCCAGTTCAAAGTACATTCGCCTCGAGAACCTCACTGATGACTACTGAGTGGTAGCCAATTGCACAGGGGGAGTCGCTGAGACTCAAAAGTGCTTCTAGAATCCGGACCTGTACGCCATGGGGGGCAGAACAGCTCCAGCCAAGAGACTCAACTGGTCGTGTGCCGCAGACGACCACTTACTTATGGATCATGTGAGCCATGAATGCTCTTGGCTCCACAGCGGCCGCCTAATGTCGGTGTGGTCAAGACACCTAGTGGTTAAAGCACCCTAGAATGTTTTTAAATCCAGTCGTCCAGGCTACAATATCATATGACAGTTGGAACTGATACTGATGCACCTATAAGTAATGTGATGATATGTCGCCTACCAATCGGCTTGCTATGATCCTATCTCCGCCATATGTCGTGGAGCACTTGTGCATCATTAACCCTAATGAGTGCACAAGGCAAATGGAATACCCTCCTACTCATTATGTTAGTTTGCATTGGCTAGTCCGACCCAGTAGTACGTAAATAGTTTGAAGTGCTGAGAAATGCCTCCTGACCTTACTAGGGCCTGACGATGACAAGTGTTGAAGACACTATTAGCAGGAGAAAACCATATGAGAGTCACCTTAAGCTTGTTCTCGAAGACTGAGAAAGCTGGATTAGTGGTGACTGAATCGGTAATACCGTACCCGTTTTATTGATGTGGAGTGGATGCAGCTTTCAAAATGGGCTGCATATAGACATAAGAACCACGGTGTATGGTGATCAACGCCTGCATAACGTACAATTCCCGAGTCAACCTAAGGTTCTACAGGAAGGGAATTTATAGTTAAGCTAAGCGTTTAAAGAACTATTACTAAAAAAACTCGGGAGACATCCTAACAATTGCAGAAAGCTAATCGTCATCGATGGTCCAAGATGCCTTATGCCGCTATGAAAACATATGAAAGATATCTGCCGGAATATATCTGCTGGAACATAAGATGTTCTTGGTCCTTCGATGCGCTTGTTCTTTCGTGTTATAATTCCCGGGCCGGGTTAGGGCGATTGGAGCGGTGTTGTGTCATTTTGTGAATATTCCAATGAACCTACGGGAAGCTGATAATACTCAATCAAATAGCTAGTAAGATCTCAGCGTCAGTTTTGAATGGAAAGACTATAGACAAATACTCACTCTTGACAGTAGTTCACCAAAGAGAATCCTTCACACTTCTCCGTGTAACAGGGCCAAGGTGACTCCTGGATCCAGTCTAGTTCGGAAGAGAAAGATGCTCGGCATATTTTGGTAACCACAGGTTCTCCTGAACCTTTTATTTTGTACTCTTCAATGGTCTCAAACAAATATACTGTAGGTGGAAAGCGTTTTGGGCTGGCAACAGAGGATGCCGCCGACATACAAGGCTCGTCCCGGAAGGGCTCAACGAGGCTGTTTGGCATCGCCTTGAGAAATAACAAGTACAAAATGACAAAAATGGTACGCACTCGTCGTCAAGATACAATGCAAATGAACATTCCACATTTGCAAGCGTTACTTCATGACAGACAAGTTATATCAATACGACGACCTATAGACATCAAGGAGGGTGTACCTAGTTGTAAGTCATAGGGAGATATCGATAGATTGTGATCTTTGATAAATTGCATGACATATCGTGAGTAGAACTTCCATATTTCCCTTGGGCTAATCCAAACATAACAATTCATCCAGTTCATGGCTGACGTCACAGGAGGATCTATGTAGGTGTACCTAATATGCCATCGTGGTCAGCCGTGAAATGTATAACTAAGATACTGCAACGTACTTCTTGCACACCGGTTGACCTTCAAAAGTGATTACCTCTGGTTCAGCAGGAGGCAGATTATTCCACGCCTTGTATTCACAAAAGGGCGCGTCTGCGGGTCGAGACTTATAGGGAAACACCGAATGAGGAGCTCGAGGAAGCTCTTGCAGAAGATTATGGATATTTCCCAGAACTTGGAATGTACCTACTTCCCCAAAAGATGACTTTGGCATGTATCCTATGTCACCCAGAGCAATGGGAACACCGCTTTGGACAAGTGCCCTACAAGGTCCCAACCACTGATGGGCAAATAATGAAATGCCAACTTGTTCAATCGACATATGGCGATCATTATCAACGATCTCTTCTATGCTGGTAGTAGTATCTGACATCCAAAAAAGGGATCCAGCGAAAAATCCGCATACAATGTCGATGCCCGGCTGAGGTTCACTGGGTTTCTGGTCAGCTTTGGATGTTTTGTTCGTGCTCTAGACCTACAAGTCAGATACTATATCAATCTGACTGTATCCAATCTCAGGATCCAGCTACAATGAGGTAATCAGTATCCAATGCCCATATATAATCAAAATAGTAGACACCGCATCTGGAACTCCTTCGGTTAATTCCCCGCTGTATATAAGTGACCACTGTAATTTGCCACCTCGCATACGCACGTCGACTATACCTGACGAGAACTAATCGAAGTTAGGGGTAATACGGAATTTTAGGTAATGAGACTACCGGAGGAAGGGTACATCGAATTCCTCGCTGGACTTGGAAATCGATCAGTTCCTACCCGTAAACTCAGTTCATATATGGAAGTTATAGAACACGAGTTTAATCAACCTTGAAAGAATCCTTCTAATGAAAGACGCCGCCATCAGTCACGAACATCATGGCTTCTATGGTCTTACCATGCGATATATGCCTTCTATCGTTTCCTTCGGGCAATATTTCAGAGTTCTAGTGAGCCAATCCTGAAAACGTTCCATATTTTCCTGTGGGCATTTATAAACATGAAAAGGGATGGTTTCCGTGGGAGAGCTGTAACCGATCAATTGAAGATTAGTATGATTCCTGAGAGACAAAGATTAGCAATAGACGGATATAGAAACAATTTTGGCTACCATGAGGCCCTACTATAAGCGAGCATCTTGCGAAACTGCCAATGCTCCCATCAGGCACTGGTTAGGGTTAGATACGGTTGACTCACAGCCTTTTGCGCTCTCTCACAACTTTGGTTCTTACCGTGTCCCTCGTAGACTTTGGCTATCACAGCTTGGCCATTTGTGCATTGTGCTTCAAAGACCCTGACGAATACACCTAGATAATCAGGTGCTCTGTCAGGAACAGGGGAATGATCAGGGCAAATCATCCGGGTAAGCCGTATGTCTGATCGTGTAAAAAGCGAAAGCTAAATGTTGAATTTATGTATATTTGGTCTTGGAAGGCGTACTATATCATATATTCGGTCACGTACGTCAGTTCCAGCCAAGTCATCTGTCATAACATCTCTTCCCGGCCAGGCAAGTGATGAGTTGGATTTCATCAAGAAACGCATATCTGCAAGCAAATTGGTGGCCTCCGAGTTTCTCGACGTCACTGTGGCGAGGAGGTCGTTCATAACCAATGATGCATTGAGTCCAATTGCCACCTTCAAAAAATTTTAGTCAGCATTCGTATGGAGCATAATGACAAAATATTACTGAAGTTGAAGATTCGATATTTCTCAACTGGTCACTGAGATTGTCGATCTGTCGCTCACGACTGGGATACAACATTATCGTGGCAACCGAGGAAGGGGTATCGGACTGTTTCGCCACTTTTAACAGTCTATGCAAAAAGCTATATAAAATGCCAATACGTTGGTTGCAACTTCTCAAGGGATAGTGGCATGCATTGAGAATGCTCACCCCACGAACGCCACCCGGTCTGCCTTTAACGCATCAGGAGGATGATTTTTTTGGTCATGTGTATATTCTGATATGACCACTAGATGAGTTGCAGCTGCATGAACGAGAAAGCTAAGCTTCGCAGCATTGTTTTTCGTCGTCTTCTCGTGATGTTAACAATTGCATTACCGCTGAAATGTATTGTACAACATGTTGTTGCCAGTTGCCACTTACCACTACTGTGCTTATCACCTGGATCATCAAGTTAACTGCTACGCTAACTTCAGGAGTTTGTGGAGGAAGATTAGATAGCTGGAGGAGTATGGGTGCAAAGTCCATAGTCAGGATAGGGGAGTAGGAGTTCCGAACAGAAGCAAGTCATACATCTTATGACGCCGACAAGATGTGATCGAATCATGATAAAATTGCCATGCAATTTGTATTAGGCCGCCAGAGACTCGACTTAGATCAACAACCCCCTTATCCTGGCTCCTTTTTTTAAATCGTATGGCACATGGGGGTCCCGTCACATGTCACAATGCTGAGGTGTATGATAATTTTAGATGATGACACTTGTGGGTCCCAGTATATTTTGTGCTAAGGTTATATTTCGGTACTAAGGCTTTTTGTTCGCGTCCACCGTGTACCCCTGCGTCAACAGGAACCGAGAGAGAGATAGTCAATGTAGGTACTGGAAGCCCTGTTGCGTATGCTGCAACATAAGAAGGAACCGAAAGGCCCTTGGCACGACAAAACGTCCAGTAATAATGAAGCATCTTTTCAGACAGCAAACTTTGAAATCCTTCTGAAATCTTTGTACACCGGCTCAGACCACAGTTCAAGTTGCATTTCAAATTGGATCACATCTCGCTAGAATATATATAAGCAACCGAAGATAGTCGGAAAATGAGATGGACGAGGATGTTTGTTGCCGCTGTTTTAAAACCTCCCGTTATCAACCTCGTCGCCATCTTCTGCACCTTCCTGTTTTCGTTGCGAAGCGCACTACCAATTTTACTCTCCATCTCTCAATCCTCCTTGTCGTTACCTACAACAAACAGCAATATGATACGCTGGGCTATAATTACATGTTTCAAAAAGTGAGGCAAAGGTTGCACCTAGCACGGACGGGTGAAGCAACAATCTTCAAAAATAGTGTGCATCTTGATCCAAAATATTATGGCTGTCGTTGTCAACAAGCTCCGCTCCGGGTCGCCAAACTCGTCTCGTGCACTGCCCTGGTGGCGCCCCTGAACCTACCAAGCGTAATTTGATTCAGGTGCAATCGTCACGTTTACCATCTCTCCCTTAGGTACGCTGCATTGGGCGTACTAATTGACTCACCCTCAGTGGCTATTTTGGAAGCTTAATCAAAAAGGGATTTGAAATTAAGAGTAGCTGACAAACCTTCAATATAGCGGCAGTAGTGATGACGGAAAATGTGAGGATGCCGGGGGGGTTCAAGGTTGAAACCTTTTCAAAGAAAAAAATAAATTTACCCATATCTCAAAACCCCTGAATGTTAGCTTCCTAATCATACTCTACTCGGACAAACTATTTGATCGTACCTTGGTAAACGAAGAGAAATAGAATATAATTCTTTGCAAATTGATCCGAAAGAGATCTTTATTTTCTGACTGTTGATAACATATACCGGGTTATCAGAAATATGATTGTGTCGTAGCCCACCACAATCTTAGTTCGAACGGTATATCCTGTCAATAGATTCAGTTGATGACTAGTGGAGGATACAAGTTGGTACCTTTTCAAAATTCATTTTATGTTCATGCAAACATTAATGAATGGAACTGTATCGAAACCGGCTAAACATATAATGACATGCGCTCTTAGGCATCCAAAGTTACTGGACATGTTTGCAGGGCTGTAGAGAACCACAAAGCCACATACCGTGATAGACATCTCCACCAGGCTCAAATAGAAACACAGGATCGTGAAGGGAAGTAGTGAATATCGTGTCGCTTGGTAAATAATAGTTCCTAACCTGAAGAACGGTCGAGGCTTCCATATGTGAGAACCGCTGTAGGCATTATAGTAAGAATATACCAAAACCATGAAAGGGGCGGTAAAAACACAGGTAAAAGCCTGGCTGTTTAAGTGGATGTTGTCAACCTGTCATCCCGGACAGATAGTATATACAGTCTGATAGAACTCACTCATCCGAAACTTGCTGAAAAAATTTCGCAATCTCTCAATTGAGACGACGCAAGAGATGAGGCACCCCTATACAAATAAGTGTTTACTTTATGGTACAACATGTTTTAACTGTTGGAAGCCACTAAGCCATTGGCTGGCTCAGTGGTTCTCGGGATCTCGGCACTTCATAAGTAAAAATGGTTTTAAACGCTGGGAGGAAGTGAGTACCCCTAATCTGGGAAGCTCCAGACCCTCCACAACGTCCGGAGCTTCCTAGAATGAAGGGGGGAACCCCTTATAATAATATTTTAATGACCGCCAATCGCTGATTACTACTTCGTGTCGTGTACTTTATATTCACGGTCACGGTATTGGTAATAGTGTTGTCATGTAGTTTTGTTCGCATCTGCGCTTACATGAGATCGCATCAATGGAAAACGGGCTATTGGTTCCATCATTTTCATGATTAACATGCTTCGGGAAGACCGCCATGAGAACAGATGGTCGTTAATGTTGTAAATAGCAAATGAATAGAACCCTCAATGCACTTGTTCCACCCTAACAAGAGCGCATTACTGTTATAACCAAGGGTTTGCGCGTGCTCCATATAGCGATATACTCAAGGCGTTTCGGCATACTTCCAAGCACGATCGGTATATCTCAACGACACACCATCACGAGCTTACTGTTGATTGGCCCTATCAGCGTCACCATCACCTGTCTTACTTCTATATCACTGACTTCCTTTATTTAACGTTTGATACGATATGCCTCAGTCGGTTTTCCACCTCGTGTAGACTGAGTAGTTCCTACTTGTAACAGGTCAACGGGCCCCGCCTTTAGCTGCCAAAAGTAGACCGACGCGAATAAGATACAAAACGTAAATTATTCTGACCCCCGACCAAATCCGCACCGGCAACTGCACATGTCTACCCAACCTGCACTTTTTCACTTTCACGCTGGTGAAAATTTTCACGAGAACTGATGATACTCCCAAAAGGAGACCATTTTGTCTGTTGCCAATACCCGCGGAGTGGTCACCTTGATGGAACCATCATTGAACCTATGAATGCTTCCCTGATTGCAACGACACCAACAGCGACGGGCTGTTTGGGCTCTATGGCACCGACCCGGGATGAGTGGGCACAATGTGATGCTTCCGCAAAGAGCAATTACGCTTGATGTGAAGAACCCTCTCGGATTCAGAATGAGATCGACACAATCTGTGGCGGAAGCCTGGAAAGCACTCGCCACGACGTACGATGCCGTTTCCGATATTGGACTACTCAATGCTGAAAAGTCTCTTTGTTCAATTCAACACATAGACGGCACGGAGTTAACCACACGCTTTTCAGGACTCCGGGAAGCTTGGGAAAAGGCTGCTGCGCCAAAGGCAGAAAAACCAACGACTCAGATTTCCGCACTATAAGCCTGGGCTCTATGGTCGGTTTACGTCAGTATGCTCTATGAGCAGAGAATTTCAGTGGAGGTCATCGCTGTTGGGATACGAAATGAGTCTCGTTACAAATGGATAAGGGCTACAATACATGTATCATCCTTATATGTATACGCCTAGGCTTACTAATATAGGTGTATGGTCCGTGCTCCTTGTTGCTCGCATATCAGATTCCCAAAATCCAACAATTGCAAGACTCACTGTACGCTACACCACACTTGTGCGCCATAGGAAACCAATCCCCCAAACAATGCAGTGTTGGAACCCTAAGCACCTACATGTACCCATAGTAGTCCTGATCCATGGATTTGGCTTTGTCCACCATGTAGTCATCTGAGTTTGGTCACTTCTGGTGACCAGTCTGTGTCTGTGTCTGAGTGGTGGTCTATTTGTCCACTAGAGTCACTAGTTTGTGCCCTGATCCCCCTCTATTCTATCATTCTAATATGGAGGCCCTTGCTACTTACACAGATAAAAGTGACATGCAGCTTACTTGTCTGCCTGAACCCAGTCTGCTGCAGGGTCAGGCACACCATCAACAAGTTTTTCAAACCTGGTGGTGGCATAGAGAGCCAGTACCCCAAATGGAGGAAAAAGGAGGGGAATGCTACAAACAGCCCCCAACTCACAAACATAAACTGGAAATATTGCTCTTGTGCCTACAGAGCCAGGCACTGGTACTTCTAGAGATAATTTTTTCTGCTTTCATGACTTGATTAAACTGACAATGGTCAGGTCATGTGACCCATGCAGACTCAGCTGTGAGCAATCATTTTTCCATCAACATCAATGATTTATGTATTATCATATCCACATTTCAAGGTACTGTAAATGGGGTAGAACAGCAACCACATTGTGAACTGGCAGATTATTATGTTGAAGGGGAGATATGGTATAGGATGCCACAGGCTAGTGTTTGGAGTGACAGACACAAAACCAATTCCCTCCTTAAGCCTCTTTAACCTTATAGCAACCTTCACACAAAGGTGGAGCAAGAAACATGAAATGAACAAAGTGCCTGCCATATGTGGGTGACTCGATTTCATGGTATCAGAGAATAGCCAATGTATAGTTGGCATGTGGCAATTGTTGAATTTGTTGATTTTTGTTTATAATTTAACTTTCAAAAAGCATTGATTGCAGTAATATTTTACACATTTTGTTGTACTGTACAGTTCCTTACTAATATTAACGTCCTTTGCTTGCTTTCACTGTGTCTTGACGTACTTTGCACTCTCTTTAATTCTAACAGGTTATTGGCCCTGGAGACTTATCATTTAGATTTGTTGCTCTGCATTTTCATTCCTTTGAGTAGTTACTCATTGTATCCTTTTAGACAGCCATATAGAAGGGCATAGAAGCTGCAGTATTCACATGGGAAGGGCTCTGGGGGGATACAGTGAACTTGCAGAAGTAGGTGGTGATATTAAAGGGCTTAGAAGCTACAGCACTTGTACTACATTTTCCATTCCATTTTTCCACTACTCCAAATCAGTGTCATCAACTTATCCAAAATGGGAAATGAGAATTGCTTTCAGAAACTAGGGGAGGAGAATTACAGTACATGGTGTGTTTACATGAAAGCACTTCTTGTTCACAAAGAAGTTTGGGACATTATTGATGGTTCAGAAACTCAACTGGCTGGCTCACCTTCTTCAAAATTGGTTCATTCATTTATCAAGAAGCAACAACTCGCACAATCAGAAATCACACTGGCTGTTGAACTGGAGCAGATCCCTCACCTTCATGAAAGTGACCCAGTCATATCTTGGAATAATTTGCATCAGGTCCATGTCACCTGTGGATTTGCATCTCATCCCAGTCTTTGTTGCTGTTTCATTACTATGAAAAAGGAGGAATCACAAAGTATGCAACTTTGGATTGCTGCAGTGAAACATGTTGCACAGCATCTCAGCCATGCAACCACCCCTCCAACCACTGACATAAATGACACCCTCTATCAATGGTTAAAAACTTGCAAAGATGAAGAGACCATTTTGGTACCAAACAGCCTTGATGAGTGTCACAAATCAAATTTTACTCAATAAAGTCGAATAAACAATTGAAGAATATTCAACAATATCGAATAAAGATGCCTCATTTGATGAAGTATTAATTCGTCCTGTTGATAAAGCATGAGGCAAAGATAGGACACAGAGGCTCACAAATAAACAAGTCAAAGAAAGGCTCGGAAAAAGTTCGACAATTATATAATACAGTAAATATAATATAGTACAGGTTTTCTGACTGACTTCCTTCGTTCCTATCATTGCCCTTATGTATATACTATATATCATTTACCTATGATGATAATATGATATCAAAGTGAAATCATCAATGACATCAACCTGAGACAAGTCAAAGATATTCGAGATTGTCGAAGATATTGTCGAAGAATAGTTGAGTCAGAAGTTGAGTCGGAAAGTCGAAGAAATGTCAAAGAAATGTCAAAGAAATGTCAAAGAAATGTCAAAGAAATGTCAAAGAAATGTCGAAGAAATGTCAAAGAAATGTCGAAGAAATGTCAAAGAAATATTAAATTGAATATTATCGAAATCTAAGTTTGTATATTTGTGACAATGAGTCATACAACAAATTTGTCATCAGCTTGGATGCTGTCCCACTGTAACAGCTCACACTCGACTATCTCATTAGTTGTTTACTTAATGAAGAGTCACATCAGTTTGGTCCTCATTTTTTATCCCTCCCAGATAAGGATTTCAACACCCAGGCCATTGTTGCTGCTTGTGGCCATACATTTAAGTGCCCACCAAACATTTTGTGTTTTAATTGTGGTGGATGTGGCCACTACAAAATTGATTGACCCACTCCTAAGGACTCCACCAAAGCCAATGTTGCAGACTCAAGTGATATCGTCGAATCTGGCGTAACTGCCAATCATATTATCATCTGGGTTTGAACTCTATGGAGTTGAAAGGTTCAATTAAGAGAGTGTGTTGAATTTGTTGAATTTTGTTTATAATTTAACTTTCAAAAAGCATTGATTGCAGTAATATTTTACACATTTTGTTGTACTGTACAGTTGCTTACTAATATTAACGTTCTTTGCTTGCTTCCACTGTGTCTCGATGTACTTCGTGCTCTCTTTAATTCTAACAGCAATAGGGATGGTACCAAACTGAGCAACTGCCAGTTATACAAATTGGGAAATAGTTGCTTTCAACACTGGAACTTTCAACAAATTAGATGGTGTGATTTAACATCAAGATGCATGATGGAGTGTTGGGAGGCCCACCTTGAAGCAAGCCAGTCCTACAGATAACCGCACAACTCACTCCTTGGTGGCATGGTGAGGTAACTCAGATATCCATATAGCTATAATAATCTTACATCATCTTATCTTTTATATATATAATTAAATTCAATTAGAACATAGTTTCAAATGGAAGCCCATGCAACATACTCCCTACCATTTCACTTTGAGTAACCCCAGGCAAATGGATAAAAGTACCTGCCCCTCTGTAAGGTCATTGATTGACCTCACTGAGTCAATGCAGACAGGACTAAGTTTTGTCTGTTGACTAGTAGATAGTTCTTTGATACAGAAATTAAGGATCCTACTTGTAACATGTCTTTTGAGAGTTGATATGTCTTTTGAGAGTTGATATGTCTTTTGAGAGTTGATATGTCTTTTGAGAGTTGATATGTCTTTTGAGAGTTGATATGTCTTTTGAGAGTTGATATACCTTTGACAGACATCTGATGCCGACACAAGGAAACAAGGGTAATTGAGGCTGTGCTGTGAGGTAGGAGAACAGAGGGGTAGCTCAGCTGACATCAGAGATGATCAGATGGAGCAAAAAGGAGGGTTGTCTGAGACCATGTGGAGTTGATCTGTAATGTGTGCCTGTGGTAAGATGGCCAGGATTACACCCCTCCCCTTCTAAAAACTTCAACACAGTCAAACATCAAGTCCATTTTCATTTTCCCAAATGTCTAACACTTCCATGTCTTCGAGGGCCCTGCGAGGCAGCCATTCATCATGGTCCTTTCCAAAACCCACCCAGTGTACCAAGTATTGGACACCATGGCCGTGCCAGTATGTATCAACAATCCTATTCATGAGTGTCTCTTCAGTGCCATTTTCTGTGACTACTATGCCAGGGTGGGTGAGGTCACAATGTGGGAAAAGGTGGTGGTGTCATTTGGAATGAATGGTTTGAGGAGGCTGGAGTGGAACCCAGGTATGAAGTGGGGTTGTTTGGAAGTTGTAAGGTATTGACCGAGTTGTCGGGGAAGGCATGCATTATCTCATACAGGCCATCAAAACAGGGCATGAACTTTGTGACCTGCTTCTTTCCTTTTCATTTGTAGTTATGGCAACAGTGTGTAGTAGATAGCATGACCAATTTGTCCACTTTGTATTGGACTTCTGCACCTCAGTGTTCGTCCACATGATAGGCCTGATGAATGTTTGCAGCAGGTTGTCCTGTGCTTCCTGGACATCTAACTCCAGGTGGCACAGGATCTCATGTGCTGACACCTCAGCAGGGGTGACACTTGGGGGTAAGGGTGCTAGTGGAGGAATAAGGCATGGAGAGTGTCCTGTTTTTAGCTAGAATGGAGGGAAGCCTGTGGAGGTTTTGATAGTGTTCATGATAGCAAAATGTACTGGAGTAAGTTGTGCCACCCATCCCTTCTGGTTGATATCAACATGTCTTGAATCAGCTGGTTGAGGGTCTTGTTGGTTTGCTTGCTGGAGCCATCACTTTGTGGGTGGTAGGCAGTGGACATCTTCAATTTAACTCTGGAAAGTTTGTGTAACACCTTCCAGAGTTCAGATGTAAAGAGTGGGTCACAATCTGACACAATATTTAGCATTAACCCATTTTCACAATACCATTTGTCAAAGAGTACAACTGCAATCTGTGCTGCAGAATAAGAAGAATGTATGGGTGCTAGACAAATGTCAGTATCAGTCATGGTCATGACTGTATCTTTCCCCTGTTCTTCAGGGAGTGGACCAATGAAATTGATGGCAACAGTATCAAAACAGCCATCTGGGACCAGAAGGGGGTGTAAGGGACCACTAGGCCAGCTGGTTCAGTCTTTATTCCTCTGACATTTAGTGCATGAGAGTATATATGCTGTCTCTAAATCTCACCTCATGTTGGGCCAGTAGTAGGAGTGCTGAAGAGATTTGTAGCTTTTTTCAAATCTAAAATGATCCAGGGTGTATGTGCGAGATGGTACAATGTTTCTCAGATCAGGATGTCACAAGGGATAATGAGTTGGTGTCCAACATAAAGGAGACCGGCTTCTTTCCTTGCACCTTTGATGCTTCCTGCAGTGACATTGCTGTTGAGCTGTTTACAAAAGTCATCCTGGAGGTAACCTTGCCAGATAGTGTCCAGTAGGATGGGGTCAGTAGTGATGTTGAGCATTCCTCCAATGATGCTCTTCTTCAGGGATCAGGTGTGTGCTAATGCACAGGCAGCTTGCATGGCATTGGGGTCATAGTCAGGCATGCGAGATAGAGCATCAGCAATGGTGTTGTCTTCCCCTCAGATATAGACAATGTTGAAAACGAAATCTGCAAGGTACATAGACCAGCACATCTGTCAGTGAGACATCTCCTTCTGTGACTGGAAGTACTCTAGTGTTTGGTGGTCTGTGTAGACCTCAAAATGGCACCCTAAGAGACAGGTACACCACTTCTTAAAGGCCTTGATAATGGCTAATAGTTCCTTCTCATGGACTGGGTAGTTGCATTCATCATTGTTCAACTGGCATGAGTGGTAAGTGACAGGTTGGACTGTGGCCCAATCCTTGCCAAAACTATGCACAGCACCTGTGTGTCAATCACTGGCATCAGTAGTTAGGAAAATCTTGGCTATTGGTGTTAATAATAGCAAGTCTTCACATAAACCAAGATCACGATTGAATCTGCAATGATGAATGTATGCACATATATGCACATATACCATAATGCCATAAGGGGAACTAACTCCTTATTTCTCCTTAATGATGCAGTGGGCTAGAAACTTCGAGTATCTAAATCTCTCCTTTTACTCCCCTAAATAATTACAAAGTAAATAAAAGGACACAAAATTTGCCATATACCTCAGTGAAAGTTATTCACTCACTCACTGAGGTATATGCACAATCATTTATTCTTATTCTATTACTTACAAAATGTCTTATAGATTCGTGTTTAGGTATTATAATATAAAGTGAAAGTCATTCACTCACTCACTGAGATTTGTGTTTAGACTCTATCCTCCCGAATTCTTGTCTTCTACTCAACAATTGGGTCATCATAATCAATTACTGTGAGACACTCTGTACTGGTGACCAATTGTTTGATAGCATCAAAGGCCTGGTGGTGTTCTGGAGTCCAGATGGGGAATTGGCAGTCACATTCTTTCATAGTTAGGTGGGTAAGGACACTGGTGTGTTCTGCTAAGGCAGAGAGGAATGCCAAGATGGAGTCCCAGAAAACCCTGGACATTCATGGGTGTGGTTGGCTGGGGCCAGTTGGTGATGTGTTCTGTCTTCTGGGCATTTGGGCAGATGCCTTCTGAGGAGATGTGGTGTCCAAGGAAGGAGAGCTCCCTAGCAAAAAGGACAGACTTGTTGGGATTGCAATACAACTTGGCAGCATGCAGTGCCTGTAGTACTTCTTGTACATTGAATTTATGTTCTTCCAGTGTCTTTGACCATATAATGATGTCATCCAGATATACATGGCAGATCTTCCCGAGTAAGTGACACAGTGCATCTGTCATATGCCATTGGTGTGTGGATGGTGCATTGCACCCTCCCATTGGCCTGATGGTCCACTCATACAGTGCCCAAAGGGTGTGTATAGCTATCAGGTGGATGTCTTTGGGGTGCACCCTGGTCTGGAAAAAGGAGTTTGTCATGTCTAATTTACCAAATATCACACCCCACCCACAGTCTGACAGAATATCATCAACCTGGGGCAGTGGGTAGTTGTCCCAGATGGTGTTCTTGTTGAGCTCCCACTAATCATTAACCCATCATGGTGGTATGTCGAGAGCAGGTATGCCATTGCAGTATTTAGGCACACAGAATGCTGGGGATGCATATGCAGAGGATGATGGTCATATTCACCCTGCTGCTAGGTGTTCCTCAAGGAGTATTTTCCAAGAATCATGAAATTTTTCTTTGCTGTGGAATACCCTCATCGAGTCATTATCTTAGAAGGGTCTTTCAGATGTATGTGGTGGTGTATGTGGGTCAGCAAATCAGACATACAGTGGGTCAAAAACTGCCCCAATGTTTGTGCATTTTAGAAAGATTGATACTGTGTGAAGGAATGACATCAGCGAAAATTCTGAAAGATTCACATGATATACTAGAACATGTTGGCTATCTACCAACTTAAGAAGTCATGTGATTCCAATCAAAACTCATTGCTTAATAAATCAAACAAAATAATCACTCATTGGGGCAGTTTTTTGACCCTCTATTATTTTCTCTGATTTTCAATATTACACACCAGTATAAGGTAGGAGTGGATCATATGAATCATCAACATGTCATGTGACCTTATTTGTATCAATTTGGCATGCTGAACTTTGTTCATTCATCTCCTTGACTCCTTACCACCACTATGAAATCCATCTCTGCAGAAAAGCATTCTTCTGTTATTTTTCTTCTCAATGAGGGGTATTCCCAGTGTCAAATTCAAGCTAAAACTGGTCTAGGAAAGGGTACTATTGGCAGAATCAGTAGGAAGGTAGAGGGGGATAAGGAAAATCATCCTGGTGGCCATTCTTCCAAGCTTTCCCCTTATGATAAACAGTCAATTATCCATTAAATCAGCTCTGGGAAGCTTGACAATCCTGTCCAAGCCACCCAATTTATAAATTCCATCATATCTACCTCTGTCACTCCTCAGACTGTTAGGAATGTGTTGAAGGAAGCTGGCTTTAGGTCAGCAACAAAGAAGAAAGTCCCTATGTTCAAGGGGTCTCATCATCAGCAACATCTAAAGTTTGCCCAATACCATGAAAATTGGACTATGGAGGACTGGAAGAGGGTGTTGTGGACTGATGAGACAAAAATTAATAGGATTGGGTCAGATGGGAAGGTATATGTTTGGAAGCAACAAGGGGAACCAGTATCAGACAGGACCACCACACCAACTATCAAACATGGAGGGGGGAATAACTTGATGGTTTGGGGGTGTATGGGCTGGAATGGGGTAGGGAAGCTGATAGAGGTGCAGAAGAACATGGATACAGTGCAGTATTATGAGAGTTTGGAGGAGGGAGTAGAGGAGAGCATTGAAAGTTTGGAGATGGCTGAGGATAAGTGGTACTTCCAACAGGACAATGATCCAAAACATACCTCAAAAAAGACAGACCAGTGGTTATCTGACAATAACATCATTCCCATGAATTGGCCTGCCCAATCCCCTGATCTAAATCCCATTGAACACCTCTGGCAACACCTCAAGGCCAAACTCCAACAATATGACATATCACCCAAAGGAGTACATAAATTATGGGACAGGGTGGCAAAGGAGTGGACTGAAATACCACCAGAGACATGTCAGAAGCTAATAGAAAGCATGCCTAGGAGGATACAGGCAGTTTTAAAGGCAAAAGGGGGTCATACAAAGTATTAGATTGTAAAATAATAGAGGGTCAAAAAACTGCCCCAATGAGTGATTATTTTGTTTGATTTATTGAGCAATGAGTTTTGATTGGAATCACATGATTTCTTAAGTTGGTAGATAGCCAACATGTGCTAGTATATCATGTGAATTTTTCAGAATTTTTGCTGATGTCATTCCTTCACACAATATCAATCTTTCTAAAATGCACAAACATTGGAGCAGTTTTTTGACCCACTGTATCTGGTAACCTCAAGGGAAATTAGTCAGTGAAGGTAGCCTTCAACTCGGCATCCTTTTCTGCTAACACTTCTTGTAAGGTGAGCCTCTTGATGGTTTCACACACCGCAGCCATAATGGGAACAGGTAGCAGATACCCAGCTAGTGGTGGTTCTGAAGTCTCCCTGCTCTGAGTGGCCTGTGGTGCTTTGTGATGTGGGTTTGTAGGGGTTGCCAGTTGTTTCCTCTGTTTGAGGCTCTTGGGGCTGACAATGTCATAATTTATCCACTTGTCACATGCTGTTTGCTTGATAGTGTCAATCACTATGGAGCATATCTGAAAACTATTAAGTATACCAAATTCTAATATACTCTAAAGATCATTTAAACATCTGGGATGTGTTTCAAACATATGTAATTTGGTTTTTAAAACTTTGAAAATGTTTAAAACTTATTTGTATATTGTGAAACAAAGCATCTTTCAGGACCTGAATAGATTATGAAAGAGTTTAGTAGATCAAAACATTAAGACTTTCAAAAAGTATATCCTTTTAAATGGTCCATTTCATGCATATATTGTATATGTTATTGACATCTCTAAATACATATGTATTACATTGGAATGGGTCTGTCAATCTGAACAGATTTCTACTTGATTCAACATACCTGGAATATATAGGTGGCTTCACTTAATAAAGAAAGCCATGGGATGAAAAATTTCCAATGATATCTCACATATTTTACTAGGAAATAACTACAGTTTAGCTTTTAAAGACAAAGTACCAACAAAAGTATTACCAAGTATTTACATAGCTTGAAAAATTATATACAATAGGTTCTATTAATTGACTCTGAATTGTTTAGGATGTAATATGGGTAGGTCTAATTACACCCCCATATATCAGTGTTGGAGTGCCCTGACAAAGGTCAGACAGAAATAATTGTTCTATCAATCCCCCATCTATATTCATCGACTGATATGTTATTTCGTTCCCAAAATTAAAGGCCCCACCGGTGCCAAGAATGAGTCGCCTCCGAACAGTGAATACCGAGAATCCTAACCAAAGAATGACCAGCCCCGACATAATGATAAAGCGAAAGTTGCACAACTATTAGAATGGGTATATAATGCCCATGTACGTGAGCCATTGACACAAATAGGATTGCATGATTGCATGATTGTACATAAGAGGGAGGGTTTGCTTCGTAGCACTCGCTAACTCAGCTACTTTTACTCCTCCACCCGCAACATCTCGTCAATCTGTCTGCCGGCTCCCAGCAAGGTTCTACCGGCGGTTCCACACTGTCCTTATCGTCACAAGATGTCAGAAACGCCTCAACGAACAACCCGTCGGCTCCCAGGGCTTCTGCCTCTACCTTCCAAACCAGCGGGATGATCCATGCTGGTCGGAGGGCTCCTGCAGTCTCGTCAGGACGGGGAGTAACGCTAATCGGTCCATCCGGACGACCAAAGCCCATGGTGGTGGCGCGGAGGTGGATAGGGTGCTCGGGTGGGGATAGAGCGCATGGTATATGCCCCAAAGTCATCCCCAACCATCATTATGTTGACCATGCGATCACGTTCAGGACATCCTGGGTGCTCGCGATGCTACTCGTTCCATTCGTCATCACATATAAAAGACCGGCCGCTACCGCGAGAGATCATCTTCCCGTATCTCTAGACGTTGTTCGTTCGGCGCACCGACGACAATACATGGACCGGTGGATAAATGTGTGTTGAGAACAAAGGTACCTATGTACAGGTGATGGCAAGCTCAAAGTCATTAACTCACGGATGTTATCGTTGCTGCCTCATGAGATTATTGGTCACCATGGCTCCACTAGAGAATGCCCGAATGCCTAGCGTTCAGTGGGGATTGGCGTTGTTTAATTAAGGAAGACAGACAATATTTTGAGGAACGCACCATGGATAACACGCGCATATATCGTGTCAAACGTCTTACAAAGATGGATGTCGTCTTTTCGTGTTTTATCGACCTACTATTGAAGGTCACGATCCTTCAGGTCTCTCAAGATATCGGGATTCCGAACGAAACATCCTTGTAATTCTGCATCGATAGACTGATAGTCTGGGTGGAGGGCTGCCGCTAACAACGAATGTAAGTACAACCGACAATGCATGGTGTAAAGTCACTTTATACTTATGTAATCAAGGCCATTTGAAGGTAATGATCCCCGAGGACCATAGCCTACAGCGGGGCTTACAACTTCGAACATGCCCTGCTCTCTAACGCAGTGATAATAAAACTCGAGAGGTTTCTTGTGGTCCAGAGACCGCGGTGTTAAAAGTGTAGAAAATGAATGGCCAGACTGGGAATTGAACCCAGGCTTCTGCATATACAGCAGGGGTGTTAACCATTACACCACCTGACCCTGGGAAGCACTGCTAGCATTACTCAAACTAACACACTCCCTTAATGCTAGCACTCAACTATACTATAAGCAGATATAGGTCCTCTCTGGCTCTTTTGTCCAGACTTGTCCACTATACCACACACAAATATAGCTGTTCACTCTACACACAGGAACCATGCCCTATAGCACACAGCGGGGCCCATAACCTGTTAAAAGTGTAGAAAATGAATGGCCAGACTGGGAATTGAACCCAGGGCTTCTGCATATACAGCAGGGGTGTTAACCATTACACCACCTGACCCTGGGAAGCACTGCTAGCATTACTCAAACTAACACAGTGTAGCACCTCCTGACAATATAGGTTGGATGCTCTGGGAGGTGTATAGTGGTTCTGACACACATTAACCTCCAAAAGCATGGTCCACAATTAGCATCTTCATATGAAAAGTTGCAATAATTGGTGGACTCCCCCTATAAAAAGGTGTGTTTCATCATCAAATTTAACACGCGATGAACGGACCCATCTTGAGCATCTCTGTCACAATGTATCCGACCATGTTCCCGATGTCGGGGGTACCGGACCAGAAACCACGGTACACATGCCCTGGTTCTATACTTCTCATCAATCCGGGAATCTCAAACCACAACAACCCGTTACCAAAACACTTTGGCGTTCCCTCGGCGCTTATGTGCAAATGGCCGACATTCTAGGTCCTGTCGAATGGTCATGCCAATACGCCCGAGGAAGATGGTACATCGGGAACTCAAGAAGTCCCTCGTTCCCTGCCGAGGTCAGATTCGCAGCTTCGCTTTGAGAACGTCATCGCCATGGTAGCACCAACCATGCTACATATTCCCACAGACAACTTGGAGGTCTATTCTCCCCGTCCGTACGGTGACCTTCAAACGAATCGGATCATCGCCAGTAGATTGTGGTCTGTATACTCGGTCCATGTGCAAAATAGCAGATTACGAGGATGGTTTGTTGGTTCCCATGATAACCAGTTCAAGTCGGATGGCGGTTGAAGATGCTTCTTTGGAAGTTTGCAGAAGCAGTTGGAGAGGTAGGTGTAAGGAATTTGGGGTGATAGAAATAATTTCAACTCACTTATATCATTATAATTATATCCAAGGCCGTCTTATACGGCAGCTCGATGGAAGGTCAAGGATCAATTGCAAGCATAGAAGACACCGGTCCATTCAAGGAGACGCAAAGTCCATCCCAATTGTCTGCTGGTTGAGAATTGATTTAAGGATGCAAGGACAAGGAGTTGGATCAAAGATGACGACAAACATCTCTGGCGAGTTGCGTATGGGTCGAAGCCTGGCATGTCTCTCGAAGAGCACAAGGCAGAAGCCCAACAACGCATTCTCCACTTGTTGCCGGATAGAAGTATTGGATGCAAGGTCGTACATATTAGCCCGTCCAAAATACACCAACGATGCGCTGCACAGCTGCGTGCAGGAAGAGTATTGCTAATTGGAGATGCGGACCATTCAAATAATTCTATTGATAAGGAAAAAGAGATTCAGCGATCTATTTGCTTTCTGATGAGAGAGTAGGTGGTCTAAGACTCACTGCGGGTCTTCTGGACGCCGGTCCTTTGGGCCGAGCATTGTCAGCAGTACTACAGGGACGAGCCTC